>CM052703.1:50995917-51010552 GCA_028551405.1 Uromys caudimaculatus
TCTGAGATCAGAGATCTTTTCTTTTTGCAAAACAGGATCTTATGTAGCTCAGGTTGGTCTGCAACTTTCTATGTAGGTAAGGAGGATCTTGAACCCATGGCTGTGGGACACCACACTTAGATTTTCTGTTTTTCTTTTCTTTTTTAGTGAGATGTATAGAGTAGTTTGTGAATATTATGAATACAAACCCTTACGATTTAGAAATGTTTCTTTCCTTTTTTTTTTTCTTTTTTTCTTTTTTGGTTTTTCGAGACAGGGTTTCTCTGTGTAGCCCTGGCTGTCCTGGAACTCACTCTGTAGACCAAGCTGGCCTCGAACTCAGAAATTCACCTGCCTCTGCCTCCCAAGTGCTGGGATTAAAGGTATGCACCACCACTGCCCGGCTCAAATGTTTCTTTCTTATTCTATTGTTTTTGTTGAAAGACAGAGTCTTGATCTGTAGCCCAGGCTAGCCTTTGACTCTAAATCTCCTTCCTTCCACTCTCCAGTGATCTTAGTGCATGCTTACCCCATGATTTCTAGCTCTTAGCTGTCTTCACATTTTTTATTACATTTGATTTATTTTGTGGGCACCACTGTTGTATGGAGGTCAGAAAACAACCTGAGAGAGGAGATTCTTTCTTCTTGTCTTCCACCATATGGATCCAAGGGATTGATTGAACAAAGGTCTTCAGGCACAGAAGCAGGCTCCTTCATCTGCTGAGCCATCCACCCACCCTTTCTTTAAACACAGGCACACTTGAACTCATGGGTGATTGCATGAACACACACACACACACACACACACACACACACACACACATTGGATGTGGTGGTAAATACCTTTAATTCCTGTACTTGGGAAGCAGAAGCAGGAAGATCTCTGGGTTTCAGGCCAGCCTGGTCTGTATAGTAAGTTCCAGGCCAGTCAGGGCTACACAGTGAGATCCTGTGTGTGTCTATGTATGTAGAAGGTGGTTCCAGCCCTTGGTGTTTTTTAGATAGATCTGTTTATAAAGTACAGATTTTCTGGAACTCACATTCTCCTGCCTCGGGCTCTGGAGTGCTAGGATTGCATGTGTGTATAACTATGCCTGCGGTCAATGTCCTTTTGCTATTGTTTGTTTCATTTGGAGACTAGGTCTCATGTAGCTCGGACTAGCTTCAAACATGTATAGCAGAGGCTGGCCTTGAACTACTGCTGCCCCTGCCTCAGTCTCCAAATGTTTCGACTACAGCCCTGCTGTTGACACCCAGCTTGCTGTGGTCCTTCTGCTTGGTTTGGTTTTCACTACAGGGTCTTACCATGTCGTTGTAGCTGGCCAGGAGCCACCATGCCCAGCAATAATGTTCTTTCGATGTACAAAAATCGTAAATTTTTGTTTAATCCAATTTATGTATTTTTTTCATTTGTTGATGATGTTTCTGATAATAAATCTAAAAGTTAGCCAGGCAGTGGTGGCGCACACCTTTAATCCCAGGACTTGGGAGGCAGAGGCAGGTGGATTTCTGAGTTCAAGACCAGCCTGGTCTACAGAGTGAGTTCCAGGACAGCCAGGGCTACACAGAGAAACCCTGTCTTGAAAAACAAAAACAAAAACAAAAACAAAAAAAAGACATTGATTCAAAAGCAACTTAAGGAGGAAGACAGCAGCATCCACTGTGTTCTGTTCACTGCCTTTGTTGTTGTTGATGTTGTTGTTTATTTGATTGGTTGGGTTTTTGAGTCAGGGACTCACTGTGTAGCCTCGGCCATCCTGGAACTTGCTCTGCAGACCTTGAACTCATAGAGATCCACCTGCCTCTGCCTCCCAAATGCTGGGACTAAAGGCCTGTGCCACCACTGCCCGGGCAGCTCATTGACTTAATTAATTAATTAATTTAGGTTTTTTTGAGACAGGGTTTCTCTGTGTAGCTCTGGCTGTCCTGGAACTCACTCTGTAGACCAGGCTGGCCTCGAACTCAGAAATCTGCCTGCCTCTGCCTCCCAAGTGCTGGGATTAAAGGCATGCACCACCACTGCCCGGCGACTTTATTTATTTTTTTAACATATACATGAACCCTTTTAGCTGTCACCTATATCAAAATGAAGTGCTGTTTCATAAGGAGTCCACAAAGAGTCTTCTGTCTCCCTGATGGTGGCTTGGGGAGGGGGGCTGCCCTGCGCACACCTGACACTTGCCTCGGCAGCCAGCCACCATCGTTCCTCTGGAGGGGATGTCGGGGCCAGACGGTTAGCATTTATTTGGCTTCCATGGAGTTTCTCCAGTTGCTCTCAAGAGTTCATCTGCTGGCTACTTTTGTTGTTTTTGGTTCATGTTCATTTATTTAAAAACATTTATTTGTCTTCGTTTTATGAGTGGTCTGCATGTATGTCTGTGGACTACATGCGTGCAGTTCTCAGGGAGGCCAGAAGAGGGTGTCAAGTGCCCTGGAACTGGGGATCATAGATGCTTGTTAGCCATTGTGCGGGTGCTGAGAACCCAGCTCCAGTCCTCTGCAAGCGTAGGCACTGCTCTTAACCTCTGATCTGTCTCTCCATCCCCTGTTTTGAAACAGTCTCATATACCCCAGGCTAGCCTCAAGTTTGTTGTGTAGCTGAGGCTAGCCTTGAATCCTTGATCCCCTCCTCCCACCACCTCCCAAATGGCAGAGGTTACATGTGTCCTTGACATGTGTCACTCCAGGGAACTAAACCTGGGCCTTCCTGCACACTGGGCTTTCTTTGCCCTGACTACCCTGCTGTAGTGAGCCTCTTCAGTCTCTCAGGCTGGTCTCTCTGCTGGGTGCTTTCCCCACTCCTCCTCTCATTGCCATTTCCATCCTGCCCCACTCAGTTTCCCCCACCATTTTCCCAGGTCCATTCTGTAGCAACAATTTTGGAATTTTGGTTTCTTTAAAAGAAGAAAAAACACAGAAATATCATAAGAATATGTTCTTGTTTTAACCCAGGTGTGGGACATGGGGCTGCTTCAGATTGACCACAGCAGCAGACTATGATTTGCCTCGTGCTCTAGCAGAGGCATGATTTTGCCAGCTGCAGATATTTTTTGCGATTGTGTGATGTTTGGAATTCTGGGGACTTTTCAGAGGGTCTATAAATGCTAGGGCCCTGAGAGATGGGGTGTTGGTGGGTTGTTGTTGGTCTCCATTTGTTAGTAGTGTGCACAAAGAAGAAACAACAAGAAGAAACTAGATATCCTGATGGTGAAGATCAAGCCTGCCCCAAAGAACTCAACGCCCCCAATCAGCAGGACGCAGCCTATGGATAACATCGCCCTCTTTCCAGCCCCTGACTTTATTCAGGGATCTCTTTCCTTTCCCCTCTATCCTTTTTAATTCTTCTATCTAGTGTTACAGGGTTGAAACAGTGGAAGAAAATGGGTGGAGAAGGGTGGAAGAGAGAAGAACCCACAAAGTTAACAAAAGACTGGTTACGCCATTCTGGGTCAAATCCCCCATGAAATACAGCTTGGTTTCTCCGATGCTATGAATAATTTTACTTTAAAAAAAAAAAATCTCCTTCCCTGAATGCTTTCTAAAAATGTGGCAATTGGGAGACATTTCTGTATGTGTCTACGTCTGTGTTTGTGGCCACCTAATCTCTCATGTAAGGGACATAAAAAGGATTGTGGGGAAAGGATTGTTTTAATGATTTTATCTTTTGTGCTTTAATTGATTGCTAGTTTGCTTTGTTGAGATAGGGTCTCACCTTGTAGGCCAGGGTCAAGCTGTTCTGAAATCCATGGCAATCATTCGGTCTCCGTTTCCCAAGTGCTAGGACTACAGGGGTAAGCCACCTTGCCCAACTTTTTTGTGCAGTTTGTATTTTCGAAACTTTATTGATTTTGGCCAGGTGGTGGTGGAACATGCCTTTAATCCCAACATTCAAGAGACAAAGTTAGGTGGATCTGTGGGTTTGAGGCCAACCTAGTCTACCAAGTGAGTTCCAGGACAGCCATAGCTACACAAGAGAAACCCTGTCTCAAAAAGCAAACAAAAAAACTGTAATGATTTTATTAATTTTTATTTTACTTATATGAGTGTTTTGCCTGCATTTATGTATGTGTACCTTGTGTGTGCAATAGGTATGAAGGCCAGAGGAAGTGTCAGAGCCACAGTACAAGAAGAGTCTGGGTGATGGGGCCTGACCCCAAGTCCTCTGCAAGAGCAGCCAGTGTTCTTACCCCAGTATCCACCTTCCAACCCCATCTTGTTGTTTGTTTTTTTCTGAGACAGGATCTCACTATGTCGACCAGGCTGACATCGACCTCACACAGATCCACCTGCTTCTACTTCCCAAATACCGGGATTAAAAATGTATGCCACTATACCTGGCTACTCTCTTATATTTGAAAGGCTTACTCTAAGTATGTTTATATTCATCTTATTTTTTAAAATCGGTCTTGGGAGCTGGGTGGGGGTGGTACACACCTGTAGTCCCAGCTACTCTGGCTTCTGAGGCTAGAGGATTGCTTTAGCAGTCTGAGGCCAACCTGAGCAGCATAGCAAATCCTAACTCTAAAAAAAAATCCACTTGTTTGAGATGTGTTTCACATCTAACACAACTTGAACTTTTTTAGTGTATCGGCTATGTGTGCTGACTTACGTAGCCATCTTCCAGTCAAGATATTCTACACCTGCGTGCTCCCTGAGGGCCCTCCGGCCTCTCTGCAGTCGGGACTCACTTCCATGGCCATAGATCACGTTTTTGCTCTTTTAGAATTCTGTACCAGTAGAGTCATACTGCATAGGCTTTCAGTTTGGCTGACTCTCTTCATCTTGTCTACGCAGTTCTTTCACAGTGGGTGTGAGGGCTTTTGGCTCCTTTATGATGTGTAGTACCCCATGGATGCAACCACAATTTCACTGACCCAAATGAACTGCACTAAAGGGTGAATGGGCTGGGGTATAGTGCTACATACAACCCTGCCATCCCGAACTCAGGGAGGGGGACCCCTGGAAGTTCAACCCCACCCTGGTCTACACAGTGAGTTCTGGGCCAGCCTGCTATACATAATCAGACCCAGAGATAACAAATATCAGCTACATACATGTTTATAGCTGTTATTCAAGCAGTTGGGAGGCAAAGAGGATCCAGATTATCTTCTACTACATAGCAAGTTCAAGGCCATCCTGGACTACATTAGGGGAAGTAGAATGGAGTCAGTTGTCAGGGAGGAAGGGCTGATTAAAAACAAGACACAACAACTTAGAGAGGAAAACAGTCGTGGGGCTTGAAATACAGCATGGGGGCAGTAGCCTGAGATCTGGGGCATTCCTGGAGCCCCCCTCCGGGAAGGAAGCAAGCAAGCATTCTTTGCAGATGGGGTGGGGGCCATCGGGAAAAGTCTTCCTGGCAGAAAAGGGCTGAAGATCAAGGGAGACATTCCTAAGGATGGAGGCGGTGAGTACAAAGGCCTGTGGGTGGGCAGCAGGGAAGGGCTCATTGGCCACTATTCGGGGTACACAGAGGAATGTGTGTTAAGGGATGAGCTGGAAGGTGGGCTGGCAAGACCTCAGCCAAGGCCCTGGGACAGCAGGCTGAGCAGCATGACCCAGGCTTGGGGACAAAATGTCTGCGGTAGATATTTGAACAGTGAGGTGGCTGGGGTCTGGGCAAGGGATTGAGCCCCTATTGACTCCCAAGGTTCAGACCAAGCCATTTGATGGGCAGACTGTGGAAGAGGGAGAGGTGATAGTGGAGAGTAAAGCTCCAGTCAGGGTTGGGGGCTCGTGCTGCGTGCGTGGCAGCCTTCCTCCAGAACACCCACATCATCCACTGTCGCCCACAATACACCGATGTGAGGCAGAAGGGGACCTAGTACCCAAAGAGGTGACAGGACCAGGATAAATGCCACAGGGTGTCAGGGGCATCTCTGGTGTCTTCAATCTTATAGAGAGTCCCTGTCACCAAGCCAGTCAGTTTCCAGAATCCAAGAAGTGACTCGTCCCTGCTGGGCCTTACAAGTCACAAGACCATATCACTCTGTCTTCCTCTGGGACCCTCAGTATTGCCTTTTAAATGTTTTTATTTGATTTTAAAATAGGTATCTGTACCTGTGCCTGTGGCTGTGAGCACATGAGTAGAGGTACCCAAGGAGGCAGAAGAGGCTGCCAGACATGGGTGCTGAGAACCGAACCTTTGTTCTCGGGAAGGGCAGCAAGTGTTCTTAAACTCTGAGCTACCTGACAAGCTCTGTATTTTATTTATTTGTTTTTAGCTTTTTGACACAGGGTTTTACTTTGTAGCCTTGGCTCATCTGGAACCCTTTATGTAGATCAGACAAACCTTGAACTTTTAGAAATCAGCCTGCCTTTGCTTCCCAAGTGCTGGGATCAAAGGTGTGTTCTCTCTCTCTCTCTCTCTCTCTCTCTCTCTCTCTCTCTCTCTCTCTCTCTCCAACCTCAATAAGCCTGTACAAAACCCACACCACTCAGTTATTACACTTATGAGCTGTGCACCTAGAGTGGGCAGCTCTATCACCACACCACTCTATTCCCAGTCATGAGAGCCCCTTGTTACTTCCAGCTTCTCCAGGCCGTGTGGTTCTGCTCCATCCTCCTTCCACCTCTTCTTCCTCTGTCCTTCTTCCCTAACTCTTCCTCCCCTCTCTACAACCTCCAGCTCCATCTTTTCCTCACACTGCCCAATCACAGGCTCTAGCCTTTATTGATCAGTTAAAATGGGGATAAGGTTCCCATGAAATCACCTGAAGATCCAGTCCTTGTTGGGGAAGCTCCTCTTGAGGAAGCAAATTTCACATCAGAATACAAACAACAGGCAACCCACACTTTCTTTTTTTTTTGTTTTTTGTTTTTTGCTTTTTTTTTTTTTTTTTTTTTGGTTTTCCGAGACAGGGTTTCTCTGTGTAACCCTGGCTGTCCTGGAACTCACTCTGTAGACCAGGTTGGCCTCAAACTCAGAAATCCGCCTGCTTCAACACTTTCTTTCTTTTCTTTTTTCTTCCTTTTTTCTTTTTCTTTTCTTTTTTTTTTTTTTTTTTTTTTTTTTTGACAGGGTTTCTCTATGTATCTCTGGCTATTCTGGAACTTGTAGACTAGGGGGGGCCTCTGCCTTTGGAATGCTGGGATTAAAGGCATGATCTATCATTCCTGGCTCTTATTTCATTTTTAGAAGATCTCTCTGTTTCTCTGTCTCCCCTCCATGCCAGTGTGTGGTGTGTGTGTGCATGTGCATGTGTGTGTGTGTGTGTGTGTATATGTGTCTGCAGAGCCCAAAAGAGAGTGCTGAGTCCTCTGGAGCTGGTGGCTGTCTAACATGTGCCAGGCACTGGACTTAGGTCCCTGGGCAGAGCGGCCAGCTCTCTTAAGCACTGAGCCACCATCCTTCAAGCCCCACTTTCTCTTTTTCATCCATCACATACTGAACTCCTGGACCCAGGGGCTCCAATGGAGACCTAAGGGTGGAGGTGAACACTGGGCCTCTCAGTCCCACTTCAACCCACACAGCTGGGAAGGCAGGGGAGGGCCTAGTAGGGTATCAGGTGGGGAGCAGCTTCCCGAGAAAAGGAAAACAGACTAGCTGGAGTGAGATGTGTCCGCTAGGCTGGCCAGGATGTTTCAGACGTCCTTTCTCACCCAATGCATAAGTAAGAGGCTCACTGTAAGAGCAAACACACACACACAAACCCTTGGCAACCGCCCTTAAGGCAGTCTATAAGCATTAGCTTATTCCCTCTTTGCCAAACCTCCTTTTATCACGGTGGAAACTTCCTGACTGCATAATGTCAGCAATTCCTTCAATGTCTATGGCTCAGTTTCTTCGTTTGCATCTGCTTTTTGGGTTGCTTGGAGAAGTAGACAGGGTAAATTATGGATAATGCTCCGAGGGACACTCCCAGAAATGCAGGAAACATGTTAGAGGCCTCTCTTGCTGATAAGATTGGTGCCAGGTGGCCCATTTCTGTGTGTCTACAATGGCTCTGCCATTTAGCCTGACCCAGAGTAGCTCCTGTTCTATTTAAACCCAGGCACAGCAGGGTTGGTGATTTTCAGTTCTTTCTAAAGCTCAGACCTAGGACTCCCTCCCCCATACACACTTCCTGTCCCCAGGCTCCCAGGAGCCTACCCTACTGATCGCAGGGGTGCCAGCTGCTGCTCTGGGCCAGGAGTGGGATGAACCGCTCATCCTGGGATGAAAGGCTGGCGGGCCTGGGCTTCACCCATAAACTGCCCCACCCGAGTTGTGAAGACCTCCAGGCACTGGTGTAAACTGAGTCATGGGGGTCAAGGGAGTGAGTCATGTAGCCTGTGAGAGCCAAGTGGGGCAAAGCTTGCCTGCACAGGGGCTAGTTGCCACACCTCATGAAGCCACAGCTCTTAGGCCCCTTGTGGTACCTACAGGCAGAGGGTCTCAGGCAGAGAGGACTAGGACCATCTAGGGCAATTAAGCTGGACTTTCACTGTGTTTCTGTGTGTATATTTCTGTGCGTATGTGTGTGTGCATATCTATGGGTGTGTGCACATGTCTGTGTGCATGTGTATACTTGTGTGTGTATCTCTGTTTCTGTGCATTTGTGTGTGTATGAGAGGAGAGAGAGAGAGAGAGAGAGAGAGAGAGAGAGAGAGAGGCTGTGTCTATGTGCATGTATGCACACGATGTAGGTGAGCGTCAACACAGGAAAGGGAAGCTCTGGATTGGGGTTTGGTCAAAAGTCAAAACTCTGGAGAGATTTTGGCAGGAGCTTCACTGCTCTCTCCTGGCTTCTGAATGTTTGGCTGATTTTTTTTTTTTTTTTCTTTTTGTGGCAATCAGTTTTCTCTCCCTTCAGGAGTCATAGAGGAGGAGCCAGGGCCTGGTATGGGACATGGCTATTCTCCAGGGTGCCCAACAGGTAGAGCTGGACCCAATGGTAGAAGACCTACAGAAACCAATCAGACTTCATCCTAAAGAGGCCTCTGACTCAGGGAGCTAGAATTGCTCCGGGACCAGAGACAGAATGCCCTGATGCCCTAATGTAGGAGACATACTTAGGAATTGTATGGGCTACCAGAGCATCTGTAGCCTCGGCTCTGGCCAATTTTTACTTTCTTGTTTTGAGACAGGATCTCGTGTATCCTAGGCTGGCCTCACACTTGCTGTGTAACTGAAGTTGGATTTGAACTCCTAACCTTTCTGCCTCTGCCTGTCAGGTGCCTGGCTCAACTTTGATCATCTTAGCATCTTTTGATCTCAGTTTTCTCATCAATAAAAGGAGTGTTGTGGGGGTGAGTGAGCTAAGAAATGTAAGGAGCCCAGTGTGTGCCTGTGTAGAGCAGGCCTGTGTACGTTTGCTCTTATGAGCCTTGCTAATTTCATCCATAAAATAGACAAGAAAGGATACCTGAGGTGTCCTGTCCAGCCTTCATTCCAGTTGCAATGTGTCCTGGTTTCCTTTCCTAGAAAGCTGTCCCCACAAATCTGCCCTCTGCCTTCTCATCCTCTTGCCTAAGCTCAGTTTACTATACCCTCCTAGGAGGCCAGTGGCCAAAGAAAAACCAGGGGAAGTGTTTCTTAGACTAGTGCCCTTAGCTTTACCCCTCAGTGCCTAGGGCATGTACGTCACAGAAGTGGGGAGTTTCCCTCCTCAGTGAATCAGCCCTGTGACCCAATCTTCATCCCTGCCAAGGCCCCTCCCAGACGGCAGGAGCGGGGTGCAGCTGGCCTACTAGGAAAATCCCCCAAATCCTGCCAAAGCATTGGTTGAAGCATCTCCCAATTCAGCTGTTTCCTGTACTCCAGGATTCTGCCCCAGGTTCTAGCTGGAGTTGGGGGTCAAATAGAGTCTCCCCCCCCCCCAGAACATCCCCTTGTCCCAAGGGCTTGAGGTTTGCAGTGTATTAGGAAGGCATGGTGGATGTGTCTCTTCTGTCTCTCAGTCCTCGTCGTACCTCTCTGTTTTGTTAATGAAGCAGACACAGGGGCTTGTCCAAGTTTGGCCAGTCCCTACACAACCCAGTGTTTCCATATATCCATGTAGACAGGAGCTGACTAAGCAAGAGAACCCTCTGCTAGCCCAGGTTTTGGGAAACCCTTAGCTTGTCAGGTGAGCAATCCTCCCTGTATGCTAGACGCTTCCTTTCCAGATAGGCTGCACTCAGTGTCTTGATCAGTGTTGAAAGAATCTGTCTCCCAAGTGATTCTGAGAACCTACCTTGTGTACCTCACAAGTTAATCCTATGTCCCTGCAGGGCACTATTTCTTTTTGCAGTACCCCTGCCCTCAAGAGCAAAACTTAACCATGTATCAGATGCTCTAGAGTTGAATGATCTGAGTTCAAATCTTGACTTTGCCATATGCTTGCTCTGCAAACTTGAGACAATTAACTGGAATTCTCTGCGACTCTGTTTCCCTTTCTGCAAAAATGGTAAGAATAACAGAGCTAGAGGCTGGAGAGATGGCACACAGAAGTTAAGCACTGGCTGCTGCAGAGGAGGCAAGTTTGATTTCAAGCATCCACACGGAAGATCAAAACCATCTGTAACTCTAGTCTCAGGGAATCCAACATCCTCTTCTGGCTTCCCTGGATATGAAGAACACATGTGGCACACAGACACACTCACAGGAACAACATCCATACACATACAATAATTTAAAAATAAAAGAACTAAATGGAGCTTAGATAATGTATGGCTTTCATACAATCACCCCGGATTCAAGAATGTTATTTGGTGCTTGCTCCAGGCTTGACTCTGACCTGGGTGCTGAAGGTGCCCTCAGGATAAACCAGGCATTGTCCTTGAGGGTCCCCAGACATATAGATGAAAGCCACATGTGGGAGAGCCACATGGTTAGAGAGCTAGTGGGTCTCAGATGTGCCATTAGCTAGCAGTGATGGTGTCAGGCATGCCAATAGGGGCTACCCATCAACAAAGGCATCAAAGTGGGAAAGGGCGGGCGGAACGTGGGCAGGAAAGCCGAGTTCTGGAGCAAAGATAAAGTGGAGCGATCAAACAGATGGACTCACAGTACCTGGATCTGAGGTAATTCTTTAATAATCTCTGAAGAGGTTATTCTGGACTGGGAGACGAAAAGTAGACATTGCTCCTGCCTTAGTAGAGGACAGTCTGGGTCTGTGATTTGGGGACCAGCAGGAGACAGTTATCAACCAGGTGATTGCTAAGTAACTGCTGATTCTGTGATCTGTACCACACAGCAGGTGTTCAAAAACAAAGAAGGCCTGAGGCCCCAGGCTCCGTGCCAAGGTGGTAAGGGATGAGCCAGTTGGCTTCAGTTAGGTGCAGAGACAAGGAAGATGTGCCCAAGGACAGCTGAGACAGCAGTTGGGGGCCTGGTCAATGCCAGCCCAGGACAGTAGACCTTGTTTCTAGTTTTTGTAGAGAATTCCAATAGGACAGGAGTGTGATCATCTCTATAAAGGAATCTGTGGATCTGGCTTGTGGAATAGGTCAGAGATGTGGGGTGGAGGAGCCAACTTAGTGGCTGTTGTCATGGGTTATGAGACAATGAGAAAGGGTAAGGGGCCAGACAAGGCCATAGATACAGAAGAGGGATGTGTCAGGCTTTGTAGGGACAGAAAACCTGGGCTCTCCATACCACATAGGCATCTTTATGGGAACACAAGGCTTTGCCAAGATGCCACTCCTCTGCCTAGGGAGAGTTGGCCCACTTCTGTCAAGTATAAAGCATTGACAATCAGGCAGGCAGGGTACCTGGCTCCAACTCTCAAACTCTGGGGATTTCCTGTTTGGGCTGAGGTGGACTTAGTCCTGGGGAAACTCAGGATAAGGAGGGAGCTGGGGAGGGGGTTAAGCTAGCATCTCATGACTCAGCCACTTCCACCCAGTCACCCCAGTGGCATCTCCGCTCCTCTGCTCCAAATTCCAACTTGGTGAGGCTGCTGGAGGCTGATTCAACATCAGCACGGCACGAGAGCAACATCTCAGGGAGCTCTCTGCCAACACCTCTGGGCCCCATCCAAGGCCAGGGCAGGCACTGGTCCTGGGAGACAGGGTAGTACATGAACCAGACTCGCAAGACTATAGCAGCCATGCAGAAGAGGATGGCCAAAAGACAAAAGATCCTATGAGTGTCTATGCTCTGTGGGTTGTGTATGTGTCTGTCAAGACAAGAACAAAGGTCAAGAACCACACTGTCTGAGAAAGGAAGGACCAGAGGCAAGTCCCAGCTCTGCTCTCACACTGAATCACCCCAGATCATCCTTTCTCCTCTTGGCCTCTCTCCCTCCCCTCTCCCCTCTGGTCTTGTAGCTCTGTCGTTGAATTTGCTGTGTAGTCCAGGTTGTCCTCTAACTCTCAGAGACACACTTGCTTCTGTCTGCTGGTACTGGAATTAAAGGCTTATACACAGGGTAGTAGTCCCTTGACAGCAGGATGTGGGCAGCATCTTTTTAAAGAGGTCATGAGAATCGAGTGATACACGTGGAAAGTTCTTTATAAACTGCTGAGTGGCTTCTGGGTAGGGTGGGAGAAGTGGATGCCAATGCCAGGGCTTCTGGAAAAACTGTTCGTGGATATTCAAGCTGTCCACTGGCTAGGTTGTTCCAGCCCCAGGTGCTGAAATCCAGCCCATCTCTTCTTAGAAATCTATGTGCCCTGCCTGAACTGCAAAGACAGGGAGAGTGCCTTTATCTAAATCCTTCGGAACACACTTGGTGCTTCAGACCTGTAATCCCAGCACTTCCAGCTGTGGCAGGAAGAGCAGAACTCAAATTGTGCTACATAACAAAACCCTGTTTCAAAAAGGCCAAACTTGTGGAGGCAGAGGGCCAGTGGATGTAGCTACATTGGCAGAATGCCTAGCAGGCACTAAACCCTGGGTTTAATCTTGGTCACTGTATAAACCTGGACAGCACTGCATAAACTTGGATGTGATGGGACACACATGTAATCCTAACACTCAAGGGGTGTAAGCAGAGGAACATAAAGTCAAGATGAACACTTGAGAGGCAGAGTCAGGCCTTGGTCTACATAGCAAGTTCCAGATCAGCGAGAGCCATATAATGAAAACATGAAAAGACAAGCCAGTCAGTGGTGGCGCCCACCTTTGATCCCAATACTCAGGAGGTAGAGGCAGGTGAATCTGTTGAGTTCCAGGCTAGCCTGCTCTACAGAGTTCCAAGACAGCAGGGCTACAGAGAGAAACCCTGTCTCAAAAGACAAAAACAACAAAAAAGCCTGAGCAACTGAGATAGATGGCTTAGATGACAAAGGTGCTTGCCTGGCCTGAGCTGGATCCCTGGGATCCATTCAGTGGAGGTAAAACTGACTTCTCCAACTGGTCCTCTGACCTCCTAATGTGTGTGAGACAAAGCAGCCTCTGCCCCCCCCAAATTAATTTTATATTTTACTGTTTTCAATACTTGGTAAAGATTCATTTTTACATGTATGGGAGTTTTTTCTGTATGCGTGTTGGAGCAGCATGTGTGCAGTTCTTGCAGAGGCCAGAAGAGGTCATCTTATCCCCTGGAACTGGAGTCAGAGGCTGTTACTAATTGCTATGAGAATTCTGGGAATCAATTAAAGGTCCTCTGGAAGAGTAATTAATGCTCTTAACTGATGAACGTCATCAGCCTCCTTGCTCCACCCCATCCCCCTTTAGAGACAGGGTCTCATTGTATAGTCCAGACTAGCTTGGAACTCACCGAGATCTGTCTCCTGTCTCTGCTTCACAAGTACTGGGATTAAAGGCTATGAAATTTTTTTTTTGAGACAGGGTCTCTCTTTTATATACGTAGTTCTGGCTATCCTGGAACTTTGTTAAACAGGCTGGCCTTGAACTCACAAAGACCCAACCGCCTCTGCCTCCTAAGTGCTGGGATTGAAGGCATGTAAAAGCTGGAGATGGTGGTGCAGGGTGTGGTAGGCAGAGACAAATGAATCTGAGTTACTGGCCAACCTAGGGTAAATAGTAAGTTCTAGGCCAGCCAAGGCTACATAGTGAGACTTTTTCTTCTTCTTCTTCTTCTTTTTCTTTTTTTTTTTTGGTTTTTTGAGACAGGGTTTCTCTGTGTAGCCCTGGCTGTCCTGGAACTCACTCTGTAGACCAGGCTGGCCTTGAACTCAGAAATCCGCCTGCCTCTGCCTCCCAAGTGCTGGGATTAAAGGTGTGCGCCACCACTGCCCAGTGAGACTTTTTAATAAAATAAAATGTAAAACAAATATATCTTGGGACCAAAAGAATAGCCGCCTTGGGCCTTCCTGGAAAGACCTAAGAAACTGATTTTGATCCACGAGGTACAGAGGGAGAACAGCTTTAAAGAGGTTCTCAGCAATGGAGCCTGGCCTCTGTCAGCAAAGCACACCATCTTCACTGTTGAGGAAGGAAAATAAGGCCTGCTTAGGCTGGAGCTGCCTCTTCTGGCCCTGTCTTTCCTTAAGAACCAATGCAGGTAACCATCAGGACAGTATTTTTAAAAAACACTCAAGACACAGACCCAAGCTGGGTTTTATTGAAATGCCAGGAGCAGGCACATGTCAAGGTAGCCAGGGAAGGGGTGTTGGTGATGCAAGCTATGAGTCTGCAGGGAGGAGAAAACCCATGTCCGTGACCCTGCATCTCTTCTTGGCCAGAACATGTATAGGTCCCAATAGCATGCTCAGTCCTAGAAGGGTCCTGCCACCTGGGCTATAATGGCTCCAAGGGCAGGGACTGGAAGCACTAAGTTTTCTC
>CM052703.1:51011052-51021052 GCA_028551405.1 Uromys caudimaculatus
TCCAGCCCACAGGTTCAGAGTTGGGTGAACCTGGGTCCCCATAGCGAGTAACTTGAGATGGTGGGTACTTGGCCAACCAGGCATCCAGCTCTGTGGCAGGTGTAGTACGGGCATCAAATACCAGCCAGGGATCCATGTCAGCTGCCATGGCCTCTGCAGCCAGGTGCTCAGCAGTGAAGCCATCCTCCCGGCCACCTGGAGAGTCCTCCTCTTCCAGCTCCTCATTTAGTTCCATCCTGTTGTGAGGGAACTGAGTCAGAGGTTTGAGACAGTAAATAAAAAGTGCTGGGTCCTAGAGGGTGCCAGGCACTGCGTTAAACTGTGGCCCTGGGCCAGACTTAATGTTTGTGCCTCAGTTGCTTCATCTTCACAATGGGATAACAACTGATCCTGTCTAGATTTGTCTCTAGAATAAAATGCCTGAGGTGGAGTCGCTATTGTTAGTACTACTTTCACTGCTTACAAACAAGGAAATTGAAACTCTGAGAAAAGGGGCTTGCCCAAGGTCAAGCCTGTAATGAGCATTAGAGCTTAAATGTTAACTGGCACGGGACTCTGCTACACCACTGGGCTAGAGTCCCGCAGGTAGCGCGGCGCTGCAATTTAATGGACGGTAGGCAAAACACAGGTTCTCCAACCTCACAGACTGACAGGCCTCCCACGGTGAACTATTTGGGGCACACTTAAACACCGAGACTCTTGAGTCCCAGATTAGGCAGCGGCCCATCAGGGGGTCAATGGGCAACATCCGGACTCGAACCAGATAGGACAGAGCCTGTGCGAGGACCAGGCTCCAGCCCTACCACACCCGCCGCCATTAGTGCCCAAAGCTTAAGGGTTGCCTCCACCCCGGGGCTGTCCCTCCCGCCGCCCCGCAGTCACCTCCGGCCTTCACTCCGTTCCGCGCCAACCCAACTTCGGGCCCGGCTCCGTTCCTGCCCGGGGTCCGCGCCGCCACCCCCGCCGCGCCCCGCCCCTGCCACGGCCGCCGCCGCCGCCGCCATCTTAGGGTCCCGCCACCTCAACAACAACTTTATAGACAAACACAGTCACGGGGCGGGGCTAGAGGCGGAACCAGAAGGCTAGGGGCGGGGGCTCCAGGGGAAGGGGCAGGCTGCGTTCAGGGGCGGAGCCAGCGCGAGAATCCCGGGAGACGCAGGTCTTCGGGAGGCGGAGCTAACGTTCCTACTTTAGTTTGGGGGGCGGGGGGCGTGGCGGGCGAGCCCTGAGAGGGACGCGCACCGCCCTAGAGGATCCAAAGCCCAGCGCTTGGGTTGTGGGAGCTGCTTTTCTACGGGCGGCACTAGGACCCTGCGGGAAGTGGTGTGGGCGGAGTAGGCGGCACCAGGACCCGGGGGGAACCGCGGCGGGCCGGCGGCGAACAGGCCCGGGGCCTGGAGGCTGCGGGCGGCGGCGCTGGGCCCGGCGCAGCGAGAGAAGCCCCGAGATGCCAAGCAAGAAGAAGAAATATAACGCGCGGTTTCCGCCAGTGAGCACGTGGCCGGGATGGGCCTTAGCAGGCTGGGCTCCTGGGAGGCTTGGGCCCAGGTCCTGCTGGTGGGGGGGCGGGTGCCTTTAGGTGTTCACGGCCTGACGCCCCGCCCCTTCCATGCCCTCCTAGCTTAGTGCCCCCCCCCGCCCCTTCTCCTTTTCCTGGGATACCCCCTGGTTCTCTCAGCTCCCCTGTAGGGATGCAGGAGACGAGTTCTGTCCCCTTCCTTCGGCAGGCGCGGATCAAGAAGATCATGCAGACGGACGAAGAGATTGGGAAGGTGGCAGCAGCTGTGCCTGTCATCATCTGTATCCTACTTGGAGCTGGCTGGGTTGAGGGGCGTGGGGCGGGACTGCGGCACTCCCCTTTTTGGATTCTCCTTGACTACCTCAGCCCGGGCACTTGAGCTCTTCCTGGAGTCCCTGTTGAAGAAGGCTTGCCAGGTGACCCAGTCTCGAAATGCCAAAACCATGACCACGTCCCACCTGTGAGTGGCCGCTGAGCTGGGAGGGGCTTTTGGGGAGGCAGTGTTCTGACAGGGGGAGTGGCTCGAGGCAGAGGGAGGCCAGCTTTGTGGGTTTGGACTGATGTGGAGAGATTAGGTGTTTCAGGTGGAGGGAACAACCAGAGCTGAGCCGCCCACCCGGGAGGCCTGGTGGAAGTGGAGAGGGGTGTTTTTCATGTTCCACTGTACTGACATGAAAAGGTTGTTTCCATCCTTCCATAAGTGTTTTGGAGCCCCATTTGAGCACCTTCCTCTCCCATTTCTTCAGGAAACAGTGCATTGAGCTTGAGCAGCAGTTTGACTTCTTGAAAGACTTGGTGGCATCTGTGCCTGACATGCAGGGGGATGGGGAAGACAACCACATGGATGGGGACAAAGGTCCTCGAAGGTGGGTAGCCAAGACCAGGTATATAGGTGGGAAAGGCCAAGGCCACAAGGGTTGGGGGTGGCTGGGGGGTGAACAAGGGGAGAGAGTCCTCTGTGCAGATGGACTGTACCTTCCCGAAGGGGCCGGAAACCAGGCAGCAGCGGCAGGAAGAATGGAGGCACAGGAAGCAAAGGCAAAGACAAGAAGCTGTCCGGGACAGACTCAGAACAAGAAGTGAGTGAGGCTGATGGGAAAGCCTGGTCTCATCCTTGTCTACAGCCTCTAGTACCTCATCTCCATTGCTCTCCCAGGGGTCTGGGCTCCCCAGGCCTTCTCATTAACCTGACCCTTGCTGTGCTCACAGGATGAGTCTGAGGACACAGATACTGATGGGGAAGAAGAGACACCACAGCCTCCACCCCAAGCCAGTCACCCTCCTGCCCACTTTCAGAGGTGAGCACCCCAGGGACACCAGAAAGGGGCATGCCAAATTCCCCAGAGCCAGTTAGTTTTACTTCCCTAGCCACTTGGTGGTGGTGGCTGACTTAGGGAATGGGAGGACATTAAACACAAGAGATTGTTCTGAGAAGGTCTTGTCTCTACCGCGGTAGGTCAGGGAGAGAGTCTGGATAGTGGTCTTTGCTGGGATCTTCCCTCTTAGAGGGGCTTGTCTCCTGTAATGTCTTGAGTGGCTTTGACTACATCTGCCTCTGCCTCTGGAGGATGGGGGTGGGGCCTGTGAATTGGGCACAGTACAGTGGCAAGCCTGACTTTCTCCATTTTCTGTCCTGCAGCCCTCCAACTCCCTTCATGCCCTTCACCTCTCCTCTGCCTTTGCCTCCAGCACCCCCTGGCCCCTCAGCACCTGATGCAGGGGATGAAGATGATTATGACTCCTAGCCCTTTGCCCCTTTACCCCTGGCCACATGTTCTCTTTTAGTTAGTATTAGTTGCTTTGGGAAGAAGAGAAAGATGGAATTGTTCTTAAATTTATTAAAAAAAAAAAAAAGATTTTGGTTTCTTTTCATCCTGTGTCCAGGGCTTTATTTATTGCCCACCCACCTACCTCCCCACATGGGGGGCAACAGGGACAGTGTGGGGGCAGTCAGTGATTGAGTAAAAACAGGGAGTCTGACAGGAGTCTGGGGTATTACTAGGGGCACTGAAGAAAGGAGTGTGATCTAGGGGACTGAGTTGCCACATGCTGGAAGTGCTAAGGGATAACCTCTCATGGTGTGGGACCTTGGGCAGCTTTCTTCCTCTCTCTGACTGCTGAGAAGGAACAGACAGAGTCAGTACTGAGACTGGGCCTTGAAAGCTACAGTGCTCTGCAGCCGTGCAGTGAAGGGACAGAGGGGCTGGGATAGCAGAGGGCCTGCAAAGCATCTTTGGAGTCAAGCAGCTTGCCTGCCTGTGTGAGCAGCCTGGGCACCTTGTGTGCCACGGGCAAGAGGTGCATCTTCAGGGCACAGCAGTGCTGAGTGGAGCAGCAAGCAGTGGCCACATGGGGTGCCGGAAGTCGAGAAGTCCTAGAGGGATGGTAAGTCATCTGTTGACAAGCTTGCTGGCTTTTCCTAATGGAGGCATTCAGAGACCCTTGGGGATGTGCTAGCTGTGAGGGTGAGGACAATGGTGGCTGTAGTCTGGGGGGACCCGGGGCTGTTTGGTCTCAGGCTGAAGACAGCTACAAAGGGCCACGGGAGGACATCAGGAAGCACCTTTTCTTATTTTCTGCAGTGCTTGGGCAGAGGTGGGACCCTTTTTCAGCTGAGGGACATAAGAGGAAAAGACAAGATTTAGCTTGAAGCTCTCAAGTTTGGCTGTGATGAATTTGGGGTGGTCTTGAGGACACTGAAGAGAGTGTGGATTGGTCTTGTTGACAGTTGGGGCCTAGAGACAGGTGTGTGGACTTGGAAGGCAAGCCACCAGACACAAGAGCCACCAGACCCTGAACTGCCCAGATGGCCTGGTAGAAGGGAGAGGACAACTGTCAAAGTAGGCCCAGAGGAAGTACCCCAAAGAGAGCCTCTGAACCCTGCTTCAGGAGTTATTGAGGGAGTGGAGAGCTGGGTGGTGCTGGGGCTAAGAAGGACTAAAATGCTTTTTCTTTTAAAAATTTGTCTTACATATGTGGATGTTTTGTCTGCATTGTGCACTACATGTGTGCCTGGTGTGAACAGAGGCCAGAAGAGGGCATTGAATCCCCTGGAGCCAGAGTTATATATGGATTGTTGTCTGCCACCTTGTGAGTCCTGGGAGTCTGGACCCTGGTCTTTTGGGAGAGTAGCAAGTACACTTAACTGCTGAGCCATGTCTCTAGCCTCCTGCTTTTTAAGATGGTAAAAGGTTCTGGAGTAGGGTTAGAGATAGACCACTTGCCTAGTGCTTACAAAGCCCTGGGTTAGAGCTCTAGCGCTGGAAAAAAAAAGGTTTAAAAATGGCAGAAACTTAGGTTTCCAGAGAAGAAGGGGTAAAGGGACAGGAAGGAGATAGCAGAGCAGGCAGATGAAGGTTGGGCCTGTGACCAATCCAGCATGAGGAAGAAGAGGGCGGAGAAGGGGGGTTTGGAGGGAGCATTGAAGAGCCAGTAGTTTAATGGAAACTACACTGTGAAGCAGGAGGTAAAGTCCCTGTGCTACATGAGGGAAGAAGGTAGGCTAGGGCAGTGGTTAGAACCATGGGAAGACTTGAGACAAGATTTAGGAATGGCTGGGGGCTGGAGACAGACCTTCAAGGGGGCTATCTGCCTTCCTTCCACTCCCAATTTCACTATAGTGCTCCTGTGACTCCTCCACCCCAACTCAAGATGTGGGGAGCTGACTCACTTCTAGGATGGAGGAACGGGATGATGCAGCCTGGTCAGTCAGTGCCACACTCGGCTCTGCTGACTGCTGTAAGGTTGGGGTCGATCTTCACACCTGAGCTGGGGATGCTGTTAGAAGGGGACTGGGCTACTGGAAACTTCTTACCCACCCGAAAGGTTGAGAATGAAACCAGTGCAGGGGCTGGAGCCTGAGGACATTGGAACCCATCAGGTGCCTGGTGTGCCAGTATTTCCTAGTCATACGAGCTGGGAGGCTTCCTCTCACTCTATGCCACCTGTACCTAAAAGGATTCTGGGTAGCATGGGGACTTTGAGTAGGGTGTGGTTCCTAGGAGCAGTATTTTTTTAGCCATAGATGGGGACAGACCCAGGGAAGGCAAACACATGGGACACCATAGGAAAGGCCATGCTAAACAGGCTGAGGATTGGAGTTAGAAGAGGAAGAGACTTAAAAAAAAAAAAAAAAAAAAAAAGATTTATTTATTTGTTTCATGTATGTGAGTACACTCTCTTCAGACACACCAGAAGAGGGCATCGGATCCCATTACAGATGGCTGTGAGCCACCATGTGGTTGCTGGGAATTGAACTCAGGACCTCTGGAAGAGCAGTCAGTGCTCTTAACCACTGAGCCATCTCTCCAGCCCGAGGAAGAGACTTTTAAGAAACTATCACTGACGTCCATTTAAGTAGTGGATTCTGAGCCTGGAAAGATGGCTCAGCAGTTAAGAGCACTGATGCGTTGTAGAGGACCCTGGTTTGGTTCTCAGCACCCACATGGTGGCTCAACCATATGTAGCTGCAGTTCCAGGAGACCCAATGTCCTCTGGCAATGCACGTACATGGTCATACATACATGCAGGTAAACATACACATAAAATTGAAATGTTAAAAAATAAGTGGGTTCTGGAGCCAAGTGTAGTGGCTCCTATAATCCCAATAGAGGCAGGAGGATCTCAAGTTTAAGGTTGACCAGGGCAGCATAGTACAGCTCTGTCTCCCAAGAACAGAAGATCAGTTCTGAACTCGGGGTTCATAGGATGATGGGGAGGCAAGGAAGCCTGGGGTCCTGGGAAAACCCTTGCTGCTTCTCGGCAGAAGACCTGAGGAAGCTCAGGTGGCTGTGAAGTGGTGCCTGCCAACAGCTGGCATGCCCCTCTGTTCTGGGCCTTCAGCTCACTTAGGATCTAGAACTGAAGCCTCTACAGCCAGGCCCTTGGCTCACATAACCTGCACTCACTCACTAGCCTTTGACAAGCTCTGTAGCTTCTCTGCCTTATTTTCTCACCTGTAATATGGGACTCATTATATCTGCATTTGCTCTGTACTACACTTGTTACACCTGTATGTGGGCAAACTTGATCTGATAAAACCCCAGCACACAGCCGGGCAGTGGTGGCGCACGCCTTTAATCCCAGCACTCGGGAGGCAGAGGCAGGTGGATTTCTGAGTTCGAGGCCAGCCTGGTCTACAGAGTGAGTTTCAGGACAGCCAGGGCTACACAGAGAAACCCTGTCTCGAAAAACCAAAAAAAAAAACAAAAACAAAAACAAAAAAAACCCCAGCACACATCTTTACTCTTTGCACTCAGTGAGTCAGAGAAAGGCAGAATCTCTTGAGTTCCAGGCTAGCCTGATCTACACAGTGCGCTCCAGGCCAGCCAGGGCTACACAGAGAAAGCCTGTCTCAAAACCAACATACCAACCAAACACCCCCCCAAAAAACAAAAAACAACCCCCCCCATACCCAAATGCTGAAATACAGAGTTTGTCTCTTGCTCACCTGAGGTTCATATTCATAACGGCTTTATCTGGTCTTTAACGCTTTTCGGGCCTTGGCCCTTATGGCCCCACCTTCCTCAGTAATTGACTTTGAAGCTCACTAGAACAGGGAAGTTGAGAGCCCCTGGAGGGTTTTTGTTTTTGAGACGGTCTCATTCTGTAACTCTGATTGGCCTGGAACTAGATTCCTTCTGTTGGAATTAAACTTTTCTCTTCTGAGACAAGGTCTTGATATATAACCCCAACTTGTCCAGTACAAGGTTTGTAGCCTAGGCTTCAGGTCATAGCAACGGTCCTCCTGCCGCAGCAGCTCTCAAGTGCTGGAAACATATATGCTCTTCCACGCCTCGTTAAAATTGCTCACAGTCTACCCAAGCCAACCTAGGTGACCTTCAGCTATTTTTTTTTTAAGATTTTTTTTTCAAGGAACTAATAAAATAATTTTTCTTTGTTGTTTTTTGAGACCAGGTCTCTCTATGTGGCTCCTGTTTTCCTGGAACTCTCACTATGTAGACCAGGTTGGCCTTAAACACACAGAGATCCATGGGCCTCTTTCTCCAGAGTGCTGGGATTAAAGGTGTATAGCTCTATACCTGGTGAGGAAAAATAATTTTAAAAGTAGGAGTTAATTTTAATTTTGTGTGTGTGAGAAAGTATGCGTGTATGTGCATGTGTACACACAGCTAACACAGGTAATAATGAGCCCCACATAATAGGTGAGAAAATAAGGCAGAGAAGCTACAGAACTTGTCAAAGGCTAATGAGTGCAGGTGTGTGTGTGTGTGTGTGTGCGCGCATGTGATGTACCACAGGTGCCCTCATAGATGGGAGGTGTTGAATGTCCCAGGAGCTGGAGTTACAGGGAGTTCTAAGCTTTCATTGTGAGCGCTGGGAACCAAACTTGGGCCCTGTGGAAGAGCAGTATGCATTCCTAACCACTGAGCCATCTCTCCAGCCCCCCATCAGCCATTTTCTATTACAGGGCCTCAGAACAATGAGAAAGGGCTAGGATCCCCATCAGAGGACACAAGCCTTAAAAGGGTAATGCTGCTGGCAGGGCCAGGCCTCTGGATACTTCCTAGAATGGGGACAGATACTGTGGTTCTCTGGGTACCATTGAATATCGAATATCAAGGAGAGGCAGTCTATCTTACTGGCCTGTTGAGCTTTATACTAGGAGCCATAAGAAAGCCTTGAGCCAAGGTCTATGACTGCAGCCCTGGGTATGGCACAGCTAGAGTGTCAGCTAAAGACCATGACCCTCCCTGCCAACAGGAAAGGACCCTGAAGCTCACTGCAGGATTTGTTAAGCAAATACACAGAGGAGAGATGGGCTTCCGTCAGATGGGTACCCACCAGAAAGGAGCCTGAGGAAGTTATGACTTCACCTCATGCTAGGGATGATTGTGAATGCAGAAGTCATACCCTGCTGGTGACCATGTCGCTAGGGACCCTCTTCGGAAAATCATTTGGTAGTTGCTCATAAGTATGGCTCTACTGCCATTCTATTCTACCCATCATCACATTGGTTTCCTCTTAGGCCACTTTCCAAGAGAAGTCTAGGCACAAAAGTGTCTAGTTTTGGAGGAGTGTCCTCCAAAAGACGTGAAGAAGAGTACTCACCTAGGGCATGGCAAGGAGGGGGGAACTAAGAAGGAAGCATCTGACCGACCAAGAATTCAAGGACACAGCAAGTTAAACAAAACAAAGCATCTTTAGAAGGGTGCTGGAGAAATGGCTCAGCAGTTAAGAGCATTGGCTGCTTTTCCAGAGGACCCAAGTTTGATTCTCAGCACCTACATGATAGCTTACATTTGTAACTCTAGATCCAGGGGATCTGATGTTCTCTTCTGTCATCTTCAGGCACCAGGCATGCATGTGGTATCTAGACAAATAAAAATAAAACATAAATAAAAATTAAAAAAGAAAGCCCTGTTTCGAAAAACCAAAAAAGAAAAAGAAAAAGATGCTTATAGTCTCTGATGGAAATAGCCTGATGCCCATACACAGGGCACACGTGAACACGTGAATAAAGTGAATAAATACAGTGTGTGACAGAAAATAGTGAAAAAGAGCAAGAGAGCTGAGTGTGGTGCACGCCTTTAATTCAGCCCTCAGGAGACAGAGGCAGGAGGATTTCTGAATGGAAGGCCAGCTTGATCTACAGAACAAGTTTGAGACCACTTAAAGTCACATGGTAAGATCCTACTTTTAAAAAAAATCAAGCCCTTGTTAGACACAATAGGGAAGTCATGCAAAGCAATAGGTGCCAAAAAAGTACACTGGATGATGTAATGCATTTAAATGAAATTTTAAAAAAATCCAGGAGCCAGGAATAGCAGCACACACCTGTAACCCTAGCGCTCCGGCAGAGACAGGAGAATCCCAGGTTCAAGGCTACTGGGCTACAAAGTGAGATGAGAGGCTGTTAAAAAGAAGATCAGGGGGGGCTGGAGAGATGGCTCAGCGGTTAAGAGCTCCGACTGCTCTTCCGAAGGTCATGAGTTCAAATCCCAGCAACCACATGGTGGCTCACAACCATCCGTAATGAGATCTGATGCCCTCTTCTGGGGTGTCTGAAGACAGCTACAGTGTACTTACATATAATAAATAAATGAATAAATAAATTAATTAATTAAAAAAAAAAAAGAAGAAGATCAGGGACAAGCAGAATTGGTCTATGGTGGTGGAAGTTAGCAAGGCCATTAGGGGCGGGGATTGGCTAAAGGGCCCGGAGCTGTAAACTCCATGTAGGTCACATTCATTGAGCTAGACATTTAAGATCTGTACATTTTATGAAGATATAGGCTAGGCTGGCTCAGTTAAAAGTGCTTGCTGCTCTTCTAGAGGTCTTGAGTTTGGTTCCCAGCACCCACATTAGGCAACTCACCATTGCCTACAACTCCTGCTTCAGGGGAAGTAATGCCCTTATCTGGCCTCTGTGGGAACTGCATGCACACAAGCATGTATACATACTGGCACATAAAGAAATAAATCTTGGGGCTGGAGAGATGACTCAGTGGCTATAAGTAC
>CM052703.1:51023552-51042438 GCA_028551405.1 Uromys caudimaculatus
AGTAATCAGAGAGTTGCAAAGAAAAACACTCATCCATCTGATGAGGGCTGGAGGGATGGCTCAGCAGTTAAGAGCATTGGATCTTTTTCTAGAGAACTTGTCAGTTCACATCCACTTCTAGGGGATCCTATGCCCTCTTCTTACTTCTTTGTGCACCAGGCATGCACATGATACCTAGACATATATAGTGGTTTGAATATGTTTGGCCCAGGGAGTGGCACTATTTGGAGGTGTGGCCTTGGAGTAAGTGTGTCATTTTGGGTGTAGGCTTAAGACCCTCATCCTAGCTGCATGAAAGTCAGTATTCTGCTAGCAGCCTTCAAATGAAGATGTAGAATTCTCAGGTCCTCCTGCACCATCCCTGCAGGGATGCTGCCATGTTCCTGCTTTGATGATAATGGACTGAACCTCTGAACCTGTAAACCAGCCCCAATTAAGTGTTGTCCTTATAAGACTTGCCTTGGTCATCGTGTCTGTTCACAGCAGTAAAACCTTAACTAAGACAACACATATGCAGGCAGCACATATATACACATAAAAAGTTAAAGAGACCAGGACAGATGAACTGTTGTGAGAAATGGGGTGAAAGGAAGTGTGGGGCCTGCAGTAGGAGTATGTATTTCTTTCTGTAAAATGGGGATGGTAAGGGGCTGGAGAGATGGCTCAGCAGTTAAGAGCACTGACTGCTCTTCCAGAGGTCCTGAGTTCGATTCCCAGCAACCACATGGTGGCTTACAACCATCTGTAATGGGATCCGATGCCCTCTTCTGGTGTGTCTGAAGAGACAGTGTACTCACATCATAAAACAAATAATAAATCTTTTTTTTTTTTAAAGCTTTAAAAAACTGGGGATGGTAAGGTATATGCAATTTGACACCTGAAGTTCCTAGCATGGAACCTGGCACACAGTAAACACCACATACCCCATGCTGTGATGGCTAATCTTGATTGTCAACTTGGTGGAATTTAAGTCACCATGGAAACAAACATAAACACATGTGAGGGAGTTCCTAGACTGGCCCACTGAGTAAGGTACTGGACTGTATAAATACAACTGAGCGTCAGCATCCATTTCTGCTACCTGACTGTGGATGCCATGTGACCAGCTGCCTCGCACTCCGCCCACCGTGACTCCAAGCCAGGCTACATTATACCCTGCAGCTGTAAGCCAAAATAAACCTTTTTTTTGTTTGTTTGTTTTTTGTTTTTTCGAGACAGGGTTTCTCTGTGTAGCCCTGGCTGACCTGGAACTCACTCTGTAGACCAGGCTGGCCTTGAACTCAGAAATCCACCTGCCTCTGACTCCCAAGTGCTGGGATTAAAGGCGTGCGCCACCACTGCTATAAACCTTCCTTAAACAGCTCTTAGCAGGTATTTTGTGCTAGCAACAGGTAAAGTAATTAGTGTGCATGTGTGTAGGAACCAGGGCCTGGGAAGCAGATGGGGAAATGCGTGGGTGGGGTTGGGGGCCTCTGTGAAGCAGGGAATAAGAAGAGGGATCTAGAGCAGCAGAGAGTTTAAAGGAAAGGCTTTTCAGGATTCTGTTAACTCATCGAGTGCCCTAAACCAACGAGCTTGCACTAAGTCAAACTTATGTACCCTGAATGCCCCCTAAGACATTGCTGCCTTTTTAAAATTAAAACTAAGGTGAGTGCTTTGCCTGCATATATGTCTGTGCACCACTTGCTAGCTTGGTGAACTGCCATATGGGTGTTAGTAATCGAACATGGGTCCTCTGTCCTCTGATAGAGCAGGCCAGTGTTCTTAACAGCTGATCTGTTGCTCCAGCCCACTGTTGTCTTCTAGAATGGCTTCAAAATGATTTATCTTATTTTTGTTTTGGGTTTGGTTTGGTTTGTTAGTTTTAGATAGGATCTCTCTACATAGCCCTGGCTGTCCTGAAACTCACTATATAGACCAGGCTGGCCTTCAACAGAGAGATCCTCCTGCATTCTGAGTCCTGGGATTAAGGGCATGGGCCACCATGTCCAGCCTTGTCCTGTGGTCTTTTAGAATGAATTGACCTAACTGCCTGGCCTTGCTAAGTTAAAACCAAGTCTCCTGTACATGTTGGGTGCTCTTTGGGGTCTGTCTTCTTTCAGTCACTCAGCATATTTGCTGAGCACCTACTTGGTGCACCTGCCTAGCTCCTGTTCCTGGAGGTGAGTCAGACACAGACAGCTGCTGTCCTGCCTGTATGACACATGGGTGGGACAGGGCTGATGAGCAGAGCTAAACCAAGAGGCAACACTTAATGCTTGGTGTCCAGTGCTGGGCAGAAAGAGACATCAGGACTGGAGTGAGAGAGACCTCCCAGCTCCACCTTTCATGCTGGGAACCAAATGATGCTGTTGGTGAGGGACCCCAAGTGTCAGTTCCTGGGGTGAGGCAGTAGTCCCTGCTTCCAGCCACAGGTTCCCCTTTATCCACCCTCTAACTTGGTGTGCAGCGCCTGGTTTCTTTTCTGGTTTCTTAGACTTGTTTTCTATATACACCACGCCTTTTTCTTTGAAGCAGGGTCTCACTGTGTAGAACTGTCTGGCCCAGAACTTGCTAAGTTAACTAAGATGGCCTCTTCAGAGACCAGCTGGCCTCTCTCTGCCTCTGCCTTCTGGATACTGTGAATAAAGCTACTCTGACCGTCTTTCACTGTTGGAGTCTCTGCTTTAGATCCTTGGTATCTATACACTGAAGCAGAATGCTAGATAACTTAGTGTGGTGGTTTGAATGAGAATGGCTCCTCAGGTTCATAGATTTAAGTGACTTAGCTACCAGTGGACTGTCCAGGCATGATGTCAGTCGGGGTCCCATGCCAGGCCAAGTCTTGTACTTCCTCTCTGTTTGAGGATCAGGTACCAGCCCTCAGAGAGCACCCCAACACCATTCCTGCCTGCCTCTTGCTGTGGCCCCTGCCATGATGGCCATGAACTGTAAGTAAGCCTCTGAAATTGTAAGCAAGCCCCCAATTAAATGCTTTCTTTGATAAGTTGCCTTGATCATGGTGTCTCTTCACAGAAATAGATGAGTAATTACCACACATTAACTACTTAAGTGTACTTATCTTTATGTGTATGGATGTTTCCCTGCATATATGTCTGTGCACCAGATGTGTGCTGTGGGACAGGGCTCTGGACCCTCTGGGACTTGAGTTACAGAAGGCTGTGAGCTGCCACATGCTGGGGACCACTCGGGTCCTTTGCAGGGACAGACAGTGACCCCAACCACTGTACCGTCTCCCCAGTTTCTCCTCCCCCTCTCCCCGTTTTTTTTTTTTTTTTTTTTTTTTTTTTTTGGTCTCTCATAGCTTGGGTTGGCTTCATACTTACTATGTAGCCAAGGATGACCTTGAACTCCTGACGTTCCTGCCACCTCCTGTTTGAATGCTGGCATTACAGTTGTGTACCTCCTTATGAGGGTGAGGGATCCTACTGCTGAGCCCTTTGTCCTATCCTGTTGATCTCCGTGTTTTTCTTTAAGGTTTGTCTTTACACTAGTTCTGTACTGTCTGATGACTGAGGCTTTTACCAAGACTTTCCAAATGGGAAAATGTAAAATATGTTATCCAACCTTGTTTTGTTTCAAGATTGGCTATCCTGGGTCCTTTGGACTTCCATATGAATTTTAAGGTCAGCTTATCAAGACCTGGAAAGACAGCTGAGATACTGGTTTTGTCCCTTATTTCTTGTGTGTGTTGGGGGAGGTAGATGCAGGTGAGGAGATCAGGACAACCTGAGAGAGTCAGCTCTCCCCGTCTACCCTGTGGGTTCCTGGGATAGAGTTTGAGTCATAGCCTTGTCTGCAAGTGTCTTTATCCACTGCGCCATCCCACCAGCCTGCCGGGTAAGATTTTCATAGGGACTTCTTAGCAGAACTGTTTTGTGGAGATTGCTCCTCTCTGGGCTTGCTTTAGGGACAGATGTTTTTCTTTCTGGTTAAGAATTACATTTTTGCCTGAACTGGTGGCACACACCTTTAACCAGCACTCTAGAAGGAGAGGCACATGGACTTGAGTTCGAGGCCAGAGAAGTCATGAGTGTTAAGGTATAATAAATCTACACTTGGATTGGGGGAGCATATTTCAATAGGTAGAGTGTTTGCTGGAGTGCATGAAGCCTTGAGTTCAGTGTTCAGCACCAAATAAACTGGGCATTATGTGAGCATCTGTAATCTCCATGCTAGGGGGGTAGAGGCAGGAGGATCAGAAGTTGACCTTTATCCTTGTCTGTATAGCAAGTTCAAAGCTAGCCTGGGCTACATGAGACCATTTCTTAAATCAATCAATCAATCAATCAATCAATCCAACTTGAATCCATTCATACTTCTGACAAGGATGAGAGTTTCAAAAGTGGCAAAATGTGGATCAGTTTGGGACTGGAGAGACAGCTCAGAGGATAAGAGCACTGGCTGCTCTTCCAGAGGACTGGGTTTGGTTCCCAGCATCCAGGTGGCAGCTCACAATTGCAACTCTTCAGATCCAGTGCTCTCTTCTGACCGCAGCAGCTCTGAATTCATGTGATACACAGACACACTTGCAGGTAAAACACCCATACATATGAAGTAAAAATGTCAATCTTTAAAAAAAAAATCTTAAAAGTAATTAAAATGTGGCACACATTTACAGTTCCAGTGCTTGGAGCCTGGACAGGAGGAAAGCCAGCCTGGGCTGCACAGCAAGAACACATCTCAAGAGATGGCTTGCTGGCACACACCCTTAAACCCAGCACTTGGGAGACAGAGGCAGGCAAATTTCTGTGAGTTGGAGGGCCAGCCTAGTCTACAGAGTGAGTTCCAGGACAGCCAGGGCTACATAGTAAGGCCTTGTCTTGAAAAAAAAAAAAACCCAAACAACAAACAAATCTGTCTTAGGCAAAAATGGGATGGGCATGGAAACTTCTGCCTGTAATTCCAGTGTATGAGAAGTGGAGACAGGAGGTGAAGAGTTCAAATCCATCCTCTGCTACATATAGCTTGAGGCCAGTCTTCAAAACATAAGAACTTGTCTTTAACAAGTAGAATAGTTTCTATGATGGTTAGTTTTGGGTGTCAATCTCACCAGATTAAGGATTCAATAGAGCACAGATGCTTCCAGAAACTAGAACATGAGTCTAAGTGGGAGATGGGCCCTGGCAGTTGATGGGCCTCATCCAACTGCCTGGACAGATGGAGCAGATGCAGGAAGTACATTGGGCTCTCCAAGAGCTCAGATAACTTCTGCTGCCACCAGAATTCCAGGCTCCTGAGTGGCAAGGTGGCTGGCTCAGCAATTGAAAGCACTTGCTGCCAAGGCTGATGGCTTGAGTTCCATCCTCAGGAAGGACTCCCAGAGTTTCGTTGTCTTCTGACCTCCATATCCATGCTGTGGCATGTTGATGCTCCCCCCGCCCCATACACACACAATAAAATTTAAAATTAATTTAAAAATTAAAAGAACTCAAGTATCTCTGGCCTTTGTACTAGGGAACCTCAGGTTCTCAGGTTTTTAACCATGAACTGAAAGTTCTAACACTAGTTCCCTGGCTCTAAGGTCCTCAACTTCTTCTGAAGCCACACTGCTGCTTCAGTGGAGATCTCGGCATCTCCAGCACACAGACAGATGACCTATTGTGGGGCATCTAAGCCATCATACTTACGTGAGTTAATTCCACTAACAAATCTCCTGTCCTATATATCTAAACACCCTATTTATTCTGTCTCACTGAAGAATACTACCAATACAGGTGTGCCACATAGTTTTATATTAACTTGACGCAAACTAAAGTCATCTGAGAGGAGGAAACCTCCTTTGAGAAAATGCCTGCATCAGATCAGGCTGTAGGCAAGCCTTTAGGGCACGTCTTAATTAATGATTGATGTGGGAGGGCCCAGCCCATCGTGGGTGGGGTCATCCCTTGGCAGGTGGGCCTGGGTTCTATAAGAAAGAAATGGAACAAGCCATGGGGAGCAACGCTGTAAACAGTACCCCTCTATGGGCTCTGCATCAGCTCCTGCCATCAGGTTCCTGCCCTGCTTGAGTTCCTATCCTGACTTCCTTGGATGATAAACTGTGATATAGAAGTATAATCCAAGTAAACCCTTTCCTCCCCAACTTGCTTTTGGTCATGGGGTTTTATTGTAGCAATAGAAACAGTAAGATGACGGGCTTATTCTTTTTTCTTTTCTTCCTTCCTTCCTTTCTTTATTTTTTAATATATATATTCTGTAGCTATCCTCAGATGCACCAGAAGAAGGCATCAGATCCCATTACAGATGGTTGTGAGCCACCACGTAGTTGATGGGAATTGAACTCAAGACCTCTGGAAGAGCAGTCAGTGCTCTTAACCGCTGAGCCATCTCTCCAGCCCCAGGTTTATTCTTTTAATTGAAAATTAAATCGTATTTTGAACTTTATTTTGTTTGAAATTTTTATTTTAATGGAAAATTAAAATTGTATTTTGGCCAGCAGCTACTCATTTGGTAATTCTATGTTCTTCTTCCCTTTAAACCTCAGTGGCTCAGTGGCAACTTCCAACCATTCGTCATGTGCTCTCCCAATTATGAAGTGAACTGGGAGTTCTCAGATCCAATAGGCCCTACATGGCCAGACTCCCTGAGTCTAGAGAGGTTTAAAATATTCACATGCCAAAGAATAGCACAAATAAACAAAATTCTAAGTGAGGTGGAAACATTTCTAGAAAAATGTGGAATGCCCAGATTGGCACAAGAGAGAACAAACTTCAATAGATCCAAAACCAGTCAAGAAAAGGTGCAATCTAAGATTCAGTGTTGGACACGGTGGTGCAGGCCAAGAATCCCAGGACTTGGAAGATAAGGCCGAAAGATCAAGTTCAAAGTTATCCTCAGCTAATGTAGAGCTTGAGGCCACCCTGGGCTATATGAGACGCTGCTTAAAGAAACAAAAACCCGCCGGGCGGTGGTGGCGCACGCCTTTAATCCCAGCACTTGGGAGGCAGAGACAGCGGATTTCTGAGTTCGAGGCCAGCCTGGTCTACCAAGTGAGTTCCAGGACAGCCAGAGCTACACAGAGAAACCCTGTCTCGCAAACACCAAAAAAAAAAAAAAAAAAGAAACAAAAACCCTCCTACAAAGCAGTAAGCAAAAGACAAAATCTCAGTGGAAGGGTTGGGGCTGGGGTGAGGGGCTAGGACCGGGGCCCAGCTCAGTGGTAAGGGTACACTCAGTAGTCCTGAGACTCTGTGTTCCAGTCCCAGAACCAAAACCAAAAACAAAAAACAAAACAACAACACCAACAAAACAAACAAACAACAAGCGGGATGAAGCTGTGAAGATGCCTCAGTTGCTATACAAACATCAGGACCTGAGTTCAATTCCCTGCATCCACATAGAAAACGCTTAGCACATGCCTTTAATTCCAGTGCTCTTGAAGCAAAAGCAGGCAAAAGTCAGTCTGTTCAAGACAGCCTGGTCTACAGAGTGACTTTAAGGCCAGCTAGGTAGGCTACATGTGAGACGCTGTGTAAAATAAGCAACACAAAACAAAATCCATAAAACGCTCAAAACAAAATCAAAGTACAAATATACAGAGTTAGGCTCAGAGAACAAGTAAGGCTGAAGCTCTGTCATTCTCAGTCTAAGCGGCTTGCTGCCTCTCTGAGGAGCACAGTATCCTGTGGCCAGGCCCTACCAGGGGGCCAAAGGCCATGGCCTGCCTCAGGCACCAATGGGGCATTTTCACAGGACCTGAGGGCCCTTTGAGATGACAAGTTCTGATATCCCTTCCAAAGCAGATGGACAAACATAGCCTAGAGAAGTAGGGAGCTCATGCCAGGTCAGGTAGCAGGAGCAGAGGCAAGGCAGGAGGCAGTCCTGGGTCCTGTTGAACACAGTTTCTGAAAGGAGACCAGCAAAACACCCTGGTGGATCCCTACCTAGTACTTTTTGCTAGGGTCATTAAGACTGGTCACAGCCTGGTTGTCATGGAGATGGCAGAGTTGGCAGTTCCAGAGCTGGCAGGTAGGGGTGGGAGAGGGCAGCATGCCAATATGCTAAACACTGACCAACTGTTGGTTAGGGCCATATCGGAGAGACCAAGGCAGAGCACAGAGCCCTTGGTTCCAAGGACACCTACAGGGCTCTTCAAACTTCTATCAAGTATCTCTCCGGAGGAGCAGGTGAGGGAGGCACGCCCCGCTAGGGAACTTCAACTGCCCAGTGGCATCTAGGCCAAAAGAGGCCAGCCCTGGCTAAGGCTCGTGAGGAAACATAAGACTGGAGCTCAGGTCTTGGTAATTGTTAGGAGGCCTGGGACAGGGACCCTAGAAGATAGAGGACAGACAGATGGAACAGTTTGGGAACACTGCAGGGAGGAAAGGAGTTTGGGCAAATAAAAACCCTTCCTCCCTCCTTCCCTCCCTCCCTCCCTCCCTCCTTCCCTCCCTCCCTTCCTTCCTTCCTTCCACTTCTGTTGCACTAAGTTCAGAGCCCTGGGTGACATCCAGAAGTACGTGAGTTTTCGTTGTGGGTGGTTTGGCTTGGTGTTTTTGGGTAGCAGTGGTGGATGGTTTGTTTGTTTGGCAGTCTCCCAGCAAATTATCTGATCTGGACTGTCCTAGAACTCACAATCCTCTCTCAGTTTCCTGCCTATCTGGGGTTACAGCTATGTGTCATCATACCCAGACATTTTTTCTAAATTTAAAGAAGTCCAAACCAGGCATGCTGGCACAGCCTGTCATCCCAACGTTTGGGATGTGGAGGCAGGAGAATCAGTAGTTCAAAGCTATCCTCAGACAAGCCATGGTGGCACATACCTTTAATGCGAGAACTTGGGAGTCAGAGGCAGGTGGATCTCTGAGTTGGAGGCCATCCTGGTCTACAGAGTGAGTTCCAGGACAGTCAGGGCTACACAGAAAAAACCCTGTCTCAAAACAAAAGCTATCTCCAGCTATACAGTGAGTTTGAGACCATCCTCAGCTACATGAGACACTATCTCAACAAAACAACAAAAACTAATAACAATATAATATACATATATTGATGGCAACAGTATAGTAATCTCATATACATAATGGTCACATCAGAGCAATTGTCATTTGTATGTTGGGGACATTTGAACACTTCCCATGGCAGAGTTCAGTGGTGACAAATTTGGGATCTTCAAACAGTGACAACATGTGTGGGTCTCAGTCCCACCACTCACCAGCCATGTGACCTCTGCTCTTTGAAGTGCATGAGCCTAACTCTGCATGATGTGTGATAGCAAGCTCAACCCCCTTGGGTGTTTCTTTGGGAAGATCAAATATGTAAGTGCCTAAAAGTCTGGGGCCCAAGTGTCTGCAGCTCTGTATTCGTGTGTGTGTGTGTGTGTGTGTGTGTGTGTGTGTGTGAGAGAGAGAGAGAGAGAGAGAGAGAGAGAGAGAGAGAGAGAGAGAGAGAGAACAACAGGTAGGAGTTGTTTCACAGGGATTGATTGAACTCAGGTTGTCATGCTTTGTTGCCTTTACCTAGTGAATCACCTCCCCAAACTAGATCTGCAGCTCGTGCTGTCTTAACAGAAGAAGTAGTGAGTGATCAGCCTGGACAGAATGTAAAGAGAGGAAGTCCCTGGGAGGTGAAGAGTGGTATGGGAGGCTAGTCAGAGCTACCCTCTTCCCCTGTCCCTGCCCAGAGGCGCCTTGGGAGTGGAGACAGTCTCCAGAGTCAGAACTGCCAGCTGCAAAGATCTTACAGCGCAGGGCAAACAACAAAGAAAGAACGAAAGCTCCGGAGGCGGAACAAGAAAGGACATGGCTCAGCTGAGGCAGAGGAGTAAGAAGCTGGGGACGGACTGGAAGGTGCACTGGGAACCAGGAGATCCTCATTCTGATTTCTTTCTTCTCCTTTTTCAGTCTCTTCAGTCCATCTTCTCGGAAGCCTTCCTTCCCTTTCCAGTGGGCCTGGGAGAGCTTCATCATAGATGGCCAGGCTCTGCTTCAGTCAAGTTCCTCTGTGGCCCTGGGCCATCGATCGCTGCTCTTCCCTCCAGCAGCCCCCCAGTGCAAGTCCAGACACAAACCAGTAGCCAACCTCTCCGAACACCGAGCCAGCCATAAGATGGAAGTGCAAAGCCTGGGGAGGAGATATCAGCAGCCAGGGGCCTGGGCCAACCTTTCCCTGCCTCTAAGCAAAGCTGAGAGCCAAGGGTTAGAGCGAGCCAGCCTCTGGTCATCAGGGAAAGGGTCAGGATCAGAGTCTGAGGATGTCTTAGAGATAGAAGGCCAGAATGTTGAAGAGGCCGTGAAAAATCTCAGCCCTTGGGAACTGCCCCAGCTCCCAGGGCAGGGCTTGATCTTGGAGGAGGAATTGATTTCAGAGGTGATGGAGGAGGAGGAACACAGTAACCCCAACAGGAGAAAGGGCAGTTCTGACAATAAGGGGAGGAGTTCTGGAGAGAAGGGCTCAGAAGAAGGGGAGCTGCAGAGCCTCAGCCAGGGAAGCAGATCGAGCTCTAACAGCCCCCGAAAGCCACAGAAGGGGACCTCAAGGGCCAAGGAGCTGAAGGGACCCTGGGACCTGGAGCGGCTCCACAGGCAGTTACAGGAGGAATTGGAATGTGGTTAGTACTGCGGGGAGGCCTGAGAGGTCTGTGCTCAAATGGAGGGGTGGGGTCGGTGGCAGAGGCTGGGGTGGGCTAGGACTTGTCTGGATGCTGGGTGGAACTGCCCAGGGATCCAGGAAAGAGTGTGATCCAGACTTGGTTTTCCCATGGAAAGGACCCCAGAAGCAGACCTGGAAGGCACTGCGGGCAGCTGTCCAGGCCTCTGCCAGGAACAGGAAGACCACCATCTTGGGAGATGATGAAAGTTTCTTATCTGCCAACTTCCCTAATCGCACCTTCCATAAACGACAGGAGGCCACCAGGTGAGGACAAAAGAGGAAGGGGAGCAAGAAGTACGGGGAGAGTAGAGAGGGGCCAGTTTTACAAATGACAGTCTTCCCAGCTTGTTCATCCTCTTACCCATTCACCAGGCTTTCTGACCATCCACCATCTGTCTCTTGATAACATTGTTCAACTCTATTGGCACATGCCACTTTTCTTCTTTCTTTCTTCCTTTCTTTCTTTCTCAAGACAGGGTTTCTCTGTGTAGCCCTGGCTGTCCTGGAACTCACTCTGTAGACCAGGCTGGCCTCTAACTCAGAAATCCACCTGCCTCTGCCTCCCAAGCAGTAGGATTAAAGGCGTGCACCACCACTGCCCGGCTGGCACACAACACTTTTCATTCCTTTCTATTCTGTTCTCCATCAGCCTACTAATGTAACATTTATTGAGTGTCTACTTGTACGTCCACAGGATGGGAAGGAGGAACATTTGGGCCAGTCCTAAGAAGTTCAAGGTCTATAGAAGAAAATGGATGGCCAATGTCTGTTTAGTTCCACAGTTACTACACTTGGGCTAGAACGAGAGACCACGGGCTCAGAGGCACCTGGAGGCGAGGAGGCAACTGCTAGCCAGGGGTGATGGTGTGCCAGTGTGGATGGGGAGAGGGGCACCCACTCCTGAGTTCTTTATGTGTATGTGGCACTGGAGATCAAGCAGGTCTTGGGAACGTTAGGCAAGTGCTCTACTATTGAGTTATGGCCTCAGCCCTGAGACCTAAAAAAATCATTTATTTTCTATTTGTGCAGGCATGTGAGTACTACAGCACTGGTGTGAAGCTCAGAGAACAACATGAAGGAGGGAGTTCTCGCCCTCTACCATGTGGGTTGGGGGTTTTGAACTTACGTTGTCAAGCTTGGCAGCAAATGCTGTCTTGCTGGCTCAGCCCTGAGATTTTGAGTCTGACTTAATGCTCCTTGAGAACTGACTAGAAGGGATGTGTGAGGGAGCGGCAAATTCAAACTCATTCCGCATTATTGTTATTTTTTTCCGATGAGGGAAGAGGGTTGAGGCATGGTCTCATCTATCTTAGGCTGGCCTTGAACTTACCAAGCAGCTGGAGCTACCTTGTGTAGTGGGAGGTTTTTGCTATACCGCTTTGGCTCCCAGCCGATGCACTCGAGCATTTGCCCAGGAGCTATCTTTGGATCCGAGAATGAAAGACACACACACACACACACACACACACACACACACACACACACACACACATACAAACAAGCTTATTTTTAAAATGCCTTGGCTACTTCAAAGGCTGGGCACTCCTAAACCTGCCCCTGCTACCCCAGGCCCAACTGGGGAAGTGGCCAGTGACCAATTACCCAAAATTTCACATGGCTGGTTGGCTTTATCTCCTGCCTGTCGCTCCTGCGTAACATACTTCTACTCTTGAGTCATGATGATTCTCCTGTTCCTCTCTGTGTCCTACCAGGCAACTCTAAGTGTCCCGCCCCATGCCCAGACATTAGCAATGGGCATCTTTATTGATCACTCAAAACCAATTGGGGACAAGAACCTTCGGCGCCTGGACACGAAGATTCCCAATTGAATCAAAGCATTAGAACCAGTCTCCAACAACCTTGAATTCTGGATCCTTCTGGATCCTTCTGCTTCTGTTTGGGTGCTGGGCTTACAGCCCTACACTATCACCCTTAGTCATCAGAATCTTTCTTTCTTCCCCTCTCTCTCTCTCTCTCTCTCTCTCTCTCTCCCTCCTTCTTTCTTTCTTTCTCTTTTTGAAACAGGGTTTCTCTGTGTAGCCCTGGCTTGTCCTAGAACTCACTCTGTAGACCTGGCTGGCCTCGAACTCATAGAGATCTGCCTGTCTCTGCCTCTCTAGTGCTGGGATCAAAGTCATGAGCCATCACACCCAGCTTGCTTTTATATATCTTTTAAATTAGTTTTTGAGATTATTTTTATTTTGCGTATGGTTGTTTTGGCTATATGTATGTCTGCGTACCACGTACATGTGTATGCACCATGGGTGTGCTTCATACACAGGGAGGTCAGAAGAGGGCATCTGTCCCCTGAACTGGGGTTGCAGATGGCTGTGACACTCCATGTGGGTACTGGGAATTGAACCTGGGTCTCTAGAAGAACAAGTGCTCTAAAGCCCCGAGCCATCTCTCCAGCCTCTCTGTACTGTTTGTATGTTCCCACTGTGTATAAGGGCCTGGCTTCTCCATACCCTTATTGATAGTGGCTGTCTTTTGTCAGTTGTTTTGTAGGAAAATCCTTGCTATTTAGCCAGAACTGCCATGTCTGGTAGTAGCTATGTACCTCAACTGGCATTGAACTTTCTGTAATCCTCCTGCCTCAACCTCCCAGGTTCCAGGATTACAGGTTTATATCACCATGCCTGATCTTTTGACCATTTTCTTCTTTAAATTTATTTTGTGTGAGTATGGGCATTATATGTATCATGGCAGGAGTTGGTTTTCTTCCACCACAGGATCTCTCTTGTTTCTGCCAAAATGCTGTGGACTCTAGGCCCCCTGGCCTGTGAGTCAAACCTGTCTCTGCCCCACTTCTCATCATAGGAATGCTGGGATTACAGATGTGTACACCCATCTGGCTTTATACATGGGTCCTAAGGCTTGAACTCAGGCCTGTGTGACAAGGCTTTTAACTGCTGAGCCTCCTACCTCCCAGCCTCCATTTTCATATTGGGTTGTCTTACTAGTGTTGAGTTCAGCTGTTACCTTTTATTAGTGTTTTGTTTGCAGATGCTCTTTGTTTCCATGTAAAGACTTTTAATTTCCTACACATATACCAAATATACTCAAAAAAGTCCCTGCCCAGGCCACCACCGGGGAGCGCTCCACTTCGTTCCAAGCACTTTTCTGTTGTTCTGAGACAAGGCTCCTCTGTGCAGTCCTGGCTGTCTAGGATCTCCCTCTGTAGACCATGCTGGTCTTGAACTCACAGAGATCACCTGCCTCTGCCTTGTGAGGACTGGGACTAACTGTGCATCATCACAGGAGCTCCCCAAGCACTTTTACAGTTTCAGGTTTTATGTTTAAATGCTTCACCCGCTTGAGTCGATGTTTGCATATTGAACGGGATAGCAGTCTGCTGTAATTCTTTTAGTAGAGATAGCCGGTTCTCCTACTCACTTATGATGGCCCTTTCCTTTCCTCCACTGTCCTTTGCATCTCTGGAAAATCAATGCACCATTTAGGAGCTTTGCATTCTGGCCTGTTGGTCCATCCGTCTGCATTTACCCCAGTGTCATGTTTTGATTACTGATTGTTTATGAAATCAGGGCATATGATATTCCCAGTTCTTTTTTTCTATTAAGAAGATTTAAAGTCCAGTGTGGTGGCGCACTTTGTAACCCCAACACTCTGCAGGTCCAGGCATGAGTCAGAAGGCATGTAGCTAGAGGTGGGGGGTTCCTAAAAAGGAGGTGGGGTGGCCAGGGAATGTCTTTCTGGGAGAAGTGACATTTCGGCAAACACATGACTGATGAGAAGAAGCTGACCATGGTATCTGGAGAGAGTATTGCAGGTTTGTCTGCCGCTGTTCCGTTACCCACCTTTTGCCCACCTATTTTTCCATAGATGAATCCCTTCAACATTTTAATTCTTTCCCTCACATTTATCCATCCAACTGACTGTCCATCCATCTGAATGTGCCTCAGGCTATTAGGCATTAACCTAGGTGCTGTCAAGTAAAGTGGTTAGAGATCTGGCCCTTCTCAAAGACAGCTGCTGGCAAGAGAATGTGAGCAATGCAAAGGGTCCCAGGCTGTGCACTGAGCTCCTCAGGGCTCAGGAGTCCTAGGCTGCCCTCTACAGCAGTCAGGAGGCCTAAGCCAAATGTTAAGAACTAGCTGTCAGCTGGGAGGTGGTGGCACATGCCTTCAATCCCAGCACCCAAGAGGCAGAAGAAGGTGAATCTCTGAGTTCAAGGTTAGCCTGATCTACAGAGAGAGTTCCAGGACAGCCAGGGCTACACAAAGAAACTCTGTCTCAACAACAACAACAACAACAACAACAACAACAACAACAACAACAAAACAACAAAAATGAACCAAACCAAGCAAACAAAAAACCAAAACAACCAACCAAACAAAAAAAGAAGTGGATCTCCATTGCTGAATAGTAAGTAGGGAAAGGCCTGAGGCTGGTTGCTCCATAAAGCCTGGCTTCCATGACAAATGCCATATGTTTCCCAGGACTTGAGCTTTTGGACACACCTACTTCTTCCCACAGTCCCTCATCTCTGGATTACATGCTCCTCTATGCTACCTTGGCCTTCCTTAAAGCTTCTGACACCCTAAGGACATCCTCCTTTTCTCACCAGAAACCTGCTGCAGGCCTGGGAACAGCAGCGGATGAAGGAGAGGCAGCAGGCTGAGATTCGCAGAGCCCGGGAGCATCAGGTGCAGCAGCAGGTGGCTCGATGTCTGGCAGCCTACACACCTGGAGGGAACAGAGGGGCCTTGGGTCCTCAGCGCAAACTAGAGGAGCTGAGGTAGGAAGCCAGGCTTTGGAGACTGCTGGGCGTCATGGCAGGACCTCATGGCAGGCAGGCCAGGCCACTTAGGTGTATCTTATAAATGAAGATGATGAGGCCCCTGGAGAAGGGGCTGGGTCAAGATCATTCAGTTATTAATAGTAACCCCTTCATATATTATATCCTTAAGCCCAAAGTATTCTGCACACAGTCATGATTTTAAATCTTATTTTTTTTGGTTTTGTGGTGCTAGATGTGCTTATTATAAAAATCGAGATGACTGGACATGGTGGTGAACACCTTTAACCCCAGCACTCTGGGGCAAAGGAAGGCGGGTTGCTCTGATTTGAAGCCAGTCAAGGAGACCCTATCAGAAAAAAATTGTTGAGGCCTTGGAGAAATGGCGCAGGCGCAGTAGCTAAGAACACCTGTTGTTCTTACAAAGGACCTGGGTCCAGTTCCATATGGCGACTCATGACCATTTATAACTCCAGTTCTGGGAAATCCAACATCCTCTTCTAGCCTCTGTGAACACTGGGCACAAATGTGGCACACATGCACATATACACATGCAGACTAAACACTCATCCATATAAAAATAAATATAGATTTAAAATGTTGAAGATTTTAGAAACAGTTGATGCTCACTGTAAATTGTCCCAGGGGCCTGCTCCTGGGGACAACCAGCAAGCACGGCTGGCTGGAACAATCTGTTTCACTAGCTTTCCATTTTTACCATTCCTCTCCCCTTGTTTGAGATGGGGTCTCTTTATGTAACCCTTTATGGCTGGCCTGGAACACCATATGTAGACCAGGCTTTCACGGAGACCCTTCCAAGGCAGAACTATGCCCAGCTCACTTTCTCCTTTGAGATGTGGACTCATTTTGATAGTCTATGCTGTCTTGGAGCTCACTATATAGACCAGGCTGGCCTCAGATGTTTAGTGATTCTCTGATCCCCAAGTGCCGGTTACAGGTTTGTACCTCAACTTAAGACTATATTTCTTGGAAGCAAATTCATGAATCAAACAACTCTACCTAACGGGCCATGAGTTACATGGTACCAATACCCACCTAGAACTACAAAGGAAGAACTAAGACTCAGACAGCAGAGAGTTTAAACGATTTGCCAACATCTGAGGTAAGCTCTGGCAGTTGTTAGATTACTTGCTATACTGTCTGAAGGTTTTAGTGCTTGTTCTTCAGTGAAAGGACACATGACAGTCCTTTTTGAGCAATGGCTCAACCTTGTGACATAGATAGTATGATTAAGTACAGTCATTTAAGCTATTGACTTGAGGCTGGGCAGTGGTGGCAAACACCTTTAATCCCAGCACTTGGGAGACAGGGGCAGGTGGATCTTTGTGAGTTTGAGGCCAGCCTGGTCTACAGAGTGAGTTTCAGGACAGCCAGGGCTACGCAGAAAGACCCCCCAAACCCAAAACAGACAAAGAGAGTTAAGCCTTGACCTGAATACCCATGTGTTCCTGTCCGTTCCTGCCTTCCTTTGGCTCACAATGTGTGGGAAGCAGTTTCATGGGCTGCAGCAGAGCACCAAGGGCTTGGCGGGGCTCTGATCACTCACACCGAGTCAAGCTTATCTCAACTTTAAAAATTATCATATTTATATCTTGAGACAGAATCTTCCAATGTAGTTCTGGGTGCCCTAAAACTTGATAGACTAAGCTGACCTCAAACTCATAGAAAGCCTTCTGTCTCTGCCTCCTCAGTACTAGGATTAAAGGGGTGTGCCACCATACCTGGCTAGCTCGACCTCATAGGTAGTTTTACAGAACAGTGTTTTCCAGGGACACATTTCTCCTTGCAGGGCACTGTTTTTTTTAACATGTTTTTTAGTGTGTGAATGTAGGTCAGATGACAATTTGCAGGTGTCAGTTCTCTCCTTTCAACAAGTGGGTCCTGGAGACTGAGCTCAGCTCCCCAGGCAGACAGTAAGCCTTTACTCATTGAGCCATCGTGAAGCGCCCTCACACCCACCCCATTTTTTTTTTTTTTTCTTTTGAGATGTCTCATTCTTCAGCTCAGGCTGCTCAAATCTGTGGCAATCTGCCTACCCCAGCCTCCCGAGCGCAGGGATCACAGTTGCAACCATGTCCTGCTATCACACAGGTAAATAAAAGGCCCATCCTCCAGCTGACAGGGGCACGAGAGGAATGCTAGAATCTTCTTACTTCAGGGTGAAGACACAGGCAGACCTTTCCTGGCAGTCTTCCAGCCTGGCTGGGACAGATGCCAGAGAGAATCTCTTTTCTCCATGAGGTTTGTTCAACTTTACCAACCCAGTCTCAGGGCTGCCCAGGAGGAGAGGCACAGTAGAATGGACACTGTGGCAGAGAGAAATGTCATCCTATACTTTGGAATGTCAGAGCTGCTATCTATTGGCACCAGAGTTTTTTTTTTCAAGATTTATTTATTTTATATATGTGAGTACACTATCAGATACACCACCAGAAGAGGGCATCAGATCCCATTACAGACGGTTGTGAGCCACCATGTGGTTGCTGGGAATTGAACCTCTGGAAGAGCAGTCAGTGCTCTTAACCACTGAGCCATCTCTCCGGCCTCCAGTTTTTTGTTTTTGGCATGAACTTCAAGACGTAGACTTCCTTTCTAATAGAAATGACAAGATATCCAGCAAGAAGGTGGGCATAATGGTACACACATAATCCCTGCTACTTGCAAGGCTGAGCAGGAGGATGCCTTGAGGCTTGGAATTTGAGTCCAGCGTGGGCAATGCAGCCAGACTGTCTCAAAAACAAGCTTGGCATGGTGGTATGTGCCTATAATCCTAGCATTTAGGAGGCTGAGGCAAGATGATTGTGCATTGGGGGCCAGCCTGGACTACAAAGCACAATCCATTCTCCAAAACCTAAATAAATAGGGTTGTGAGAGAAGGCTTAGCCAGCAGAGTGCTTGCTGTGTGAGGACCAGAGCGGAATCCTTAGCCTCCATTCTTTTTTTTTAACTAAAAACATAGACAAAGTGAACCCAGGTGCAACTGTGTGCACCCATGATTCTGGTGACTGGGAGGGAGGCTCGCTGACCAGCCAGTTTAGTCAAACTGGGGACCTCCAGGTTCAGTGAGAGACCCTGTCTAAAAGAATAAAATGGCTAGCACAGTGACACACACCTTTAGTCCCAGCTCTTGGGAGGGAATTCCAGGCTAGCCTGGTCTACATAGTGAGACCCTATTTCAAAAAACAAAACAAAAACTATATAGTAAGAAAAATACTGTCTTGCATGGACTGAAGATACAGCTCAGTGGTTAAAAGCACTGACTGCTCTTCCAGAGGTCCAGAGTTCAATTCCCAGCAACCACATGGTGGCTCACAACTATCTGTAATGGGATCATGTGGGTCAGATGCCCTCTTTTGGTGTGTCTGAAGACAGTGACAGTGTACTCATATACATAAAATAAATAAATCTTAGCCGGGTGTAGTGGCGTATGCCTTTAATCCCAGCACTCAGGAGGCAGAGACAAGTAGATCTCTGTGAGTTCAAGGCCAGCCCTGTCTACACAGCAAATTTGAGGCC
>CM052703.1:51042938-51114962 GCA_028551405.1 Uromys caudimaculatus
AGGGGAGAGGTTTACAAATGGAGAGGCTGTGGAAGCAGAAGGTCAAAAGCCAGGACGACACAGTCCTTTGGGTGTGGTCAGAAGGTGGGGCAAGCCCTGGATACACAGCCTAAACCTGGGACAGGTGCTCAATCCTACAGTCTAGGATAAGTCCCCACCACCTTTTTGAGCCAGCAGTAAAATGAGGCCAATACCCCCCGCCCTGGTAATCCCGCCTAAGAAATACAGGGCTGGAATGGGAATAGAATGAATGGCGGTTGTGTCAGGGCAAACTTTTATGTTAATAAGCGTCAAGGAAGAGCAGCAGGCTCCAGCCTGGGGAGTGTCTATGCTCAGCTGCCCAGAGGCCTGTCTTGTCTCCCTCACAGGCGCAAGGAGCGACAGCGTTTTGCTGAGTACCAAGCAGAGCTCCAAGGCATCCAGCATAGGGTGCAGGCCCGGCCCTTCCTGTTCCAGCAGGCCATGCAGGTGAGAGCTGACAGCTGTGCAGGCACACCACCATCACCACCAAAGGAGCTGCTGCGATAAGGGTGTAGTGAAGCAAAGTCCCCCCAGAAGGCCCGAGACCCCTTCTTAACAATCGGAGCCCCAAGCAGGGCAGTGGTGGCGCACACCTTTAATCCCAGCACTTAGGAGGCAGAGGCAGGCGGATTTCTGAGTTCGAGGCCAGCCTGGTCTACAGACTGACTGAGTTCCAGGACAGCCAGGGCTACACAGAGAAACCCTGTCTCGAAAAAACAAACAAACAAAAAAACAAAACAAAACAAAAAAACCAATCGGAGCCCCACTGTGACCCCAGCAGCCTTGGTGAAGGGTAGTAACCTTTTCTCCCATCCATCAGACCAACGCCAGGCTCACAGCAAATCGGCGCTTCTCCCAGGTGCTGACAGCGCTGGGAGTAGATGAGGAACAGCTGCTGGCTGAGGCCGGCAATGCAGAGGGCATCCCCCGGAAACACAGGTGAGGTGGGACAAGGTACCCTTCCAGGGTTCTCCATGTCACCCAGAAAGGTGGGTCAGCACTATTGCCCCCACCTTCCAATGAGACCAGAGTAGGACCTTACTTAAGGACACAGGAACAAATAAGCAGTAAAGCTAGTCTGGGACCCTGAGTAAGATACCCAAGCAGCTGGTGCCATTGTCACTCTTGAGGCTGTTCCTTACACCTTAGAGTAAGTAATCTGGTACAGAGCAGGGATTATAAGATTCACTTCACAGTAAAACAAACAAACCCCCAAACAACTGAGACTGCAGGAGGGGGTGTCACTTCTCAGTGTCACACAGCAACCAAGTATAGGACTTGGATTTAGACCCACAGGGTAACAGGCTGCATTGGGCATGGAACAGGATGCCGTGGAGCCCATTGGCTCCCATCTGTGTCTTTCAGGAGCTACCAGTCATTTGGAGCAGAAATGGAGCCCTCTTCTCAGAGCCCCCCAAAGACAGAGCCAACCAGCAGCCAGCCTGGAAGACACCCCTCCCCAACGCTGGACCCAGAGCACAGTCTCCAAGACAAAAATTAAATGCTTTATGGCCAAGCACAGTGTGAGATTTCTGAAGGGAGTTGGCTGTGGGTCGGAGATAGGTAGCTGCCAAGTGGGTGGCTGAGATTGAGCTGTTTCCTCCATACCCTGGAAAGCCAGGCTATACACCTCATCCTCAGCATGCATGCTCTCTCTGCTACTGAGGAGTGGGACACCTGGAAAAGAATCCCCTGAGGCTTTTCCATGCTTTCTCCAGCATACCCGGGGTCCTAGAAATCTTAGTGAACAGGATCCTGCCTCTGAAGACTCTCGTCTTGGAGCAGACCTTTAAAGGAGCCCATCCCCCACACCAAAACACACCAGAGATGTGCTACACCAGAAGCCCAGAGAGGAGCAACACTATCAGAAGGGAGTGTGTGAACCCTTGACTTAAAACCCCCTCTCCTCAAGCCCAAAACAAAGCAACCAAACCAAACAAGCAATCAAACAGAAACCCATGAAAAGGCTGGAAAAGCATGGTGGCTTATGTCTGTAATCCCAGCCTGGGCCACATAGTTAACCGCCCAGTCTGAAGGGGGTGGGGGTGGGGGGGAGCATCGTACATGCACAAATGTGCCGAATGTACACTCACGCCTGGAGTGGCCATGCACGCCTGAAATCCCAGCACATGGGAGGCTGGCAGAGGGACTGTGGTGGGTTTGAGGCCAGCTAGGGCTAACAAGTACTAGGCCAACCAGTGATATAGACCTACCTTAAAAAACAAAACAAAACAACAAAAAAAACTAGAAACAAATAATAAATCAGCACTCAGTATCACCGGGTTTATAGGCACAAATTCATTGAGCGTTCCTTAGCACTGCAGAGCCCAGTTTAAAAGGCCCAATCCACCAGTCCAGGGGACATGGGATGACGGTAGTGTTCGCTGGCAATACTGGCTTAAAGGGGTTGCAAGGCCTTTGGAGCTGGCATCTCGAGCACGAAGAAAACTGTTATTTTCCAACACCGGATGGAGCCCCGGCACCTGGGAGCCTACTAGGACAATCACTGGAGAGGGGGTCCACGGAGAGACTGGAGGCACAGAGCACCACCACAAGGCTATCAGAGTGGAAGGGGAAGGAGGCAGGGAAAGCTTCTAGCTCCGGAGATGGTAGCCTAGTAACATTCTAAAGTCCTTACAGCTCTAGGACCACTGTCCAACTGGAGCGAGAACGTTGATTCCACAGTCTCTACAGGCGCGTGTGCCCAGAGGCCAGTACCTGGCAGGAGGGACCGCGCACTCTCAATCAGTCCCTCCCATGAGCCTTTGGAAGTTCCCAGGCAGGCCCCGGAAACAGCCGCTCTTAGTTTCCGGCAACAGGAAAGGGGCGGTCGCGTGACCCGGAAGTGTTCCCATTTTGCGTCGTCTGGGCTCGGGTAGCGGCCCGGCTCCAGGCGGACGCGGTAATCATGGGGTCGTCAAAGAAGCACCGTGGAGAGAAGGAGGCAGCCGGGACGACGGCTACGGCCGGTACCGGGGGCACTACCGAGCAGCCGCCACGGCATCGAGAGCATAAGAAACACAAGCATCGAAGCAGCGGCGGCGGCAGCAGCGGCGGAGAACGACGGAAGCGGAGCCGCGAGCGTGGGGGCGAGCGCGGGAGCGGGAGGCGCGGGGCCGAAGCCGAGGCCCGCAGCGGCGCGCATGGTCGCGAACGAAGCCAAGCGGAGCCCTCGGAGCGGCGCGTGAAGCGGGAGAAACGCGATGACGGCTATGAGGCCGGTGAGGGCGGGGCTGAGCCCGGGGGCGGGGCAGGGTCTTGGGGTGCGCAGGACGGAGGGTGCAGGATGATCTCGAGGGCCTTCTGCCTCTCGTGTTAAAGACTTCCTCTGGGTGTTTGGGATTAAACATTGACTTTTCCACGTTTAACTTCAAGAAGACAGGAGTCTTTTTTCCTGTCTTTCTGACACTTCACAGTAATGCATTGGGTGGGTGAATGAGGTGGAACGAGCATGCACAGACGAATGGTGTTGGGCTCATTGCAGAGACATTAAGCAGTAAGATAGGGGGCCTGTGCTGTAAGCTCTGTTGAGGAATTTGGGCTTTGTTATGAGGATGGTAGGGAGCCAAGGATTTGAGTAAGGAAGTGACTTGATTTGTTCGGTATTTTATGAAGATCAGTGGGTTGAGAGCTTGTCAAAAGTAGGACCAGAGATCAAGAGATCAGGAGGGAGGTCCAAACAACCAGGTGAGGCCTAATAGTATGCATGTTTCTCCATGCAGTGAGGTGGAGAGAAGCGGGCAGGTTGGATAGGTATTTAGAAAGTGGAATTAACAGGATTTTAGTGCTTGGGCTGAGAGTGTGAGGGATGAGGAATAGGGAAAGTACTCCTTGAGTTTCGGTCTGTGTGGTCTGGTGAATGGTGGTGTCATCTGTTGGAACTGAGTTTAGGAGAGAAGCAGATTTGAGGCAGGGGAGAATGACACAGTTTTGGGAGAACTTTGTGGTACATGGGAAACCCTACAGTTTAAGTGGGATAGAGTGACTTTGGGCTGGTGTGTATTCCCCAAACCAAAGAAGTGCCTTAGAACATGTGGAATGAGAACTAGGGTCAGGAATAGAACCTGATAAATTCCAGGAGCTCAGCTGTGGACAGAGGAACTGTATGTTGAGGAGCATAAATCGTAGCCAGTGGCAGGCGACCCACAGTCAGGTCATAGGATCTATGCAAAGAGATAATTGCTGAACAGTGTCACACACTGTAGGACACACACCGTAGGACATTAAGCAAAACCAGATCTTTAAAACAAAGGATTATTTTTATTTTATGCGTTTGAGTATTTTACCTTCATGTGCCTGTGCCTATGGAGGTCAGAAGGCAGCATTGGACCCCCTGGAACTGAGTTAGATGGCTCTGAGTTGCTGTATGGATTCTGAGAACTAACCCTAGGTCCTCTATAAAAGCAGCACGTGCTCTTAGCCGCTGAGACATCTCAGTCTCCAGATCAGGACTTTTCTTGAAGTAATCTGCTAGTTGGAAAAAGAGAGACTTGGGAGATCATACAGAAAGTGGCGAGGTGCTGAGGTGGAGGAGGAAGGGACTGTTGGGCTTAAAGAAAAGGAGATAGGCTGCAGTGGTAGAATATGGCAGGGAGAATTTTGAGAAGATGCCCTCCTGGTTGGGCCTGGTTGGGGGAGCTGAATTTGATGTGTCTTTCTCTGTGTGGTGTTTGTTGAAGTTCTCTTCTGTTTGTGGGATGGGTAGAGCATGTCCAGGGTGCTTATTTATGTATTTGTTTATGTACTTATTTACTTATGAGCACATCTGGCATGGATTGCTGCTGTGAGCAGAAAGTGCCAGAAATGATGGACAGTGCTGTGCAGTTGAAGACAGTTTTCATTCTGGTTAGTAATTAAACAGGGCTTCGTGGGGGAGGTAGTCCTTGATTATTGATAGAACTTTATCATAACAAGAGCAGAAAGGACAGTGGAGGCTGAAGGTAGAGTATGGAGTGCCACAGTGAGGGATGCATAAAGTTGGACTGTGGAGTCAGAAAGGAAGGTGTTGGAAGAGGGCGGTCCTGCCAGGCCAGGGCCTGGGTAGGAGCTGTCAGGGAGCTTGGGAAAAGAAGGCTGCTGTTTTCTCCTGTCGTTTATCCAGGTGCTGGTAAGGGTCCTTTGTCTTTGACCTTGCGGCTAGACCAGCAGTGTTGCTTCTTGGTCCCAGGTTCATGGGTCCCTTAAGCCATTCTCCTTATTGTTCTAGCTGCTAGCTCCAAAACCAGCTCTGGAGATGCCTCATCACTTAGCATCGAGGAAACCAAGTGAGTGCTCCTTATGTTCTGTTTTCCTCTGAGACAAGGTGCACCTAGGGCAGCCTACAGAAACCGTTCCATTATGAATGGAGCCAGTTAGAGTGGGAAGGGCCAGATGAGTCAGGTAGCCAACCAGAGGAATTATAAGACCCAAGAGGAAGGAGAATCTCCCCAATTAGGCATTCCCTGATCTGGAAGCCGTCGTCTGCTGGATGAGGGCCTTGGTGTCCTTGGTGTCCTTAGGACTGCCCAGTCTCACCTTGCCCTCATCTCCTTCCTATCCACTAGTGCACTTACTGCCCCATTTCTTAGGTAGACCCTAATACTTCTATCTCTTGTCTTCAGTAAACTCCGAGCAAAGTTGGGGCTGAAGCCCTTGGAGGTCAATGCTGTTAAGAAAGGTGAGTACGTGGCAGAGTAGGGCTGAGCTGGGGCTTCTAAGTGGGAAGAAAGTGGGTCTTAGCATGCAGAGGCAACATCATTTAGTGGCCTTGTGTGTATTTTGTCAGAGGACCAAGACTCTCATTTGTATTTTAGTGGGGATCTGAGAAGTGCTTTTTCTGGGTCCTGCACCCCAGCTGGACAAACTGTCTGAGTGGTGTTAGTTTGTGGGGTTTGTTTTTTTTTTTTAGTTCGTGTTTTTTAAAACAAACATACATGCCAGAAAACATAAAAAAAAAAAAAAACCCACATGATCTGAGAAGCTGTGGACAGCATAGAGGGAGGGTTCCTGTCATACCATGTGGAGTGATAAAGTGGGGGATGAGGTAGAAGTAGGGAGCTGAAAGGGTTCTCTCCCCTCTCCTGGCCCCTTCTGGCCTCCCAGCTGGAAGGAGCAGGGTGAGTGGCTCCCTCCTCTCCCCACCAGCCATGGGCAAGCATAGCCTCACGTCTGGGCCCCCCTTCCAGAGGCGGGCACCAAGGAGGAGCCCGTGGCAGCTGATGTTATCAACCCCATGGCCTTGCGACAGCGTGAAGAACTACGGGAGAAGCTGGCAGCTGCCAAGGAAAAGCGCTTGCTGAACCAAAAGTTGGGGTGAGGGTTTCCTGGCTAAGGCAGAGGCTTGCTTCCTAATTTCTGGGTTGGGCTGGGAGAACACATCTGAATTCCCTCCTAAGTGTCTTCCTCCTCAGGAAAATAAAGACACTGGGGGAGGATGACCCCTGGCTGGATGATACTGCAGCCTGGATAGAGAGGAGCCGGCAGCTACAGAAAGAGAAGGACCTGGCAGAGAAACGGGTGAGAGCACCTGGCAGTATAAAGCAGTTGCCAGGGGTGGTCTATGCTCAGGGGCAGTTGCCAGGGGTGGTCTATGCTCAGGGGCAGTTGCCAGGGGTTGTCTATGCTCAGGGGCAGTTGCCAGAGTGGTCTGTGTTCAGGGGTGGTTGCCAAGGTGGTCTGTGCTCAGGGATGGTTGCCAAGGTGGTCTGTGCTCAGGGGTGGTTGCCAGAGGTGGTCTATGCTCAGGGACATTTGCAGGGGGAGAGGTCTATGCATAGGAGTGGTTTCGAGGGTAGTCTGTGCTTAGGGGCGTTATTTGCCAGGGTGGTCTGTGCCCAGGGGCATGTGGGTTCTCCATGGTGCACTGCAAAGCCTGTCCTTTTGTATAGCTACTTGGTAGTATCTTGGGTGTCTTTTGGGCACTTGATGAGGTCACTGGCCATGCTTTCTTTTGCCACAGGCTAAGCTACTAGAGGAGATGGACCAAGAGTTTGGTGTGAGCACTTTAGTGGAGGAGGAGTTTGAGCAGAGGCGACAGGTGAGGTTCCAGCTTCCAGAGAACATCTGGTAGACACTAGCTTAATTGTGGGCGTCCCAGGGTTGAGTGGCTTCTGGCTTCTGACTTGGGTAGTTCTCTCCCTGTAGGACCTGTACAGTGCCCGGGACTTGCAAGGCCTCACTGTGGAACATGCCATCGATTCCTTTCGAGAAGGGGAGACTGTGGTCCTCACCCTCAAGGACAAAGGTGAGTGAACTGGTTACTCTGTGGGACTAGACACTGTTGAGCTGGGACAGGTGGTGACTGCTGGCTCTGCTGTCTCAGGGGTACTGCAGGAAGGGGAGGATGTGCTGGTGAATGTGAACATGGTGGACAAGGAGCGGGCGGACAAGAACGTGGAGCTTCGGAAAAAGAAGCCTGACTACTTGCCGTATGCGGAGGATGAGAGCGTGGACGATTTGGCACAGGTTTGCCTGGGGGGGCAGACAGCAGCTGGGGCAGGTGCTGTTTGCTAAGAAATCTACATCCATGGGTTCTCAAGCTGGCCTAGGCCCCAGCTACCCTTTTGTCTTACAGCAAAAACCTCGCTCTATCCTGGCCAAATATGATGAGGAACTGGAGGGCGAGCGACCGCATTCCTTCCGTTTGGAGCAGGGTGGGATGGCCGATGGCCTGAGGGAACGAGAGCTAGAAGAAATCCGGACCAAGCTCCGGCTGCAGGCTCAGTCTCTGAGCTCTGTGGGGCCCCGGCTTGCCTCTGAGTACCTCAGTCCTGAGGAGATGGTGAGTCTCTATTTGCTTTGTGATGGGACAATTTTGCCACTTCAGGTCACAAGCTGCTGACGTGCGCTTGGGGAAAGGGGGTGGTAGGAAACCGAGTGTTAACAGTGGGTGAGCCGGGCAGTGGTGGCGCACGCCTTTAATCCCAGCACTTGGGAGGCAGAGGCAGGTGGGTTTCTGAGTTCGAGGCCAGCCTGGTCTACAGAGTGAGTTCCAGGACAGCCAGGGCTACACAGAGAAACTCTGTCTCGAAAAACCAAAAAAAAACAAAACAAAACAAAACACAGTGGGTGAGCAGTAAATGGCAGCCCAAGGAAGTATGCTAGTGTTGATGAACAGGGAGTGTTGAGCCAGATGGACCTATGTTTATGTTCCAGTTCTGTTCCCAAGCCAGCTTGTGCCTTGGGTGAGTCACTTAACTGAGCCCGGGGCACCCATATGGAATGATGATGCCAACAGCCACCTCCGGAGGCTTGCTACAAGGAATACTAGGAACATGGAGCTAATTATTGTTCAGGACTTTGGGGGCCTGTATGCTCCATACCAGTCCTTTGCTCTTCTCTGAAGGTGACCTTCAAAAAGACCAAACGGAGAGTGAAGAAAATCCGAAAGAAGGAGAAGGAGGTGATAATGCGGGCAGATGACTTGCTGCCCCTTGGCGACCAGACTCAGGATGGGGACTTTGGATCCAGGTTGGCTTGGACACAGTAGTGGGTATGAGGGTTGTGCCAGTTTAGGAGACACCATTTACTGAAAGCATGTCATTCTCCTAGGCTTCGGGGCCGGGGTCGGCGCCGTGTTCCTGAGGTGGAGGAGGAGGCCCTTGAGGATGAAGAGAAGGACCCTGTGGCCCAGCCCCCACCGTCAGATGACACTCGAGTAGAGAACATGGATATCAGTGATGAAGAGGATGGGGGAGCTCTTCCATCAGAGTCCCCAGAGGTGCTGGAGGAAGATGAAGCCGAGCTGGAGCTGCAGAAGCAGCTGGAGAAGGGGCGCCGGCTGCGGCAGCTGCAGCAACTGCAGCAGCTTCGAGACAGCGGTGAGAAGGTGAGGCTGAGTATGGAGGTAATGTGGAACCTGTCTCTTGAGCACATGAGGCTGCGACCACACTCCCTCACAAGTCTCCTTTGCTTAACATCAGGTTAGGACCAGGTTTCTAGACTTCATCGGTATCTCCAGTGTGGTACTGATTCCATGGGCAGTAGGGAGCCATTTGTGGGTTTGGACAAAGTGAACCTACAGAGGCCAGAGAGGAAATGGAGCCCAGTTGGAAGATCCATTGTGGGTTGCAGGATTGCTTATTTATTGCCATGAGGGAGGATCTGTGGGTTCTTGAGTCTCTGTGGTATCACCCCAGAAACTTCGGGTCTGCCCACAGCCACTGCCTCCCCCAGGTGCTGGAGATTGTGAAGAAACTGGAGTCTCGACAACGTGGCTGGGAGGAGGAAGAGGATCCTGAGAGGAAGGGTACCATCGTGTTCAATGCTACTTCTGAGTTCTGCCGCACTCTGGGGGAGATCCCCACCTATGGGTTGGCTGGCAACCGAGAGGAGCAGGAGGAGCTCATGGTGGGTCAACTGTTCCCCTGGCCTGCTGTCTTTAGGCTGGTGACTTCTAGTTCTAGTGCTTAAACGTAGCAGGTGGGGTTGAGGCGGCCCATCCTGACACTGACTTCTGGTCCCAGGACTTTGAAAGGGATGAAGAGCGCTCAGCCAATGGTGGCTCTGAATCAGATGGGGAAGAGAACATTGGCTGGAGCACCGTCAACCTGGATGAGGAGAAGCAACATCAGGATGTGAGCAGTGATGGGGCATGGGTGTGGGGACCCAGGCTAGTTGTCCAGTGCCCAAGAGCCTCCACCCATCCATAGAAGGGTCACTAAACCTTCAAGAGACAGCTGCGGAATCCATTAAAACTGGTCCCACGGCTTAGTACTTGGTGGAGTTGACCACTGGATAGAAGAGATGGGGCAGCCTGCTCACACTTCTCTCTTCTCATCTCTAGTTCTCTGCTTCCTCTACCACCATCCTGGATGAGGAACCCATCGTGAACAGAGGGCTGGCTGCTGCCCTGCTCCTGTGTCAGAACAAAGGTGTGGGATCTGGGTGGGAGCCTTGGCAGTGTGGGTGCTATAGCAGGGAAGGGCAGGATGGGTGCCTGTGGGTACGGCATGGTGTTCTTGGGTTTCAACTGCTGCCCCTTCCCCTCAGTCTCAGTGCTTTGAGCAGCTCCCTAGACCTGGAGCCTCTCACTGTCTTTCTCTGCTGCAGGGTAGGTGCTCTGTTCCTCTTCTGTGCCTTTAAGGTTCTGAGTCCTTGAAGTGGGCTAAACTGAGCAAATTCCCTGGGGTGCAGATCCCAGCTGTGCTGCCCCTTAGGGAAGTGCTGAAATTTTGTGTCTGTAAAGATGTGGCATGTTTACCTCCTGAGCAGGGCTCTGAGGGACCCATATGAAGCTGGGTATCACAACTTCTCTGTCCCTAGGACTGCTGGAGACCACAGTACAAAAGGTGGCCCGGGTAAAGGCTCCCAATAAGTCACTGCCCTCAGCAGTGTACTGCATCGAGGATAAGATGTAAGTGTGGCTGGGGGGACGTGAAGCAGGGGCAGCTGTGAACATGGGACAGGGAGCAGGCAGTCACCCCAGCCCCTCTGCCTTGGTCTAGGGCCATTGATGACAAGTATAGCCGACGGGAGGAGTACAGAGGCTTCACCCAGGACTTCAAGGAGAAAGATGGCTACAAGCCTGATGTTAAGATTGAATATGTGGATGAGACGGGCAGGAAACTGACTCCCAAGGAGGTGAGCAGGGTCTTGTAGAGATGATCAGACCACAGGTGACAAGGTCAGGGTATAGCCCGACACCCTTGTCCTCCAGTGAGGTAGGAGTTCAGGGGCCTGACTTCCCTTCAGTTGGGGCCTTGTGAACTCTGCCTCTGTTGCTGACTGTAGTAGGCATAGTCCAGCAGTTTCCACAGGCTGTCAGGAAGGTTACACCTATGCTGACTGCCATAGCTGAAGCTCCATGGCTTCCCTGAGGGCATCCATCCTTGGGGGCAACATCCAGACTCCTTCGATGACCCCCATCTCTACTACGTATGCTGGTTCCACATTTCCTGGGTTTAGCCCCAGCTCCCAGAGGCAGGCTCACCCTGAATTCTTAGCACACAGGTTGCACACATGACCCCTGTATCCAAGGGCCATCCTGAAGGTGGGCAGGTCTGGATCCTTGCCCCATCCTCTTCTCTGTCTACCATCTGTGGAGTCTAATCTGGGTTGGGTGGCTCAGCACTCCTAGTCACTGTTGTGAAGCTCCCAGTGGACCTGTGGCTCTGGGTTGGCCTGGCGTTTCTGATGCTTCTGCTCATGCTCTATCCCCAGGCATTCCGGCAGCTGTCCCACCGCTTCCATGGAAAGGGTTCAGGCAAGATGAAGACTGAGCGGCGGATGAAGAAGCTGGATGAGGAGGCGGTGGGTCCTGGAAGGGAGCTGGGGTTTCTGCATTTTTGGGTGCCGTGTGATATGCTGGGCCTGCTACCCCTGTTCTGACCTACTGTGGCCCCACAGCTCCTCAAGAAAATGAGCTCCAGCGACACGCCCCTGGGCACTGTGGCACTGCTCCAGGAGAAGCAGAAGGCCCAAAAGACACCGTACATCGTGCTCAGTGGCAGTGGCAAGAGCATGAATGCGTGAGTAGGGCCTGCCCGGGGCTGGGGCGGGCGCTGCACCCCTTCTCCAGTCCCACACCCTCATCGCCCTCTTCTCCCTGCAGGAACACCATCACCAAATGAAGCCGCCCTCCTCCCTGTCCCAGATGTAATGTTAAATAAAGTTCCCTCCTTACTTTTTCTCTTGGTTATGCTGCAGTCTAAGGCTAGACCTAGGAAGCAAAGCCTCAGTTCATGGTCAGTTCTGCGATCTGGCAAGTCACTGAGCCTCCTCTCCCCTCAGTGTTGCCATCCAAGTAGTCAGAACACTTGCTTCATATGGTGAGGCACCAGTGAGTTCTTTCATTCACATTCAGTAGTCATACAGGAGCAAGATGGGGCAGATCTTGAACCTGTGTGATTCAAAGTCTGATCTCTGCCTATAAGACTGGCCATTTGATGAACGGAGGAGGTGAGAAGCCAGCCTGGGCCCCCAAAGGACGTTCCTCTGTGAGCTGATTCTGTTATAACAGAAGCCCCGCCACCCAGTAGGATGGGCCTTGTCAGACTTTGGTCAAATTGGCTTCTTGATTCCAAGTCATTGCTGTTTAAAGACTGGTCACATGGATGTTGCTAGGCCTGGGAGAGCCACTAACTACGCTGTAATTGTCCTGGTTACACAGTTTTCAGGGTGCCAAGGATTGCCTAGCCTCTCTGGAAGAGTAGATATGCCACCTCCTGTCCTCTGTGCTACCGTGGCCTTTGTGGAAGCATGAGGGTCATGTAATTAAACTTGCCTATTATGTTGCAGATTGGAAGCAGGAACAATTTTGTGTCTGGCTACCTTCCTCATCGGTAAGATGCAACCACATCTGGGGAAGGGGTTACCTTGAGTGCACTTACATACAAGGGCTCAGCCACCCTGGGAGGTGCCCACAGCTGTCCTGGAAAGCTGAGCTTTCTGGGAAGGGACTGTGGAGGAACCCCAGCTGAGCCACAGGCTGTGCAAAAACCCGTCCTCACAGGCGGTTTGGAATCAAAAGATGAGTGCCCTGTCTCACTTACTGAAGTAATCCTATGTGGGTCACTGGTGGATGTATCAAATAACATGTAAACAAGAGACAAGAAACCCAGTTGCTTATAAGTGATACTAGGTTCCTGAGGCACAGTCATAAAAGAGGTCAGGTTAGTTGGTGTTCTCTTGGCTATTCCTTACGAAAGTGCCTGTGGATCTGGGATGGTGGTGGTGCGGGATTGGTCCATTTCTCTTAAGTCTGAGGTGCTTGGTTTGGGTGTCTACTGTCTATGGCCATTGGTCAAAGCTCACTTTTTTTTTTTTTTTTTTGGAGACAGTGTTTCTCTGTGTAGCCCCTGCTGTCCTGGAATTCTATAGACCAGCTAGCCTTGAACTCAAAAATCCACCTGCCTCTGCCTCTTGAGTGCTGGTATTAAAGGTATGTGCCACTATTGCTGTCACACCTTAGGGAGAGGAGGGCCTAGAGCCTACCAAGTAGTGGCAAACTTGATGCCAAGGGTAGACAGGACCCAGGTTTGCTACTCAGCGGGTTGGGGAAGGTTAGCAACTTAGTATTTGGGACATCTCTGACTCCTACTCAGACTTTGCTGAGAAATCATCTTTCATCACCTCTAGCCCTCTCCTAACATGGTACCGGGGAGAAGGGGGGGATGTTCCCCATCCACATGAACTTCATAGGCATCTCTTAGCTTTCAGGGGGTGGTGATGAGAGCCTCAGGCCACAGGCCAGGAGTCTGATGCCAGCTGGGCATTGGTTCCTTGCTCTGGAGTCCTCCCTTCAGGCCATGCCTGTATCTTGCTGAGGTCCCCCAGAGGTGATCTTCCAGCCTGGGGCTCTGCCTTCAGGTTTGACCCACACGCCTAGTAGGTGGATGTGGCACTACCTGGGGTCTCTAGGGTTATCTTACCATAAGTTAAAACCAGGAGCAACAGAGCTCCACGAGGTGAGACATGAGAACACACTGGGCTGAGTGGCAAGTAGGAGGAGTTCTTCCATCTGTCTCTGAATATCTTAAAAATTTTCCATTCTAGAGCTAAGAACACATTGGCTTAGCAACAGGAAGTACCCTTTTGTTCAGCTCAATACATGAAGACGTGCATGTACCTAACAGCACTAATCCCACACCCATTGACAGGATGGGCAAATAGTTGATACTGTTGTGACCGAATGAAGAATATGGTTGCATCTTACCGATGAGGAAGGTAGCCAGACACAAAATTGTTCCTGCTTCCAATCTGCAACATAATAGACAAGTTTAACACTGTCAGAGGTTAGAACCGTACCGTTGGGGATGGGTTCTAAAAGGTAGCAGATTAGTTCTCTAACCTCAGAAATGCCTCTGTGACCCAAAGTGACCCACAAAATAGGTTTCCGCTTGAGCACTTACTGTCAGGTAACAAATTATAAATTATATATATTTATATATATAGTATATATATAATATATATACAATATATATATATATTGTAAATTATAGTTTGTCATGTTTTCTGTTAACAGTTTTTCTTCCTTTTTGAATTGAGGTTTTTAAATCTTTAATGTGTATGGGTGTTTTATCTGCCTGTGTCTCTATTTACATTCATGCCTGGTGGCTGCAGAGGCCGGAAGAGGGTGGCAGATGGTTGTGAGCTGCCATGTTTGCCATGCTGGGCATTGAAAACTGATTCATAATCACTGAGCCATCTCTTCAGCCCCCCCCAAAGCAATAAAGTTGAGTTTATTAAAAGATATTCCGTTTATTTGGTTGTTTGGTTTTTTGAGACAGGGTTTCACTGTATATCTCTGGCTGACCTAGAATTTACTCTGCCTCCTGAGTGCTCAGGTTAAAGGCATGCACCACGACTGCATGGCTAAAAGATATTTTAAACATAGATTATAGCACGAGGGTTAAGGGGCACTCAGGAAGAGCAAGATGTCTACAACTTAGAGTCACCTGGATTAGGTTTTTGGGGTTTTTTTAGGATTTATTTTATGTAGGTGAGTACACTGTAGCTGTCTTCAGACACACCAGAAGAGGGCATAGGATTCCATTACAGATGGTTGTGAGCCACCATGTGGTTGCTGGGAGTTGAACTCGGGACCTCTGAAAGAGCAGTCAGTGCTCTTAACCACTGAGCCATCTCTCCAGCCCATAGGGTTTTTAAATTTTAAATTATACATGTGTGTCTCCTAGCACTTGGGAGGCAGATTTCTATGAGTTGGAGACTAGCTTAGTCTCCAAAGTGAGTTCCAGGAAATCCACAGCTCTTATATAGAGAAACTCTGTCTTGAAAAGTTCCCCTAACCCCGCCACTAACACACACACACACACACACACACACACACACACACACACACACACACACACACACTTTGTAAATGAGTTTTCTGCCTGCATGTATGCCTGCACACCAGAAGGGGGCATCAGACCCCATTATAGTCATTAGAAATCGGTACATCTGGAAGATCAGCCTGTTTTCTAAAGCTCTCCAGACCCCTGAATTGAGTTTTAAATACTTTTTATAATGATTTGAAGTTACCTTTGGGGTGGCTTTTTATGTTGTTTGCTTGCTTTTTAAAGTTCTCATCTTTTATTGTACTTGTGGGAGCCTGTAAAGGCCATCAGACCCTCTGGAGCTGAAGTTAAGGTGCTTATAAACACACCTAACATGGATGTTGGAAAGTAAACTCAAACACTGTGGAAGACCAAGTGTTTTTAACCATTGAGCCACCTCTCCAGCCTTGATTCTGGCTTCTTTACCTCCATATTGTGCAAGAATGTAGCCATATATTGGGATGGGTGTGGTGGTGCGCTCAGGATCCCAGCACTCAAGAGGCAGAGGCAAAAGGATCATTGCAAGTTTTGGGTCAGCTTGGGCTATAAGAGCGAGACCCTGTCTCAAAAGACAAAGGGAAAATGTGCACGTCTGTGGAAGTTACCTTTGAGCTTCTCGTGTGTGCAGTAATAGTCGTGTTGCTCCTTTGTTCTGTTAGGCTGTGCAGAGCCTTCAAATGTGTCCCTGCTGTAATCAAGTGTATTGTTTTAAATTATTTTTGAGATTCTAATTACATCCATTTCCCATTGCCTTCCCTCCTACCAAGTCCTGTATACTTTGTTTTCTCACATTCATGACCTCTTTCCATTCACTTGTTATGTTCACACGTGCATACATGTGCATATGCCTAAATACATAAATCCAGCCTGCCCGGTGTGTGCAGTGTTACTCAAGTGTATGTTTTCAGGGCTGACCATCAGTTGTTTTTGTCCTTCAGTGCTTTAGCTAGGATGTTGTGAACCTACCGCCACCATTGATGCAGTTATCAGGAAGCCTCTCAGACCATGTGGGTGACTTCCATCCTTTGAAGTGTTCTTTCTAGAGGCTCCATCTGTCGGTGTTGAACTCTGTGTTCTGTTGGCCCAGACATCTTCCCTAGGTTTAGGCTGGAGTGGTCATCATGCCTCATCGCATGTCTACCCCAGCAGGCTGGGCTGTAGCCACTTCTCCACCTCTAAACTCTTGACATGCCTCATGATTGTTTTTGAAGTTCTTTAGCCTCACTCAGACCTCTGAGCTTTGGTAGGCCTCTTTCCTCCCCCACCCCCGGGTGAGCACCCATATACACTGCCCATGTTCAGACCCGCCTTCTCTGGGGAAGCAGGGAAGCAAAAAGTCCTGTGCTAATGTGAGCTCTACCTCCAGAGATGTCAGCCAAAATGGCTGATGTCCGTTCTGGTCACAGTGAAAAAGGAAGCAGGAGATGGAAAGTAGGTGGTCAGGACTGCCTGCTAAGGACCACAGAGCAAGACAAGTGTAGCTAGAGTTGTGAGTGAGTGAGAAGACAGACCCTTGGCTGAGTCTAGGGCAGAACTGGCTAGAACTCACATGGAAGAGGAAAGCTCTTGAAGGCTTCAGAGAAGAGGCTTCAAAGTGGAAGCAGGGCAGTCTGAAAGCTGTTGCTGAAAGCTAACTGCTCCAGCACTTGCCAGGAGATATTTCTAAAGAGTGCTGTAAGGGGCTGGAGAGATGGCTCAGCGGTTAAAAGCTCCGACTGCTCTTCCAAAGGTCGTGAGTTCAAATCCCAGCAACCACATGATAGCTCACAACCATCCTCAATGAGATTTGATGCCCTCTTCTAAAGACAGCCACAGTGAGCGGGGGCCAGAGCGAGAAGAAAAAGTGTCTGAAGACAGCTACAGTGTACTTACATATAATAAATAAATCTTAAAAAAAAAAAAAAAAAAAAAGAGTGCTGTAAGGAGGCCTCTGAGGATGGTAGCACTGAGCTCTCCTGTCTGTCACCTATTTCACAGTGTTCCATGGCACCCTGAATCCTCAGAGGGCAAATGAAAGGAGAGCATTGCCCAGAGCAAGGTTTTAGGGAACATGCATAGCCACAGTTGCTCCCTGCCTTTCAGTATGGGCACACTGAACCTGAAAGACGACCATGGCAGGTTCCCACCCCACTCCACATGATGTGCTCCACCCTGAAGCTTCTTTAGCTTATAAACATATAAACTGAGGCTGCTGCCTCAGTGGACACATTCCAGTGTGGAACCTGCTGAAAGCTGTACTGCCTCCACTTCTTACTTGCTTTCTGTGCCTTGACCTATGACCTGCTAAGCTAAGATTTTCCCAGCATGCACAAGCCCAAGCTATGGCCGTCATTACTCCCAGGCACTGATAAAAATGTCTAGACTATTGCTCAATACACTGAAGGAAGCTGACTCTTTGACCCTGAGCCAAACTCCTTAAAGTTCCAAGTTTGCTTCATTTCAGGACACCATTTCCAAAGAACTGGGAAAGCCACCTTTCCCTCCATCTGTTCCAAGGCTTCCTCCATGTTCTACAAGCAACTAACCCCACAGATGCGCCAGTCCATTCATCAGGGCAGGTGGTGCTGCTTTTTTTTCACTGGAGGGTTGGGAGCCAAGGTTTGTGGGAACTGCCACTGTTTCGGTGATAACTCCATTTTAAAGTCCAGCAGAATGAAATACCAGTGGCCTTCCAGCGTTTTGTATGAGTGGGAAGACAGGGTCCTGCAGCCATCACAAAGCTGCCTTGCTGTGTGGATATGCTTACTGTGACCCCCTGCTGGTGGCTTCCATATGTGCTGGATGAATAGACACCAGAAACTGCTTGTACTATATCACAGGAGTTGGAGCCATCAGCACACAAGGAGAAGAGAGCACATTTCTCATACAGGAGTTATTAGAGCAGAGTACACTGGTAAGATCCAGTGGTAAGAACCTGTCACCAGCCTTAGTGGGGAACCAAAGATTCTGGTACATGGTAACTTGTGGTTATCCAGTGAGATTAAAACAAAGCAGGTATTTTAGAGAACCCCACTGAAGGCATTAATGAAGGGATTTCCTAGATGTTTTTTATTAGAACTGGCAATCATTATTTATTACTTTTCTTGCTGATGCCAAAATACCTGCAAGATCTCTCTGCCCCCACTGCATGCACTCACATTCATAAACCTCCACACAGTGAAAACACACAATTAAATAATAATAAAGGCTTAGTTAGCATTTCAATGCAGTGAACAGACACCATGACCAAGACAACTCTTATAAAAAAAATATTGGGGCTGGCTTACAGTTTCAGAGATTTAGTGTATTGTCACCTTGGCAGGAAGCATTGCTATGGTGCTGAAGGAACCAAGAGTTCTACATCTTGATTCATAGGCAGCAGGAGGGGACTGTCTTCCACATGCAGCCAGGAGGCGGCTCTGATTCCACACTTGTAGAGCTTGAGCATAGGAGATACCAAAGCCAGCTTACACAGTGAAGCACTTCCTCCAACAAGGCCACACCTCGTGATAGTGTCACTCCCTATGGCCAAGCATTCAAACACATGAATCTATAGGGGCCAGACCTATTCAAACCACCACAAAGGCCAGTAAGGGAACACAGAAATCATATGAAAAAACAACAATATAAAAATAATAAAGGTTGCTGGAGAGGTGGCTCAGCAGTTAAGAACACTTACTACTCTTGCAGAGGATCCAAGTTCTGTTCCTAGCACCCAGGTCTGGCAGCTCACAACTGCCTGTAACTCTGGCTCCAGGGGATCCAATGCCTCTGGCTTTGGTGGTCACCTGCGCGCGCGCACACACACACACACACACACACACACACACACACACACATTGAAATAATAAAATTTTAAAAAAATCTTTTGTTGTTTTTTGATATAGGGTTTTTCTACATAGCCGTGGCTGTGCTAGAGCTATGTAGATCAGACTAGCCTCAAACTCACAGAGATGCAACTGCCTCAGTCCCCACTTCCCCCAATACTGGAACTAAAGGTGTGTACCACCACATTGGCTAAAATACAATATTTTAAAATAATAAAAATGAATAATAAAGAGTCTAGTAGAAGATCTCTAGGATGTGTGAGAAGATCTTTGGGGTGTATCTTTGAAAGAGATATCATCGGCCCGGCAGTGGTGGCGCACGCCTTTAATCCCAGCGCTTGGGAGGCAGAGGCAGGTAGATTTCTGAGTTCGAGGCCAGCCTGGTCTACAGAGTGAGTTCCAGGACAGCCAGGGCTACACAGAGAAACCCTGTCTCAAAAACCAAAAAAAAAACCAAAAAACAAAAACAAAAAAAAAAGAAAGAAAGAAAGAAAGGGATGTTATGATGTTTGTCATCCCCAACCCCCCGTTTTTTGAGACAAGATCTTTCTACTCTAGCTCTGGCTGCCTTAGACTTGCCATATAGACCTGGCTGACCTAGAACTCAGAGAACTGCCTGTCTGTCTCCTGATTTCTCATCATGACAAGGTGAAAGATCTCTGCTACATGCTCCCTCTGTGGTATACTGCACTACCACAGTCCAAGAGCAACACGGCCGTAGCCAAGCAGCCAGAGACTAGAACTCTGAACTGAGCCAAGATAACTGTGGTGGTGATATGTGTGGCCCAGGGAGTGGCACTATAAGGAGGTGTGGCCTTTTTGGAGTAGGTGTGTCACTGTGGGGCTGGGCTTTAAGACCCTCCTCCTAGCTGCCTGGAAGTCAGTCTGCTCCTGGCTTCCTTTTGATGAAGATGTAGAACTCTCAGCACCATGTCTGTCCGCACAATTCTATGCTTCCTGCCATGATGATAATGACTGAACCTCTGAAAGTGTAAGCCAGCCCCAATTAAATGCTGTCCTTTATAAGGGTTGCTTTGGTCATGGTGTCTCTTCACAGTACTGGAAACCCTAGCTAAGACATTAACCCTTTCCTTTCCTTTTTTTCCTTTCTTTTCTTGAGCTAGTCTTACTATGTAGCCCTTGCTGACCTCCAACTCACGATCCTAACCTTAGCCTTCTCAACACTGGAAATATAGGTGTGTGCCACCCACTTTCTGTTTATCTCAGATTTGTCAGGGATACATCCCCAAATACTGATACAGGAGGCCAATCTGTGAGTTAAAGGCCAGCCAGAGCTACACAGTGAGACCTTGTTTCAAAACAACAACAAAACAAAAAACAAAACCACAACAGGGCTGGCAAGAAGGCTCAGTGGGTAAACATGCATGCCCCACAAGTCTGACAACTTGAATTTGATGTCTGGAATTCATGATAGGAGGAGTTATCCTCTGACTTCTCCACATGTGCCACAGTGAGCGTATGTGCGCGTGCGCTACCATAGTGGGGCTACAGTTTACGAAGAGAATAGTGACTTAGGATCAGGCCAGAAAATATTCTAAGAAGGGGGCTGGAGAGATGGCTCAGTGGTTAAAAGCACTGATTGCTCTTCCAGAGGTCCTGAGTTCAATTCCCAGCAACCACATGGTAGCTCTCAACCATCTATAATGGGATTTGATGCTCTCTTCTGGTGTGTCTGAAGACAGCTACAGTGTATTCATCATATAAATAAAATAAATTTTAAAAAAATTCTAAGAAGAAGGGCTGATGAAACAAAAAATGTAAAAGAAAATTTGAGAGACATTAAGCTCAGAAGGTAATGCTATCCAAATAATGGGAATTCTGGAGAGAAAAACAAAACATTTAACCTGATAGTTAAGAAAATTTTTCTGGAATAAGTACAAACATGAAGTACCTTAGATCATAAAGGTAGCATGTCAAAAAGGAGATTAAAGGGGACTCAGAGCACACACTGCTCTTGAAGAGTTTGATCCCCTGCAGGGGCTGTAGTGATGGCTTGGTGGTGAAGAGTGCTGCCACCCTTGCAGAGGACTTGAGTTCTGTCCCCAGCACCCACCTTCACACAGCTCACCATCACTGTAACTGAATCACCAGGGGAGCTGACATCCTCTTCTGCACGCTGACAGCACTTGCACTCTCATGCACAGACACGCACATACACACCTAATTAAAAAAATAGTAAAAACACTAAATAAAGGTCCATACCTTTGATCCCAACATTTGAGAGGCAGGGGTAGGTGGACCACTATGAGTTCCAGGCTAACCTCGTCTACATAGAGAAGAAGGTGAGCAACCTGATATACATGCTGGGGATGGAACTCAGTCCTTTGTGGGAGCAGTGTTCTCTGAGCCCCTCTAATCTCCTTTGTAACATGCCACCTTTTTAATCCACAGTACTTCATGTTTGTACTTCTTCCAGGAAAGCCAGGGCTGTGTAGAGACTTTGTCTCAAAAAACCCAAAACAACAAAAGATGAAAATGAAACCTATCCTATTTGGCAGAGTGCTTGCAAGCCTCGCATGTATGAGGTCTTGAGTTAGATCCCCAGCACTCACAGAACATGGCGAGGTAGTTGAGGTTTGAATAGAAATGGCCCCCAGAGACTCATGCATTTGAATGCTGGGCTATGGGTAATGGCACTATTAGGTGTGGCCTTGCTGGAGAAAGTGTGTCACTGTGAGGGCAGTTTCCTATGATCAAGCTACACCCAGTGTGGCACAATCTGCTGCCTTTGGATCAAGATGTAGAACTCTCTGCTCCTTCCCCAGCACCATGCCTGCCTGCATGCTGTGTTTCCCACCATGGCAGTAACAGGCTAAACCAAAACTGTTAGCCAGTTCCAATTAAGTTTTCCTTTCTATGAGTTGCCTTGGTCATGGTGTCTCTTCACAGTAAAACCCTAAGATAGTGGTGCATGTTTATCTCAGAACTGGGAAGAGGGGTGTATATGGGGAGGGGTATAGGAACTTTTGGGGAGGCCAGAGAACAACTTTCAGGAGTTGGTTCTCTTCCAACACTTGGAAACTGGAGTTTGAGCAAGTTCCTCAGGTCTGGCAGTAAGTGTGTACCTACTGAGTCATTTCATTGGCCACACCAAGAGGACTTTTAAACGTAATCAGTCAAGTTGATTCTAAAGTTCTTATGTAATGAGGAAATCTGAGATAGCCTCGGGATGATGAAGTCAGGGAACCATGAGGTATCAAATACACTACAAAATGTAGTGTGCGTACAAGGACCCATGGGGCAGATTTGGAGCACCGAAGACCCTTCTGTGTAGGAACCTATGTTTTTAGTCTCACATAGTCCAGATGTGGTAATGTCTTGATCCTCTGGCTTTACTTTCCCAAGCAGGATTACAGATGGTTAGGATTATTGGGAGGGTAGGAGAGGGAGAGGTCTCCCTATGTAGCATTGGCTGTCCTAAAACTATGTAGAGCAGGCTGGCTTCAAATTCATTAAGAGATCGTCCTGCCTCTGCCTCCACAGTGCTTCGCCTATAGGTGTGTGCCATAATGTCTTTTTGTTTTTGAACAGGATCTCACTCTATAGCTCTGGTTGACCTAGAACTCAAGAGATCTACCTGCCTTTGCCTCCCAAGTACTCAGATTGGGATTAAAGGTGTGCACTAACCATACCTGTCTGCATCTGAAATTTGTAAAAGGTGCTATCAATGAGAAAAGAATGAGCCCTTTAGTGAATGAGTTAGGGGCAAGTGGCTCTTTCTCTAGCTAAAAAATAGTTCTCTACTTCCCATAAATGACAAAGCAAAAAATTGTGGATCTAGCTCAGTATGAAGACCAGTCTACCATGCCAAACGCTCAAGGCCCGAGGTTCAATACTCAACACTAAACAAAAACAAAAAAGAACTCTTCATAAAAAAAATTCAGAGAAGTTAAAGATAGGTTTATCTTTAACCCATCTGGTTTATTTTTCCATGTATATACATCTGTATTTTATACATGTGTATACCCAGGTATACATTTACTATCACAAAAAGCAAACATGACGAACACAAATGAGAGCTAGAGTGTGATCACAAGATTTCTTGCTCAGAAATGAGATTCTATACAGCATATGAAGCTAATGCATGCCTCCATGTCCAACCAACTACCCACAGAAAAACAAAATCCCTCAGAAAACAAAAGGAAGGCTCCAAAGTAGAAATTCCATTAGTCCAAGTTCACACAAAAATATACACACAAGCACATTAGGAGTAGGCAACAGGGTTGAATAGTTCCACTGTGGGATGGAGCAAATGGCCAGCAGAGGCAAGACTAAGCTGAGAAGTCAATTTCAATAGGACTCAGCAGGGGCTGGATTAATGCTAGCAGTGTATAGCCAGAAGCAAAAGCCTCCCAATAAGTGAGGCCATAGTTCACAGAAGCTTGCAGTTTAGTGAGTACCTGGGCTACTGAAGGATCTTTGAACTAAAGCAATGAGAGTAAGTAAATGAAGGAGGCAGTCATAAGCAAAGGTCTGAGTCACCACAAGAAGCTTTTTGATGCTGAGGTACAAGGGGTAAGGGCATTATAATAGCCTCTAATAAAAGAATAGTAGCCCCACAGGTTCATGCCTGTGAGCCAGGACAGCCATTGAGTTGGTTAACCTAGGCTACACAGTGATTCCCAAGAAAACCTAGGTTAGAGACCATCTCAAGATTACAGGAAATTAATACCCTGAGGAAATCGGAAAAATTCAAAGAAAATCAGGAGACAGTAAGGAGGTATCCTGACCAGACACATTAAAGAAATGACAGGTGGCTAAGGTGAAGAGAGATGGGGTGCATGGGTGTTGTTGCAGGTAGTAAACACTGTTGCAGTAAGGGATAACAAGGCACCATGAGGTTTGTCCTGAGCTGTGCTTAAGCGGCAAGTTGGTACTAGGTCCTAGGTTGCAAGCTTAATTATTGGAATCACTACCGAATGTAAGTGGGTATGAAGGAAGACTCAGTAAGGCACAGCAAAGGGTGAGGCATCAAGTGTCCCGAGAGGTATGATGAACCAGATACATGCAGCAGAGTCCGGCCAAACCATTTCCTACCCATTTGACCCACATGTGACCAAGGCTTCTACCATAGAAGAGACTTCACTTCACCATGAGTTTCCCTCCACACAGAGAGCCACTCAGACACCAGTCTAAGTCATTACCCACCAGGGGTTTAATTCTTTTAGGTCAGTTCAGAAAGGGGCCATGCTTTGTCCCCATCCAAAGGAAAAGATCTGCAGGGCACCTTGGGAATGTCCAAGCCCAGAAAAGCCAAGGGGCAGTCCCTGAGCAAGTCGAGAAGAGGGTCCTGGGGCTCAGGCCGCTTCCTCCTCCTCTTCTTCACTCTCCTCCTCACTCTCATGATACTGTCTGTGGTTGGTGTTGACAAAGAGGTCGGAATCATCTTCAGAACCTGACCCTTCTCCTGACAGCTGTGGCTCAGTGGGGAGTTCTGGCTGACTCTCTCTGTGGGAGCAGGAGAAAAAGAGGTAACATCTTCTAGGGAAACCAGATCTATAATTTAGAGTCCACCAGCTAAATGATCAGAATCCGACAAGTTTCTGAAAACCCAAGAGCCCCAAACCCTTATGCCTAGTACTTAGGAGGCTAAAGCAGAAGACAGTGAGTCTGAGAACATCCTGGGCTACATGAGATCCTGACTCAAAAATAAATGATAACAGAGCAAAAAATAATTTGGGAGAGGCTTCTAGAGAAACAGAGCAAATAGGGAAGACCAGTCAAAGAAAACAGACTCAGGATTACCTCCCACCCAGTCCTTCATCGGTTTCAGTGAGGAAGCAACCTTACTAGCACCACTGACACATAGTGAGCTCACATTTCCTAACAGCTGATGCACTAACAGCTTCCTAATGCTGTGACCCTTTAACAGTTCTTCACGTTATGGTGACCCCAACCATAAAATTATTTCATTGCTCCTTTGTAACTGTAATTTTTCTACTGTTATGAATAATAACTTATATTTGTGTTTTTTAAAAGATTTATTTATTTATTTTATGTATCTATAAGTACGCTGTCACTGTCTACAGACACACCTGAAGAGGGCATTGGATTCCATTACAGATGACTGTGAGCCACCATGTGGTTGCTGGGAATTGAACTCAGGACCTCTGGAAGAGCAGTCAGTGCTCTTAACCTCTGAGCCATCTCTCTAGCCTCATGAATAATAATGTAAGTATCTGACATGTGACCCTCAAAGGGGTCTCAACCCACAGGCGAGGACTGCTGCACTAAACAATCTTACTCTCTGTATAATCCTGTCTCTTAGATGAACTCGTTTGTTTTTGAGAAAAGGTTTCCTGTACCCCAGGCTGGCTTTGAACCTCTTATGAGTAGACCATGCTGGCCTCAACACCTGATCTTCTACCTTGTGAGTACTAGAATTACAGGCAGGTCCAACCACAACCAGTTAGGAACCTCCTTATGATACTATAAAGTGCATCTAAAGTCACTCACCTATTAAGTAGCAAAGCCAGCATTTTCACATGTGACCTTCTAGCCACACTCATAACTACCCATTCTATTATATGTGCTAAAGTTCTCAGCGGGAGAAAAGCAAGATCCCTTTTCTCCTTGAAGCACCAAGGTGTGAACTTGTACTTCTTGTCTTCCCTGGGCTGGGGGCTTGCTCCTTACCTGTTCATATTGTTTTGTTTCTCAGCTACCTCAGAGAAGGCCTCAGGCCTGAAACAGAGAAGAGCCAGGTTAGAGAGCAAAGAGAAACCTCTCAGCAAAACAGCTGTTTCCAAATGTCCCTCTTGGGATGGTACAACCTCCCGCCCTCCCCATTCCCTAGCTATCCCCAGAAACCAGAGGGCGACTGATTAAGACCATCCTACCAGTGACCCTCCTTCTGCAGAGAGCGGACGTGGTTCTTGCAGAGCACAAAAGAGATCTCAGCCTTCACTTTTTCTCCTTCTTCAATAGGGTCAACAATGAGGAAGTCCCCTGTAGATGACAAAGGAAAAAGCCACTCCTGTTGTGGAGAAGGAAATCAGGGCCATGGTTCTGTGCTGTAAAGGAATGCTTCTAACCTCTCTTGATCCAGATGTTCTTGCGGTATTTGGAGGGCATGCTCACCAGGAAGCGCTGCCCTTGTGCCGTCTCTACCTCATGCAGATTGTTCCCAGGAGTCCTGAGGACCTGGTCCAGCAAAGAGAAAGAACTAGCTACATCTTCAGTTAGATCAAGCATCCTCCGACCTTCATTAAGCCATCCCTTTTCACACCCCAGGGGAGGACAGAAACCTGGAATCCAGTGTCACTCACTTTCACTATCTGCTGTTGGTCAGAAGGCACCATGTGCTCCCCCAGCACTTCCTGTACCACATGCTTCCTCTTGCTGGCCTGAGACATGCTGGTTTCTGTCCAGGGTCGTTAGGGTGCACTGACCGTCAGCTCTTCTTCCAGAATTATTTGGATGCCAGTCTTAGAAGCCAGGACTGCTTTCAAGAGAAGCAGCCTTATACGAAAAAGTGCCACCTTGCCCTGTTAAAAACATGCACTTTAGAGGACTGCAGGACTGTTCCCTGCACTCAAATTAATTCCAGTCACAGAGGACTCAATGCCCTCTTTGGAGACACACACATGCAAGTAAAACACCAACACACACAAAAAATGAATAAAATCATTAAAAATAAAACACAAACTTAGCCAGGTGCCAGTGTACATCTTTATTCCTAACACTTGGGAGGGAGAGGTAGGCAGGTATTTGTTGAGTCCTATGCTAACCTAGTTTACATAGGGAGACCCTAAACCGAAAACAAACAAGCATGACCTTTAGGGGCCAGAGAGATGTCTCAAAAGCCAGCACCCACATCAGATGGTTCACAACCATCTTTAACTCCAATTCTAGGGGATCCAACGCCCTCTTCTGGCTTCCAAAAGCACTTGCACCACCACCCATAGGGTAAATCTTAAAAACCAAACCAAGGCCAGGCAGTGGTGGCCTCGCCTTTAATCCCCGCACTTGGGAGGCAGAGGCAGGAGGATTTCTGAGTTCGAGGCCAGCCTGGTCTACAGAGTGAGTTCCAGGACAGCCAGAGCTATACAGAGAAACCCTGTCTCGAAAAACCAAAAACAACAACAACAACAACAAAAAACCAAAAACAAACCACAAAAGACATGTTTTATAATATCAGTTAAGATGTATGGGTTGCTCAAGCCTTCAATCTCAACACTCTAATCCCAACCCGTGGAGGCTGAAGCAGGTGAATCTCTGTGGAGCGGGGAGCCGGCCTGGTATGAGATGCCCTCTCAATAACAAACAGAAAATGAGTAAATAAAGTGAGATCATGGAAAAACACCAAGCACAGGTTAAGTCCTATGAGTTCTACTTCTAAGTACTGTTGTGATGATGAAACCACACGCACCTCCCAGGCCGATCATTCTGACAACCTCTCTGGGAGAAGTTTAAGATAAACACCCCCAAGTCTATAAGTGTCATACAACGCTGGACCTCCTAACACATCACAGGCATAGACTGACTCGGCGACCATCAACCAGAAAGACCCTTCGAGCAAAGAATCACCCACAGTACTCACCCGCTCGGCGCTACACAAGCAAGCTCTGTTTTCCAGGTTGACGGTGAAAGCAGCTCGTCCACGACTCACCTCAAGAGTGAGTCAACAAAAAGCAAACAAATGCGACTTGCAGGTGGTCAAGACGGTAGCGCCGGTTTGGACGCTCGGCCTCAAACCTCCGGTGTTCCTACCTTCCGTCTCCGGGTTTGAGGAGATAGACCTGACTCTGAGGAAACCGCGCCGTGAATTGCACTTCCGGGGCTCTCAAAGGCCCTCCGGATGCCCCGCCCCCTCTTTGTCCGTTCCTTTAATTCCTCCCTCCATCAAGTCAGACAAACCTAGGTTCCGGGTGCTGGGCAGAAAAAAGTATTCTCCTCGGGGGGTCTCAATCCCACAGACGGGAAGGGCCGCTGGAGAAACAAAATTTATCGAAAGCAGGGTAGCTTTCTGAGAAGGACCGGAAAACAGCGAATACCGTGGGCGCCGCGGCTAGCAATGGCGCTTCAACTCTATGGCTCCGGGTGGCTAGACGTGCCCAATTTGGGGATTATTTTGAAGAACGCTCATAAAACGACCCGGAAGCGGAAGTCGAAGAACGTTCTAGTAACTTGAGGTAGAGCGGCCGAGTGGCGCGAGGAGCCGTTACTAGAGCCGGAGCTGCCGGTGAGCGTGAGAAGCGAAGTGGGACTCCGGCTGGAGGGCGGTGGCGGCGCGCAGAGGCGGGAGGTAGAGGAGTCCATCGCAGAGGCGCGCCCTTACAGTGGAGCGGCCCGAGTCTGCGGGAGAGGCGGTGCGCGGCATGGAGGGGCGGTGGCGCGTGGAGGAGGCGGGGCGGCGCGCTTGGGGCGGGGCCTGCGGGACCAGAGAGGCGTGGGCTTCGGCGGCAGCCCCAGCGAGTGTGTCGCGCTTGTAGGCCTCTGGAGGGCGGCGAGGGTAGGAGAACCTCTTGCTATTTCTATCGCGTGGTAGTTCCCAACGGGGTCAAGTGTCTGTCTAGCGAAGGTCACCGGGAGTGAGTGCTTCAGGGTGGACCTTGGCTACTGAGTCTGGGAATTTATCTGTTGTCTTAGGTGCGCCACCTATTAGTGCAAGCTAATATATCCAATATACCCAAACCCAGGACCCACAGAAAGTGGAAATTTCTGAATTGCAGGGGGGAAAACCTTCCCTGGCCCTCAGTTTTCTCCTGTGTATAGTGAGAGGACTCAAGGAAGCAGCCACAGTGGCTGTCATAGGATATTGCCCTTGGGAGTTGTGGTCTTCATCCCTAACCTGCTTTTTTTTTTTTTTGGGGGGATTCCCAGATTAAGCCTGATCAAGATGACAACCTCCCAAAAGCACCGAGACTTCGTGGCAGAGCCCATGGGGGAAAAGCCAGTGGGGAGCCTGGCCGGGATTGGTGAAGTCCTGGGCAAGAAACTGGAGGAAAGGGGCTTTGACAAGGTGTGGGGTGGCTGCAAATGTCAGGGAGTGAAGGTTGGCAACAGATGTTACCAAGCAGATTGGGAGTGAGGGGTATGGGGAGGGCACAGACAGTAGTACGTATTTTGAAGTGTTTGGGGGGGTACATGGGGAAACAAGGCGCTTCCTTCATTTTTGTGGGGGTTTTTTTTTTTTTTTTTGAGACAGGGCTTCTCAGTGCTAGGATTAAAGGTGTGTCCCATTGTGCCCTGCCCTTTTGTGTGTTTTTAAATGTCACAAAAATGAAACTAGGTGTAGTGGGTTGTGCTTATGACCCCAGCACTTGGGAAGTTGAGGTAAGAGGATTTTCATGGAGTTTAATGCCAGCCATGGCAACAAAGGAACAAACTCTGTCTTAAAACAACCAAAACAAAAATGGCCTTGCCCTCTCAAGTATTCACCAGCTAACCCTACCTAGCTACAAAGATCTGGCACCTTCAGAGTGGTACCACTGTAGACAGTTTTGTTGCTTTTAGCTCATAAGACACTTAGCTACATGCCCTTTTCTGTTTTGCAGGCTTATGTGGTACTTGGCCAGTTTCTGGTGCTAAAGAAAGATGAAGACCTCTTCCGAGAATGGCTGAAAGACACATGTGGTGCCAATGCCAAGCAGTCCCGGGACTGCTTTGGGTGCCTTCGAGAATGGTGTGATGCTTTCTTGTAATGTTCTCTGGGGACCCCTCAGCCCCCCAGCCACAGCATAGTCTCCAGAATCTGCAGCAGGGTGGGGCTCCTCCCTACCCTCCATGAAGGAAAAGATTGCTGTTGTCACCCTCACCTCCTATGTACTCCAGGGTCTTTGGGGAGTTCTCTCCCCTCAGCATTTCAACCTGTCTAGAATTCTTGCCCTTGCATGCCTTCCCCTTCCACCTCCCTCTGCAGTTCCATGGCAACAATTATCAGCTTTCCTGAATGGATTCCTGGCCCTCTTCTCCCTCCCTTCACTATCTGTTGGATGCCCTTTGGCTCCTTTCCTTTTTTTGGCAAAAACAGTCACTGTCCTTATAAAAGATTTTTAAATTAATAAAGTCAGTGGCCTTCCTACTTGGTGTTCTGTGTCAGAGAGCAGATGGGAGTTGTGTCTTCCCAGGGCTAAGCACATCTACTTCATTCGTTATCAGTGCAGACCGAAACTGGTGCCTTCCATTTCCCCTCCCAAGAGGGAGTCACCCTAGCCATGTGGGCCTTGGGCAGGTACCCTGGGTGTCCCAATTCCTAAATAATGTGGGAGAGAGTGTGGGTTGACTTTTTTTCTCCTGGGAGCCAGGCAGGCTGTAGGCTTCCAGATGTCAAGTCAACAGTCTGGGCAGCACCTGGTGGAAAAGTCAGTGGGAGTCAAAGGTACCAGGAAGTGGGTAACTAGGATGTGGGTAAGAGTTCACCTGCCAGTCATCATATCATGTGCTTTCTCAGCCTCTGGGAAGAATGGGTGGGACTTTTGCTGTTTGCCCAGCTATCATAGGAATGGAAGGACATGGTGAAACTTGGAAACCAAGTCCAGTTCTATTGTTTTCAGGCTCATACATATGTGAACCAACCCTGAAACATGTCTTTGTGTTTCTTACATTTTTTATTTTGGAATGGTGAAGAGATTTGGGCTTCAGAAAAGCTAATTTGCCCTTGAACTTGCAAGAAAATAGCCACTGGGGCGAGTTTTGGCGCCTGAATTCCTGTCATGGAATCCATGCTATGCTTTTTGAGCTTCCTATGGGTGAGGGTTGTGGGGACCAGGTAAAGTGCTGTGTAATAATGATTCCTGCTTGGTGTTCATTCCTCCAACAGAGAGTATCATCGAGCAGTGACTTGATTATAGTACAAATGAAATGCTTTTCTGCGTGTTTACTCTCCAGGAAGGCAAAGATGACAGTAAGACTGGGCATAGTATGAGACAGTTCTCATGGTCACATGATAAAGGGAAGGTTAATAAGATGGCCTCTGTTCTGCCTAGTGGTGGTAGCACATGCCTTAATCCCAGCACTTGGGAGGCAGAGACAGGTGGCTCTCTGACTTTGAGACCAGCCTGGTCACATAGTGAGTTCCAGGGCAGCTAAGGTACATAGAGAAACCCTGCCTGGAGGGGAAAAAAAAAAAAAAAAAAAAAGATGGTCTCTATTAAAACTAGAAACTAATTTAAAACTTGAGCAAAGAGATGAACACAGCGAGGGTGAGGATATTCTTATCAATAAAATCCCCACCCAGAATTCATATCAGAGCTATAGTCAAGGAAGTGTCTTGGGATGTGGCTCAGTTGGTACAGGGCTTGTGGTGGTACATGCCTCAATAATTAGGGAGATATGAGCATTTGGATCTGAGGTTCAAGATCATCCTTAGCTACAAAGCAAGTTCCAGGCCAGTCTAGGGTACTTGAGATTCTATCTCCTAAAGAAAATGGTCTTCGGAGATTGCTCAGGGACTGAACACTTGCTGTAAAAGCAAGAGGACCCAAGTTCAAATCCATAGCACCCACCTAAAAACAGGCATGGTTGTGTGTGCCTTTAGTACCATCACCCCATTGGTGCAGAGCAGAGAGAATCCAAGGAGATAACTGGCCTGGGTAAAACAGCTTCGGGCTCAGTGAGAGATCCTCTCAACAAGTGGCGTGGAGAACGATAATGGGTGATGCCTCGCATCCTCCTCTGGCCTCCACAGGATCAGGCAAAGGAATCACCTCTTACCACACATGCGCACACACGGGCACAGGCTGGGGGTGCAGGTGTGTGGTAGGATGCCTAGCATTCATGAGCCCATGGGGTCAATCCCTAGTACTGAAAAAAGCAAAGGGGACCACATAATGGGAACTTGGTAGAGGAGCTGAAAGGCAGCCCCAAGGGAAGATTTAAAATAGCTTATGGAAAGGGTTCACTGTGACTAGAAATGAGAAAAACAAGCTCCCCTAATGCCTGACTGGCAGAAATCTCAAGTCAGATAGTATGGAGTGTTGAGCAAATGGAGCTACAGGAACTGGTCCCCAGTTGGTGGGAGTAAATTGCTATGAGTACTCTGGGAAAACAGCTGAGTATTATTTTGCAAAACTGACACACCCCATGAGCCATCAATTCCATTCTTAGAACTGTGCCTGTAAGAAACTGAATACCTCCACCAGGACTTGAAGGAACATTCACAGCTGCCTAGTCTGTGAGACTCTGCAGTACAGGCTGATAGTACCTAGTGTGAGCCACAGCAGGGAAAGTGAACCAGAGCAGTAGCTCAGAGTAATCTCAGCATGGGACCATGGACACAGAATCATGTGGTGGCACATGACTTTAATCCCAGTACTTGGGAGGCAGAGGCAGGAAGATTTCTGAGTTCAAGGCTAACCTGGTCTACAGAATGAGTTCCAGGACAGCCAGAGCTACCCAGAGAAACTCTTGTCTCAAAACAAAACAAACTGTCTTTTACTCTCTGGATTTTTATGCTTGTGTCTTGCTGTGTGGGCCTGGCTAGTCTGGTATTCACTGTGTAGCCCAGATGGCCTCAAGCCCACAGCGATTCTGCCTTAAGCTCTTGAGTGCCCGGATTGCAGTCCCACACCATGACCTGCTTCCATTCATGTTCAGAAGTAAAGTCTTGCTTAGGGTTCCCTATAGAGAGAGCAAAGTTAGAAAACCAAGGAACTGCTTACTGCAAAGAATTAGTGACAGGTTTGGGGGTGTGGCCCTGCTCTAGTGCTTGCTTGTTATGCACAGTGGACACCAAAGCAGACACCAAAGGGTTAAAAAGAAAAAAGTCAATAGTAAAGATGAATCACCATATCAAATCTTTCGAGAAGGAAGGTTAATGATGGGGGCACTTGTAAGTGCAAGTGACATTTTCATTTTCTGGTCCCAGAGGTAGGAAAATTGTTGACACTGAGTATTGAATTGAGCAGGGTTTCAGAAGTAGCTAAATAATAGAACAATTATCTAGCATGTGTTAAGTCCTGCGTGCCAGGTCTATCCTCCAGAGACCGTGAACACGTGTGCTATGTCCCCTGTTCTGTGTACTAGTGATATTGCAGAACTATAAGATAAAAGCAAAATCAAAAACAATGTCCCAAGGAGTGCTATGTGTGGCAGTGTGTGCCTATAATTCTAGCATTTGGGAGGCAGAAGCAGGTGGATTGAGAACTGGAGACCAGCCTGGGCTCTGGAGTAAGACAGTCCCCCAAAACTTCAAAACAAGACAAACCATGAAAACAAGATTTGAGCCTCTACCAATCAGGCGACAAGTCAGAAACTCTGCCGTGAGTGTGGAGGAGGGCTCACTCAAGGCTGGGCCTAGGTAACGGATATAGCCCACCTGGAGTGGGTACCAGGTGCCCTCAGCGGATGGCCACAGCACTTGCACTGTGCCTACACCTCCAAGGTGCAAAGCAAGGCACAGTTAGGCCATCAGCAATGGCCCTGCAGAGATGCCAGATGCAGGGGCACCAAAACAGGAATAAAACCTCATCTTTGAGTCAGGCATGGTGATGCACACCTTTAATCTCAGCACTCAGGAGGCAGAGGCAGGTGGAGCTCTGAGAGTTCAAGACCAGCCTGCTCTACATAGTTCTAAGATAGCTAGGGTTATGTAGACAAACCCTGTCTCCAAAGAAAAAATAAGTTTATTCATAAATATGTTTTAAAAGTCATATGAATGTCAAAACCTATGACTGAAAATTGCCTAAATTTTCATGAAAGACTGACTTCAGCCTTGAATCAAATACCTCATTTCTCCTTGCTAGGAAGGTAGAGAGCCAGAAGGCATAGTGGGTGCCCCTCACCACATATCTACCCCTGCTTCAGAAAGGTGAGCATGGGTATTTCCCTCAAGGGCCAAGACTCTGTTTCCTCTGTAGCTTCCTGCAAGAATCCCCCTTACTCCATGTCTGAATCCCTGGTCTGAACATTATGACAATGGGAAAGGCTAAAGAGAGAGCCCTGGACAGCCAGCCTGGGCTCCCAAGTGCCCCTGACTAACCTGCCTTGTTGCTGGCTGGTGGCTGGCATCAAGTACTGACCCTGGATACGAGAGCATAACAATCCAAGAAGATCAGAGTCTCTGGAGACCATGTGGACCTCACCAGCAGCCCCCAGTGTAATAAGAGATAATATCCACATCCCACACAGAGCCTGAGCACCCCTGGCTTTTCCATCTTGACTAGTACAGTCAGGTAGAGGCCCGGCTAAACCTATCTTGACTCAGCCTAAGGCCAGCGTGGGCTATAGGAAGGAGAGGCTGGAGCTTCCCCTTGTGGTGGAGGCTTCCTGGAAGGACTTGGGATCACACAGGGTTTTCTCATTCTCTATACTGGACCATGATTGTCCTTGGTCACAGAGAGATGAGGCAGGCTGGGGGCTGACTGCTAGGAGGAGGCTGGCACCAAGCTCACCCTCCTTGCCCACTGTGTCCCCTCAGAAGCTGCGCTGCAACTTTGAGCTCCTTGAAGTCCCCTGGAAGAACACCACTCAGCTTCTAAAGCATGACTGTGTGCAAGTGTTATCAGCCCCAGGGTGACAGCGTCAGGACCCCATGGGAACAAGGATGGTGGAGGCACCTCAGGGCCATGGGCCATGTCTGTTACAATAAATCTCCAGCGCTGCTTCTTGCACTGCTTTCTCCTGTGTGTTTCACCCACCCTGACCCTCACTCTGCTCCCAGTGACTCTCAGAACCCCACAGCTGACAGGGCACAGTGCCACCCCTGGCCTTCTCTGCTGTTCTGGCCCAAGCAGTACTGATCACACAAGGCTCAGCTCTACAATATGGATCCTCAAATATTGTAGAATCTCAGACAGAGAGGGACCACCTTCCAACACTCCGAAGCACAGCCACAGACTCCCTACATATGTGATGCAACTAAAGAAACACAGTCAGGGTGATGACACCCTAAGACCAGCTAGGGTGTGGGGTATCAGGGAGCACTCTGAAGGGGAACAGCACCCTGATGATCTCAGCATGTAGAAGCACACCTGGTCGGGGCATCGGTACAACACTGAAGACCCAGCCTATGGTCCTATGGCTGCTGGTGGCCAGAGGTAGCTGGCTGTCCTTTCAAATTACTTGAGGCCATGAGGCTAAGACAATCCCTCTTCCATCCTCCCCAAAGGCACAATGCCTTGCCCTGGGCAAGACCTCTGAAAGGAGCTTGGCACACAGCCCCAGAGGAGTTAATTCAAATGTACTGTACCTGGAGAGGTGAGTCCCCAGGAGAAATATAATTCAAAGGTACAGATACAATATTTTAAAAATTACATTATGTGTGTATCTGAGTATGAGATGGGCATGTAGAAATGAGAAGACGGGCTGTGGGAATCCGTTCTCTTCTTCCACCATGTGGGACCTGGGGATAAAACTCACTTTTGGCTGAAAGCATCATTATCTGCTGTGCCATTTCATCAGCCCCAATTGCAATGTTCTGTGCAGCCTTACTTGGCAGTTGAAATCCTTTTTCATTTCTCTCCTGAGAAGAACTCATCAGTACAAGTGTCAGACAGACAGACAGACACACACACACACACACACACACAGACCAACAGACATATACTCACACACAGAGACTGAGACGCAGAGACAGAGACTAAGACAGAGACAGAGAGAGACAAAGAGATGCAAGATGTGCTCAGATGCTCCAAGACACCAAAGACATGCCATGAAAAACATAACACCCACAGCAAAGTCAACATAGAAGGAGCACACCCCAGAGAGACAGCCCAGGAATGAGCACATAGCTCCCAAACTCACAAGTCTTAGCTCCTTGTGCCCCGCCAAAGGTGTGTTCTGATGCACAGACACATCACCACACCTGGGGACTGGATGCAGTGAGTATTTTGAGAGCACTAAGTATCAGCAGTGTCAGGCCCAAGCTGGCAGTACAGGAGTGGTATGAAAAGCACTTTAGTTCAGGGTCTCTGTGACCACCATGGTCAGCAGAGTAATGACCCACGAGAGGCAAGTAGACAGTTTGGTTCAACACACCTAACCAGTCAGTGGTGGTCCAGCCTTCAGGAGTCTGACCTCAAGTATCACACCCCAGCATCCTCTCTTCACCGCTCACGGTCCCTCCCTTCTAAGTGAGTACCCGTACCTCATCTTGTCTGCTTCCATCTCCCAGTTGGTTCCTGCCCATCACTAGGACCCAGCCACCAAGTGCCTTGGGGACTGGATTTTGGCCGTTTGGAGCCCAGGCTAAGGTCCTAGGGGCTGCGTGATGAATACCCCAGAAGCCAAATACAGTGGATAAATATCAGATAGTATTGGGCAAATGAAGAAAAATAATGATTACTTTTTTTTTTTTTTTTTTTTTTTTTTTTGGTTTTTTGAGACAGGGTTTCTCTGTGTAGCCATGGCTGTCCTGGAACTTACTCTGTAGGCCAGGCTGGCCTCGAACTCAGAAATTCACCTGCCTCTGCCTCCCAAGTGCTGGGATTAAAGGCATGCACCACCACTGCCCGGCTAATGATTACTTTCATGCAAAGTTAAGAAGTCAAATCCTGCTTAGTGATCCAAACATGTTTGATGAAACTCAATAAAAGGTGGGAAAATGTCTATTGCCAAAGCCAATAGCAGAGCCGGGTGTGGCCGCCCATGCCTGCCAGCCCACTTTTCAAGAGGGCAGGTGCAGGGGGATGGGCAGAGAGTTCTGGGTTAGTGTGGAATTCCAGGCTACAGAGGGAGACCCTGTTTCAAACAAAGCAAAACAAAAAAGTCAATAGTAAAGAAAAGTTCCAGGGGCCTGGGAGATGGCTCAGCGCTTCAGAGCATTGGCTGCTCTTCCAGGGGACTCTGGTTCCTTTTCCAGCACCCAGCACTCACTGCTGCATGTAATTCTAGTTGTAGGGAATTTGATACAATGCATGTGAAATAAAAGTAAATAAATAAAAAGAAAGAAAAAGTTCATATTGGTTATCTGTGGAGGTAGAAAGGAAGGTAGGAAAAGGTCAAATGGATTGACAGTTCCATTTTTCTCTCTGTGTGTGTGTGTGTGTGTGTGTGTGAGAGAGAGAGAGAGAGAGAGAGAGAGAGAGAGAGAGAGAGAGAGAGAATTGTGTGTTTGTATATTAGTGTGTGTGAACATTTGTGGAAAGGCCAGAGATAAGTGTCATGTGTCATGTGTCTTTCTCAATCACTCTCTGCCTTAGTTTTGAGACAGGGTCCCTTACTGAAACTGGAGCTCACTGGTTCCATTAGACTGGCCAGCAAGCCCCAGAGACCTTCTTGCCTGTTTCCCCAGCACGGAGATTACACACACGTGCTGGTTTTTTACACAAATGCTAGAAATTTGAACTCAAGTTCACGTGCTTGAGAAGCAGACACTTTAGCAACTGAGACGTCTGCGTGACCACCTCCATTTGTTTTATGAAGCTGAGTCTCATAAGCCCAGGCCACCATCACCAGGCTTGATTCTCTTGCTGTGGCTTTTTTTTTTTTTTTTTTTTGGTTTTTTCGAAACAGGGTTTCTCTGTATAGCCCTGGTTGTCCTAGAACTCACTCTGTAGACCAAGCTGGCCTTGAACTCAGAAATCCGCCTGCCTCTGCTTCCCAAGTGCTGGGATTAAAGGCGTGTGCCACCACTGCCTGGCTTTGCCGTGGCCTTTTAAATATTGGGATTACAGACATAAACAACCACATTCAGCTTTGGTATTTCTGTCCCCCCCCCCCCCTTTTCTTTTACTTGTTTGTTCTTTGAACAGGGTCTCACTATATAGCCCTAGCTGGACTGGAACTTGCTATGTAGACCAGGCTAGCTTCAAACTCAAAGAGATCTGCTTACCTCTGCCTCCCGAGTGCTGGGATTAAAGGTGTGAGCCCATCACGTCCAGCTCTTCCTTCTCTTCTCCTCTCCTCTCCCCTCCCCTCCCCTCCCCTCCCCTCCTCTCCCCTCCCCTCCCCTCCCTTCTCTGTTCTTCTCTTTCCTTCTCTTTTCCTCTTTTCTCTGTCCTCTTCTTTTGACTCAGAGGACTCACAAGGATTCATGAGGCTAGACTAGCCTCATATTTGCTTTGTAGCTGAGGATGACTTTGAACTTCTGATCCTCCTGCCTCTGCCTCCAGAATGCTGAAATTCCAGGCATGTGTTATAACACCTGGTGTGGCATTTCCATTTCTTGACCTGAAGGCTAGAAACATGTGCTGAATGTGTAGTTGCTTGTCGAGAGGAACACGAGGTTTATGCCATTAACGTGGAATAATAGAAGTGAAAAGAGGAAACTACAGGGAAACAGGGCTGGCACAATTACGGGACCACTGTGTATTGTCATGACTGGGGATGAGGATTCCGTGAAGCAGGGCAGTGTGTGCATCTCACCCTGGAAGGCAGCCATAAGCAGGACCCAGCTGTGGCTGCAGCTACTTCCTGGGAGTTTTCTCCCTGTCCGCAGGCCAAACTGGAGGTGAGAGTGTCTCTGGCTTTGCAGTTTGTAATACGTGCCTAGTGTTTCCATCACAGCTCAGGCATCGGCAGAAGCTGGGACAGGGATAGCTTGAGGAGTTACCTAAACCCTTTAGAACATCAACTCTGGTAACACTGTACCTTTGGCTTCCATGCAGGGAGAAAACTTCAGAAGGAACCAGTATGAAGTAGATTTTGGGTTTATTAAAGACAGAGAGGCGCTTGGGGAAGACTAGCACAGGTACCAGCTTCAGCTTCACAGTTTATTAAAAAGCTTTTTTTTTTTTTTTTTTTTATGTTTTCAAGACATGGTTTCTGTGTGTAGCCCTGGCCATCCTGGACTTGCCGTGTAGACCAGACTGGCCTCAAACTCAGAGATCTACCTGCCTCTGCTTCCCGACTGCTGGGATTAAAGGTGTGACCCACCACAAAATAAATAAATAAAATACTAAAAAAGAATGATGTCGCTGTGCTTTTTGTTTGCTTGTTTTGTATGTTAAGCCACGAGTTCATAGGGAATGGGCCCCAGCACCTTGGGCCCCTTCGGTTGGTCTGCACTAACTGCCTCTGGCTTCCTTTCTTTCTGTCACCAGCTTCAGGAAGCTAGCTGCCTTGACAATCCATGCATTCATTCTCTTGGCAAGAGTCTTACCCTTAACTTGCTTCTTTAGGATGAAACTCACAGCATGCTGAGTGACACGGACTCTTCTTATGGGGCACTTCCTGAACAGTGCCATTACCTAAGGTCTACACCATCACCCTCCTTGTGGATTCTCATGTAGCGGCTAAGGGAACAACTCCATGTTTCCTAAGAGGCCTAGAGAAATGCAATAGATGTCCCTCCTATTTCTACTGTATTTGTCATTTTGGTGAGTTACCGGAAGTTAGTTGCCACAGCAGAAAGGCAAGCACGGACGTCTTTAAAATCTAGAAACAAAATGGGCAGTGGTGGTATACACACACACACACACCTTTTTTTTACACACACGTTTTTGTTGTTATGTTTTATTTTGTTTTGTTTTGAGACAGGGTCTCCCTATGTATCCCTGGCTGTTCTAGAACTCACTGTATAGACCAGGCTGGTCTCGAACTCAAAGATATATCTACCTGCCTCTGCCTCCATAGTGCTGAGATTAAAGGCATGCGCCACCATACCCAGCTATTTTTACCTTATGTGTGTGAGTGCTTGCCTGCATGGATGCTGGTTTGTGTACCACACATGTGCAGTGCCAGAACAGGCCAGGAGAGAGTGGTATACACTGTAGAGCTAGACTTACAGGCAGTTGTGAGTTGTCATGTGGATGCTGAGAGCCAAATCCTGGTCCTTGAAAGAGAAGAAAATTCCCTTATTCTCTGAGCTGTCTCTCTAGCAGGGTATGGTCTTCTTAAGGGAGACTTGATTTTTCTGGGATTAAGAGGTTTCTGCTGAGAGTCCTAGAAAATTGTAAGTTTACGGCTGGGAAGGGAGACAGGCCCTAACGAGATGTTAAGTGTGTTAGAATCCCTGCTTCTCAACTGGTGAGAGACTTCAACCAGATTCTAGCATAAGGAAGTTCTTTTCCTTTACATGTCTGAATTTTCCCTATCCTTCTATCCTGTCTCACAGGCATGCTCAGCCTCACCCTCATACATGACACTGTCACACAGACCCAGCACGCATAGGCAGGGGCTTGGATAAGCCATAGCCTGCCCATACTTCAGCCCTAACTCTGCCAGACTGTAGCCAAGGCCAAGCAAGGAAGTGGAGACCTCTATGGAACTCTTCCTTGGCTCCAGTTTACCTTAGTTATGTGTCTTTGTCCACCTGGCTCTGGCCCTGCCCTTGTGACTGTGTATGACAGACAGGCTTTCTACACTGTTTACTCACCATTTGTGTTCCTGGCTTTCCCGCAGGCTTTGTTTCTGAAGGGTCTGAAACCTGCTTCATCCCTCCCTTGAGCCGTGGGCTGTGCCTGAGACAAGTTGGCAGGCTATGAACCCTTTATCAAGGCCCCATATTGCAACCCACATAAGTTCCTGGATCAGTCCTGGGGCAGGGCAGCAGGGGACAAAGGCCCTTCAGAGTGTATGGTATAATCAAGTGACCTCTCACAGGTCCAGATCCAACTCAGGTAGCCTACCAAAGAGACCAAGCTGATGTGTTGATGGGGAGAGCAAACCTGGTGAGGGAGGATAGGAATGGCTTTTTCTGTATACAATGTTCAGCAGGCTGGGCCTACCTGCCCACTGGGTGAGCCTGTCCCTCATCCTTGCTCCCAGCCAGAGCTTGATCCCTCAGCCCCTTCATCTTTAGTGCTCAGATGTGGTCTGGAGTTTGTGATGAACCAGCTCACTAATCCAAAGGCCATTGGGGCTCTCTCCTTCCATCCCTGGGAAGGAAGAAACAGGGGCTACTTGGATGAACATAGCCCAGGGCACTTTCTTACCCTGTGGTATTAAATACATGCTGTGGGAGTTGACAGCCATCATTCATGACCTAGATGTCCCCTCCATACAAAAATCAGGGCTCTCTGAGTGTCACTGCTAGGTCTGGATGAAGTGCCATTCACATCATCTCCATTCCACAGGGCACAGATGGAAAACCTCAGCTGCATAAGGGAAGGCTGTGGCATGTAGGGAAACTCCTTCATGGAGTCAATGGTAGATTGCAGGTGTCCTTTAGTCACTGTTGGGCCACAGGTGTCCTTGTTATAAAACATTCTTTCCAGGATGTGGTATGATAGCGAGAAGCAGAGTCTGAAGGATGGAATCTTCTCCACCTACATGAAGACGCAGGCCGGAGAATTCAAGACCTACTGGCTTAGTAGCCAGAGAAGACTGCTGCGGGCAACCTAGCTTGAGAATTTCTGGGCCACAATATAACTGGAGACTGTCCTGTGGTCAGTGGGCAAGGATAATTTTTAGCTTATCCTTGGCCCAAAACCTTTGCAGGATGGGGCAGCGCATCTGTAAAGGGTACTTCTCCATGAAGTGGATCTTATATCCCCGGGGAACAGCCTGGGGGTAATACCTTGGGACATTGCTGGCATGTGGGTGCTACCCCAGGTCCCACTACTGACCCTTTCTTTCCCTTTGGTGTCATTTCTTAGTAGGAAGAGATAATGGCCACTGTTCTGCAGAGCCACCATGGGAGTGAAATATGTCAGGCCCTGGGGCAAAACCAGACGTATGGTGGGAGCCTGGAATTTTCAATTACTGTTCTAGGTCCTTCTTTCTCTCCAAGACTCCAGTTTAGCTAAATGGCCTCAGATTAACTCTCTGTATGATGCATTTGTAAAAGAGCTCACCTACCTCAATGCTTCTGAGAAGGGGTCAGTGTGCTGAAAGTCCTTGGAAATTGCTAGACTGTCAGAGACTCATTGGCTTCACTGGCAGTGGACAGGAGGGCAAAGATCAGTAACCCAGGAACTCATCAACTCTGGGTCAGTGACTGTGTGTGTAGAGCCCAGAACTCAGTAAGTGTCCTTTTCAATTGCTTTCCATCTTATTTTTTGAGACAGGGTCTCTCACTGAATCAGGAACTCATCAATTCAGCTAGCCTGGTTGGCCAGAGGTCCAGGAATCAGCCTGCTTTCTGTGGATGCTGGGGATCTGAACTCAGCTCCACATGCTTGTGTGGCAGGCACTTTACCAACCAAGCCATCTCCCCAGCCCCTCCAACTGAGTAATTTTTGAGGGAGCTGTAGGAAGTACATGTGGCTGTGACTGAATCCCATGACAGGTGAGCAGACCAGGGTGAGCTTGGAGGTGGGGAGGCTTTCTGGCCCCTTGGTGCTGCTTCACCCGTGAGTCCCTTGTGATCTCTTTTGTTTCTTGCTCTACTCCCTTCTCAGGGTCCCCAACTCAGGGTCCCTGCCTGGTTAAGACTTATAGATCAAGATTGGCGTAGTTATCTTCTAACTTGGTGTCTCTGGGCCTGCAGCAAACTTGTGGTCTTGAGGTGGTAGTCCTTTGTCTTTTGGAGGGACTGGGGGGGGGACAACAAAGTCTCATAAGTCTCACTACATAGCCTTGGCCTGGAACTCACTATGTAGAGCAGGCTCATCTTGAACGTATAGAGGTCTGCCTGCCTCTGCTGCTGAGTGCTGGGATCACAGGTAGGATCCCCTGGTCCTGGCAGTTTGTCTTTCATAGCTGGGCTGTTGGGTAGGGCAAGCTTGTAGCTGGATGGGGAGCTGATCACACTGGGGGTTGAGAATCACTGCCTCAGGACCCAGGCATTCTCAAAGGTCTAGAATTGGAGGAAGAGTGTCCTTGGGGCCTACCTGTAATATTCACCACAGCAGAACAGCCTCTTCTCAAGTACTATTTGTCTGCTAGGTGCTGAAGGCAGCCTCTTCTTTCAAGTCCCATTTAAGACCCTCAGGGAGGGCCAGTAAGATGGCCCTCAGTGGGCAAAGATGCTTGCTGCCAAGGCTGAAGACCTGGGTTCAAACTTCAGAACTCCCATGGAGGAGAGAGAGAACTAGTTCTGGAAAACTGACCTTTGACCTTCTGCATGTGCATGCTACAGCAGACACACACCTCTCCCATGCTGAGGTATGAGCAATTGTCTTCAAAAATAAAAATGATAATAATAATAAAAAATAAAGTAAAAAAAAGAAAGAAAGAAAAGAGGGAAAGGGGACATTGAGCTGGTTAGAAAACACAAAATAAGAAGATACTTGGGGAAGGAAGCATGACCAACATCAGTCCACATGCAGTCACCATAGAATTTCCTAATCTGCTTGTACCTCATTATATGTCCGGTGTCCTTAGGGATAACAGTCTGAAACCATTATTGTCAGAAGAACAGCTTTGGGAAAAAAGAATTGTCACCCTTTTTCCTATAGGACACTGAGGCCCCGAATGACTATCCAAAGCCTCCCAGTTAGAAAGATGGCAACTGGTATGACACGCCCTCCTTTGGGGGCAAATCTTTCTCTTCAGACTCAACCTGAGCTGAGCACATAGATTTGAACTGGGCTGGTAGCATAGGCTTGTAATCCCTACCAGGAAGGCTGAAGCTGGAGAGTCACAGACTCAAGGCCTACCTGTCTACAGAGCAAGGTCTTCAAGGTCAGCTTGGGTGATTGCACAAGTCCCTATCTAAAAATAAAGAGTGAAGGTCAAGTGTTTGCCCAGCATGCACAAGACTCTTGGTTCAGGCCCAGCAAAATGGAGTGAGGCTAAGGATATCAGTCAGGAGAGTGCTTGTCTAACATGCATGAAGCCCTAGGTTCAGTCCTCAGCACCGAGTAAAAGGTGATGGTAATGCCAGCACTTGGAAGGTAGAAGCATGAGATCAGGAGTTTAAAATCATCCTGAACTACAAAATTCAAGGTCAGCCCGGGACACATAAGACCTTGTTTTATAACACACACACACACACACACACACACACACACACACACACACACACACACACACACGACTTAGGCTTTTCAGTGTGCTAACTTACTAGGACCAGTTGATATCGTTGAGCAAATTATTTCTCCCTTCTGTGCCTTTCCCACCTCTGCAAAGTGGAAGGGTCAGCCAACCCCCTATGTCACCGTGGCTGTGAGAGACAGTAGTGCTGGCTTGTGTAGTAAGGACTCATGGCGCCTGGTCTCTCCTAGGCTCTTTATTTGTGTCAGTTCATCGAATTCTTATATCATTTATTTTTCAGAAGAAGAAATGGAGGCCGGGAGTTGTAGTTTCTCTAAAAACCACACGATAAGAAAATGATAGCGACAGTAAGAACTCCACCGTAGTTGCTTTTGGCAATTCAAACGCCCTGGTATGAACTGTTCTTTCCCTCCTGGATGATAGGAATGATAGGTCAGCATCCCTACACGTAGAGGTCCTGGGACCTGTGTGCCACCCCTGGTTCTTACAGTGCGTAGGTGGGGGAGGTGCAGCCGCCTCCAGGCACCTGCAAGCGGGTCCAGGCCTGCTAAGGGAACAAGCAGGCGGTGGGCGGGGTCGGGAGGGGCCCTGAAGGCTGTAAAAGCCGCGCAGGATGGAGCTCCGACACTGAATCGGCGGCTATGGAGCGTCCTCACTTCCCGCTGGCTATGGGCCTTGGCCTGCTCGCATTCTGCCTCCTCACCCTGTCCCCGGACGCCCGCGCCGAGCTGCGGAGCCGCAGGACCGGAGAACGCCAGAACCTGTCACTCAACGACCCGCGGGTTCAGAAGGCCGCACAGGCAGCTGTGGCCAGCTACAATATGGGCAGCAACAGCCTCTACTACTTCCGAGACACCAAAGTCATCGATGCAGAATATCAGGTGCGGTGGCTAGGACAGAGGTTGAGGGACAGAGTAGCTGTGGAGAGGGAGAGGGACAATTGGGAGGGAGAGGGACAGGGGACAGGGGACATGCACAGAGCTGCTTGGCTCGCTACCAAACACAAGGGGGCACTAAAACCAACCATAACGCCCCGGCCAACCATAACGCCCCGGCCATTCTCAAAACAAAACATAAATAGCAAAAACTTCTGGCAACCAACGTTATCTAAATATCAAATAAATGCAGGATCCAACCTCCTTTGGCTTAATTAACCTCACTTCCCTAACCCTGCCAGATGGAGTGGGAGGGCCCAGTATAGGTATTGCATGCCATTCTCCACGCTGCCTAGCTGCACACAGGTGTTGACAGGGGTTCTCCAGCTTCCTGCCTGGCCTAGGGCTCTGTTCCACCCTTGGGTCACACATAGAAGCCCCCACCTCCACTCCAGGTCAGATATGTAGGCCAGAGGGTTGCATTTGCCTGGGGAGTGTGAGACTTGTAGAGAGAGGGGGGAGGGAGAAAGAGAGAAGAGAGAGAGAGAGGAGAGAGAGAGAGAGAGAGAGAGAGAGAGAGAGAGAGAGAGAGAGAGAGAGAGAGAGAGAGAGAGAGAGAGAGAGAAAGTAGACACTCGGGCTGGACTCCTAGGCATCTCTCACCTGCCATGTTTTGTTCCCAGCTGGTGTCTGGCATCAAGTTCTACCTGACTGTGTACCTAGAAAGCACAGAGTGCAGAAAGACCAGAGTCTCTGGAGACCACATGGACCTCACCACCTGCCCCCTGGCTGTAGGGGGGCAGCAGGAGGTAACAGCACTGACCCCATCCCAACCCTGTGCAGTGTCTGAGGCCCTTAGCTTGTCCATCCTGACTCGTCTATCTGGTCAGGCAAAAGCCTGGCTCCACCTGTCCTTTTTGGCTTTTGTGTGACTCAGGCCAGGGTGGAGTGCAGGAAAGAGAGACTGGGGATTCCTCTTGGGGTGGGAGTTGCCTGATAAACCTGGGATCATCTCCTGCCTTCGGATTCCATTTTGGGACCACTAATGGTCTGTCCCTGGCTCCAGAGAGATGAGGCAGGCTGGGGGCTGACTGCTAGGAGGGAGGCTGGCACCAAGCTCACCCTCCTTGTCCACTGTGTCCCCTCAGAAGCTGCGCTGCAACTTTGAGCTCCTTGAAGTCCCCTGGAAGAACACCACTCAGCTTCTAAAGCATGACTGCGTGCAGGTGTGACCAGCCCCAGGGTGACAGTGTCAGGACCCCATGGGAACAAGGATGGTGGAGGCACCTCAGGGCCACGGGCCATGTCTGTTGCAATAAATCTCCAGTGCTGCTTCTTGCACTGCTTTCTCCTGTGTGTTTCACCCACCCTGACTGACCCTCACTCTGCTCCCAGTGACTCTTAGAACCCCTCAGCTGACAGGGTACCATGTCCTTACCCCCCAAGGGAGCCCCTGCTGACCCCTCTGAAGCAGTACTGAGGGTATGGGCCTCTGATGGAAGCCCCTCTTCCAGACATTTTCAGTGGTCTCAGAGATGAGGAGAAAACAAAGACAAAACAGATGCCCAAGACTAGCTACAGTAGGGATGTCTGTGTGAACCAGATCAGCATCTCTTCCAGGGTTCATACTGGGACTCCGAAGAGGAGGTCAAAAACTGGGGTCAGGAGCTGCAAAGGCTGGTGATTCAGGCCAGTGAGTTCATTAGTGGCACAGCTCTTGTTAATTGCCCTCAAAAGGTGAAGCAGCAAAGAACATCAGACAGCAGGCTTGCAGGTCGCTCATGATACCTTGTTTCCCGTTAGCAAGGTACATTCTGTGACAGCAAACAAATCGCTTCATGTCTCAGTATCTGGAACTTTTTTTTTTTCTGAGACAGAGTTTCTCTGTGTAGCCCTGGCTGTCTTAGAATTCACTCTGTAGACCAGGCTGGTCTCGAACTGAGAGATCCACCCGCCTCTGCCTCCCGAGTGCTGGGACCACAGCATGCGCCATCACAGCCCAGCATGTCTGGAACATTTGACCACATACATATTGGGGGGATGTCAAGTTCCCAGACTACAGCCCTCTAAGGCCCTGACACCAGGCCTTATGGGCATGACTCTGGCTACATGTGGGGCCTCCAAGCAGTGTCCAATCCAGTCTAGTCCCCTCATCTGTTAGCTCTTGAAGGGAAGCCTGTAGCCTGCTGAACTCTCAGTACTGAACAGTTATGTAAGATGGCTGCTTAACTCCATGGGCCTCACAGCACTGGGTTCCCAGCTCACAAATATTCTTGTGCATACTGGTGGCTGAAGGTGTCTTTTTCTCCTGAGTTCCCATAGGCCAGAGGTCATGAAGCCAGTACGTGCCTCTCACATCCTTCCCAGGGGTATTTTCTCAGAGTTTTGCTCTGGGCAAGATTCCTAAAGGTACCTGAGCCATGGAGCTCCAGAAGGAACAGAGATGCTATCCTGGAGGGGTCACTCTCACAGGAGGGACAGGGACCAGTCGATGTCATGTTGGACTGAAGGAAACAGGTCTTAGATTCTTTATACATTTCTTTGTAGTTGTTTGTTTGTTTTGGTTTTTTTTTTTTTTTTTTTTTTTTTGGTTTTTCGAGACAGGGTTTCTCTGTGTAGCCCTGGCTGTCCTGGAACTCACTCTGTAGACCAGGCTGGCCTCAAACTCAGAAATCCACCTGTCTCTGCCTCCCAAGTGCTGGGATTAAAGGCATGCACCACCACTGCCCGGCTTTCTTTGTAGTTGTAATTCTTGTTATACACATGGTCAAACAGAGTGAGGGGAGGCAGTCCCAGGACCCACTCAGGTGCTTGTAGATATGTCCTAAAGATGCTAGCCACACAGCCTAGAAACACATAAACAGAGGCACCAGGCAGAATGCACACACATTGGAGAAGCAGGACGTAACCCAAAGATGAGTATACAGTACCCCTCCCCCCAGCCAGCCCTTACACCACGTCCAGAAGTCTTGCTCAGAGACACTAACATGCACCGACCCTGGGGACGGCCATAGTCATCAGATGCTTTGGGTGCACCAGGAAGTGCTCAAGTTAGCATCACTGGGGTAGCAGGGAGCCACCCGACAGCTGTTCTTCACTATCTCTCGCCTCCTTAACTTGTTCCTGTCTGCCCCCCCCCCCCCAATTCTGTGACCTCATGAACACCAGGGCAGCTGGGGTTCCATCTACTGCCTTCAAAGGCCACATTGTGGAGGGAATGGAGGCCGAGTGCCACCTGGAAAGCCTGCCCACACCCACCTGGGAAGGCTGACTCACAGAGTGGCTGGGTTTGGCATTGAGAGAGGGGACAACTTGCAGCCCCACTTCTGCTAGAGCCTGATACCCGTGACAGTGCAGTTCATGCTGAGGTCGTGACTTGGAAGGTTTCCCAAGCTCCATCAGGCAGAAGATACCAAGCATGGAGCCAGTCCAGGGCAGGCGACAGGAAATACTTGTTGAATGAATGTGTAAGGCCCAGGAAGAGGCAAGAGCCTGTCTCGTGGCTTCTCCACCCCTGGAATCGGTGCCCACATCCCACATGGCATTTGCTCTGCTTGATGTATTCCTGGGCCTGGGCATGACTAAGCAAGGTTAGGGAGAGGAGCCTCCATCAAGCGATGCTCTGTCTTAAGTTTCTGGAGAAAGAACTGCTGCCTGGACCAGACCAGTGGTAAGTGTGGCCTTTGATCAAACCACCATCCTCCAGCCCCCATTCTGGAGTCCCTCCAGCCTCCATAACTCTCTGGATTGGCTTCTACTAAGAGTAATATGGTTATAAATGATGGAAGATGGCCGACCCTTGATGGGGAGCCCCTGGGCCAGAACTGAGTTTCACCTTGACTCAGTGCTTAGCATAGACAATGTTGTGGATAGCCCTGGGGCCTTTTGTATTCTAATTCTGCCCTCGTGGGAGGGGCTTCAGAGAAGGAGTGAGTTACACCTATGACTTCTTGTGAACCAATCCTCAATAAATAAATGAACCAATCACTGGGCGTATAAGGAGAGACTTCCAGGTCAAAGGAGAAGAGAGGAGCAGGAGAGAGGGAGAGTCCTTTTGGAATGGGAAGAGCAGATAGGTAAGATGTAGCTAGTAGAGTCTCCTGGTATCATGGTGGATCCGCAAGGATTCGCCACCAGAGGAATCAGACTTTGATAAGGTTTACAAGATTAGGTTTTAGTTGATGCACCCAGAGATTGAGTTGTTATTGTTTCTGAACTAAGTTTGTGTTGTATTTCTCAGAGTCAGAGCTCCACGAGTTGAAAGCAGGTCGGCCATTGCCCACCAGTGCATGGCTGGCCAGCCTGCCAGGGATGAGAGAACCAGGGTGTAGTGCGGGAACATGTGTGATAGATTCCTTCATTTTTAAATATTTCCTGCAACAAGACAAGAGTTCCATTGGCAGTCCACTGTGGACACGGGCTCTGGACATCCTGCCTAGGCTCAGGCAGTACACATGGAACTTATCTGAGCCCTAAAGCAGGCTGGGCAGAGCAGCCATTTTCTTCGGACCTCTCCCAACAGCAACTGGTCCTTGTCACATGGCCCTGTCCCCATCTACTAGAAGATGGCCTTCACTAAGGTTTTGTGGTCTTACTTCAGTAGGGAAGGTGATGTCCTTTTAAGATTTTTATCTTTTATATGTGTGTCTCTGTGTGTGGATTGTGCACCTGAGTACAGTGCCCACAGAGACCAGAAGAAACTGTCGGATCCTTTAGAGCTGAGTTATAGGTGATTGTAAGCAGTCTGAGGTGGGTCCTGGGATCTGAACTTGGGTCCCCCTGAGGAGCAGCAAGTGATCTTGCCCTCTAAGATCCACACCATCTTCATAGCTCTTCTTGCTCTCTTTAAACCTCTGGGTTCTTTTGAATTTTTCATTTATTTTGGGTTTTTCAAGACAGGGTCTCTCTGTAGTCCTGGCTGTCCTGGAACTCACTCTATAGACCAGGCTGGCCTCGAACTCACAGAATTCCACCTGTCTCTGCCTCCCCAGTGCTGGAATTAAAGGCATACTATTCATTTGTGTTAGTATTCCCACTGAGTTGCTACGCTTATGTTAAATGTTGGAGTTCCTGGTAAGCTTCAGTTCCTGGGTGCTGGGCCCCATGCCTGACCTCTGATGCTGAGAGGCTGGGACCTGGTAAGGCCAAAGGAGATCCAAGCAGAGCCCCTTACACATGCAACTCTCAACATAGGCCTATGGCACACTGTTCGACTCCCCTTGACCTTTGCTTCAGGCTAGCCAGTAAGGACACAGAGCCCCCTGGGGTTTTAAAAACTCTATTGGGACCTCAGTCCAACATAGTTCTGGATAATACCAACAGCGTTAGGGCCTTGTCCCAACCCACCCAGGTAGGTAGCTTGCCAGAAACTCAAGTCAGTATTCTTCAGGGTCACTTCCCGTAATCGTCGTCTCCAGCCTGTAGGGTCAGATAGGGTGTGTGAATGTGCCAGGGCCAGCCTTCGCCACACACATGCTGCTATTACTCAGAACCACTTTGGAGTAAGAGCTTCTACCCCCAAGCTTCTTTCCTTTCCCCCACCCCTCTCCTTCCCGGTTCACCTCAAACGCATTGTCCACGAGCTCATCGATGACCGATGCTTGGGAGCGGAACTTCTGCTGATGCTGCTCCACCGCGGCCACCAACTGCAGGAACTGGAAGTGGAGCGCCCGCTGCCTGGGGTTGGGCAGAGGTAAGGACTGGGCTCCTGGGGACCCAACGCTTCTCCTTGCCGTGGCCTAGATGTCTATCTCCAGTATATCTCTTCCTCTAGTTTTACTTTACTTATTTATTATTTTGTAGATGTGTATATGTTTGTGTACACGTGTGCATGAGGCATACATGAATGTGTACTTGTGAAGGCCAGAAGTCAACGTTGGGTGTCTTCCTCTATTGTTCCCTACTTTATAAGACGATGTCTGCTATTGAACCTGGAGCTCACTGATTGGCTATACTGGTTGGCTAGCAAGCCATCAGGATCCTCTTGACTTTATATCCTCCTCAGCACTGGGATTACAGGTCCAGGAGTGCACAGCGACACCTAGTGTTTTTTACATGTGTGTTGGGATCCAAACACAGATCCTCACGTTTGTGTAGAGATTGCTTTACAGACTTAGTTATCTCTTCTAGCCCCTGCATTTTTATTTTGAGATGAGTTTCTCACTGAGTTGCCCAGACTGGCTTTGAACTTGTGATTCTTCTGCCTTAGCCTTTCAAGGAACTAAGGTTACCAGCATACACCATTATACCTGATGTGTGTGTCTGTGCCATAAAGGCATCAGCAATGGTTCATCTTTTGGCCACCCACCCCTCCATCTTACCCATTCATCTACACAAGCCTCTCCATGGACCCACTCAACTACCTGCCCATCCAACCACTGCACACTTACCTCCCCTCCCCCACTCGTCCTCCCCTGGATCCACCCACTCGGTCTAAACAACCATCCATCCCCCCAGTTATTGTCCCATGTTCTCACTCATCCACCCATTGGATCTTATCGATCCATTTGACAAACACACTGGAAATAGGAAAAGCAGATTGCTTCAAGGGTGTTGAGATGAGCAAGAAAGAGGTATCACCCTTGGACCCAGACAATACAATCCACTGTAAGTGTCAACACAATGCCTAGGCCCTTGTAGAGGAAGTAGCCAGAACTTTATCCGGGGGGGAAGGAAAATCTAGGGTCAGAGCTTAAGCCCAATGGAGAGTAAAAAACCAAAACTATACTGGAAGATACTCTGTGAGGGGAGACCAGTAGGGACGATACCCCCAAAGAAGAATGGCAGAGGCCACAATGGTGGCTCAAATCCTGGAACATGTAGGATAGACAGGAGAGTGATCCAGGAGGTGACAGTAGTTAGGAATTTAAAAACTGGCTTTCTCAAATACTGGTCGTCTGAGCCAATATCTAACCAGAAAACAACAGTGTAGGCAGAGGCCTGGCAGTAGTACATGTGTCATCTTAGAAAAGAATGTGGGCAAAACAACATTATGTCATAGGTAGCAATGGCCATGATCTGAGGGAAGCTAGCACGACCCTAATCATGTAGAACTCTGAATGCCAGGCTGCAGATGTTGGATTCTGTCATGGTGAGTGGAGTCCAGAGGATATCATCTTGCCATTGTGACCTGTATAATGATCTGGAGCCAGACTGGTTGCGGGGAGGAAGCTCAGGGCTTGCCTTCCACAGAGAACTTCAAGAGAACTAGGCCTGAGAACCAAGTCACAGCAGTCCGTTGCCAGGGACCCTAGTCTTCACCAAGGATCTTCAGTTGGCCTGGCCAGGGATGGGTATTGATGAGGTTTCACCATGTGATCTCCAGACCTTGCCCAAATGATTCTCCGCAGTACCCTTCAACCTTCCTCTCGGCTAAAACTTGTCCCTGACCCAGCAAAGAATCTGACAGTATAAACAGGAATGGCAGTAACAGAATAGAATTTCTCTTTGGGTCCCTGGCACGCTCATGGAGCCTGCATGTGACAAGGGTCAGGATACTTTGGAGAAGCTGGGCAGTGGTGGCACCTACCTTTAATCCCAGTACTTGGGAGGCAGAGGCAGTTGGATCTCTGAGTTCAAGGCCAGCCTAGTTTACAGAGCAAGTTCCTGGACAGCCAGGGCTACACAAAGAAACCCTGTCTCAAAAACAAAACACACGCACACACACATGCACATACACATACGGGGGGAGGCACTCTGCTACTGGTATGATCCTTGTAGCGCAGCCAACACAAGTCCTCTGTGAGCTGAACTGCTTCTCACTGTCCAGGACTCCTCACTGTCCAGGGCTCCTCACTGTCCAGGGCTCCTCACTGTCCAGGGCTCCTCACTGTCCAGGGCTCCTCACTGTCCAGGGCTCCTCACTGTCTAGGGCTCCTCACTGTCCAGGGCTGCTTATGTTTCCCATGTCCCATTTGTAGCCTTGCAAACAAGCCTTAGCCCTCCACCTACTTCCTTCCACCCAAGATAGACAAGCAATGTTCTTTGGCTTCCCATCCTACCATCCAGCCTCCACACCTCTTGCCCTGGACCCCTCCCCCTCCCCCGCATCCTTCCATCTCCTCACTTCTCTGTCATGTTGCCAAACATTCTCTCAATAAGCTGCATCTTCAAGGCTTCCTCAGTCATTTGGGCATCGGCGTCTGGATGAAAAGGGACATGGTGAGGAGGATGAGCAGGCAAATGACTGGATTCAAGAAGGGAGAGGTGGGAGTGAACACCTTTGGTCCTAGTATTCAGGAGGCAGAGGCAGGCGGATTTCTGAGTTCAAGGCCAGTCTGGTCTACAGAGCAAGTTCCAGGACAGCCAGGGCTACACAGAGAAGCCATGTCTCAAAAAATCAAAAACCAAAAACCCAAACCAACCAACCAACCAAACACCAAAGGGCAACAAGGCAGAAATACAGACCAGATCCAGGTTATCATTTGAGTGCTGGACCAAGCCATTCCCCGAATCTCTTGCACTTGCTGTTAATTGGAGCCAATTTATCTTTTTACTTAAGGTAATTATCAACCATAAGTGGTAATCTCTTATGCTGATCTTAAAACAGAGTCTAGAAACTCATTCTTTTTTTTTGTTTGTTTGTTTTTTTGAGACAGGGTTTCTCTGTGTGGCCCTGGCTGCCTGGAACTCACTCTGTAGACCAGGCTGGCCTTGAACTCAGAAATCCGCCTGCCTCTGCCTCCCGAGTGCTGGGATTAAAGGTGTGCGCCACCACTGCCTGGCAGAAACTCATATTCTAATATTCATCTTTTTCTTCCTCTTTTTGTCTCAAAGATTTTTAAAAATTCTGTGTGCTTATGTTCTGTCAGCATGCATATATGTGTACTATATGTGTGCCCTACCCACCCATGGAGGCCAGAAGATCCCCTGGAATTGCCCCCCCTTAAGACAGTGTCTCATATAGTCTAGGATGCTTCAGAACTTGTGATTCTCCTCTGCCTCCCCCTCCCAAGTGCTGGGATTGCATGCGTAAGTCTGGATGAGCATACATTTCCTTGAGTCTAAGTGACTCATAATGGCAGTTGTAAATGTCTCATAGAAGACCAACTGCTGCAGGCCATGAAAGTTAGTTACAAGCAAGAGTTTGATAAACCATAATTTGTTTTGCAAGTAAGATCTTTCAAAAATTGATACATTGAATTGGTTCGTAGAGGACTGTCTAGAATCCTTTGGACCAAAGTTCTAAGCTTGGATTGTCTTCTCATATCTCATATTCTAAACCTCAGAAACAGCCTGGGGGAAAACAGACAGGCGGGAGGGGACTGGTCGGTACCTGCTTTGTTGAGATCTGACAGAGATTCTTCCAACAACTTCTCATGGACCCGGGCAGCTTCCTGGAAAAAAAGCCTCTGTTCTACCAGGGCTTTTCCCCTGGAGTGTTTGTTCTTCCATCCCCGCCCCATGTGTGGTGGTGAACCTCCACATCCCCCCTCTGCCCCTGCCTCCGTCCTTGCCCCATGTGTGTGGTACCTCCAGCTTCACTTTCTCTAAGCCTTTGAGCAATGCCATCTGGAAGTTATCCACCAGGACAGCAATCACCAGGCTGCAGAGGGGACAGTGGGATGCTCTCAAAGGGAGCACTAGAGAAGAGGCCACATACTGTCCAAGTCCAGTGTGGCATGATGAGGGTGAGAGGGCTGGGGTGGGTTAGGTAAAGAGCCAATGGTGTATCTGGGCAGTAAAGCAGGTGCCTCACTTGAGGAAGATGAAGTACTGGATAATGATGTAAATCATGAGTATGGGTATGATGTACCAGGCGCCTGCAGGAGGGAGTGGTCAGTCAGAAGGCGTTCCCAACTCCCACCCTTCCCAGCAGGCATCAGCAGCCCCCTTGTTGGCAGGTGTAACTGAGCCATTAGTGTCTACTAACCAGGCCCCAGCCCCTGGTCTCTGCCCACCTTGGGCCCTGTTGTCTATGTAGATGAGGGACCAGTCATCCAAGGTGAGCATGGTGAATAAGGTGAAGAGGGTGGTAAAGATGTTCTGGAAGCGCTTGGGGTCTGAGTTCTGAAACAGCGCCCGGAGCACCACCGAGAAGAGGACTGGCAACTGCTTAGGGTCAAACCATTACCAGGTCCCCTGCTGTTGTACCACCTCTCGCCAGGCCGCACTCTGCCCCTCTAGACCTGCTTCTCCCCACTCCTGGCTGCCCTAAGCCAGCAGCCACCCAACCTCCACTGCACAGGATACAGAGGCAGGTAAACATGAGGATGAGGATGGCTGTGATGGATGGCAAAGATCCACTCAGAGTCCCGGTCACTTCATGGAGGCTGGTCAGGATGCTGTGGGCAGTGATGGAGAGGGGGTCTGAATTAGTGGGGACGGAAGTGGAGAGTCGTAGCTGGTAACCAGACTGGGCGCTAAAGTTAAGATGTCCCTAATTCATTGGTGACTTAGTCAAGTCCTGATCCTTCCTTGGAAAGTAGATTGATCAGTGCATGGACCCCAGGAAGGTTTATTCCAAGCACACAAGAGGCCATAATGCCAACCCACCACCATCCCAGAAACAGGTCCCATGGATTCCCTGGGAATCCAGGCCCATTTCCCTTTCCCTTGAGAATCTCCACACCAGGGCCAGCAGCCTTGGCGCTAATGACCTGAGCCTCCGCAGGACCCGGATGGCCCTCAGGGCCCGCATGCTCTTGAAGACTTTGAGAATCCGGAACAGGCTGTGGTTGTAGAATGAATATGAAAGCGAGTTTATCTGGAGGAGTACAAAGTCCAGCACTGCCATGACCATGATGAAGAAGTCTAAGGGCAGAGTTCGGCTTCAGTTTTAGGGAGGACCGACAGACCCTTAGCCCAGACCCACCGGCTTCCCAAAACCCCCATCCATCCCCATCCCTTTTCTGTCCTGAGCCCCCCACAAACAGTTCAGCACCCCTTCCCCATCCCATGGCAACCTTACCCACCCACCCAGATTGTTCCATGGGTCGTAAAAATACTCCAGGCCCAGGGCAATTAGCTTGAGGAAGGCTTCTAGTTTGTAGATGGAGAGGAAAATGGAGTCCAAGATCATGAAGTACCATTCTGTGGGGACACCAGAGGCTTTCTCAGTGACACTCCCCAGAACCCTGGGGACCCTCTACTTCTCCCTTCTTTACTAGGATCTCATGTAGGCCAAACACCCAGGCCTTCCCCCACTGGGCGTTTTTGCTTTATCCTTTTTTTTTAGACAAGAATTTCATTATGTAGCTCTGGCTGGCCTAGAACTTGCTATGTAGGTCAGGCTGGTCTCAAACTCTTGGAGATCTGCCTGCTTCTGCTTCATTCTGCTGGAATTAAAGGTATATGCCCAGCCCCTAGCTCTTTTAAAGGGCTTAACCACCCAGTTTGTGGGTTTTCTTGTTTGTTCTGTATAAGCATAAATAAATGTAACATGTTCTAAAACTGCAGCCTTGAACTGTGGTAGTGCATGAGCGACTCTTCAGTCACCTGGTTCTACTGGGCTACAAGAGGCCAGTGTTCCCCAGGCTGGCCTCGAACTCGTGATCCTCCTGCCTCTGCCTCCTTCAGCAAATCCTACCAGCATGTGCCGGGTGTGGCACATGCCTTTAATCCCAGCACTCGGGGGGCAGAGGCAGGTGGATTTCTGAGTTCGAGGCCAGCCTGGTCTACAGAGTAAGTTCCAGGACAGTCAGGGCTACACAGAGAAACTCTGTCTCAAAAAAACCAAAAAAAAAAAAAAAAAAGAGTCCAGTGTTCTCAGGCTTTCCAGTTTACTATTCCAGGGCCCCTTGGCCTTCCCAGCCCCCACCCCACCCGGAGTGGTATACTCAGAGCATATTGCCACCTGGTGGCTACATTGTGAACAGCATGGCCTGCGTTCGTTGGGTTTTGTGCAGGACCTCAAAATATTTCTGCCTCTGGCAAAGTCAGTAAGTTGTCAGGGGGTGAAGATGAAGAAACCTAAGGTTTTTTTTGTTGTTGTTGTTGGTTTTGGTTTTGGTTTTGGTTTTTCTGAGACATGGTTTCTCTGTGTAGGCCTGGTTATACCAGGACTCACTCTGTAGACTAGGCTGGCCTCACACAGAGATTTGAGTCCATCTGCTTCCTGACTGCTGGGATTAAAGGCATGCACCACCGATGCCGGGCTTAACATAAATGATAAAGACATGAACTGGAGAGATGGCTTAGCGGTTAAGAGCACTGACTGCTCTTCCAAAGGTCCTGAGTTCAATTCCTAGCAACCACGTGGTGGCTCACAACCATCTGTAATGGGATTCAATGCCCTCTTCTGGTATGTCTGAAGACAGCAACAGTGTATTCACATAGATAAAATAAATAAATAAATCTTTTTTAAAAATGGTAAAGACCTCTTGGCACTGGATCAGGCTCCTGGGAGGACTTGGGGAGGACCTGGGAAGGACCTGGAGCCACATCAATTGTTCAGCATAGGGACAAGGGCATCTGACTCTTACCACCTCGGATCTCTAGCTCAGTGAAAGTCTGGGCCACAAGGATGATTGTGTTGAGGCAGACGACGAGAAAGATAAAGGTCTCAAAGCCCAGGGACTGGGTCAGTGACAATAGCATTTGCCGGAGACCCAAAATGAGCTGACTTATTTTTTCCCATAGCAATTGGAAGATATTTCTAGTGTGCGTCTTCTTGTGGGTCCTCTGGGCCTCTGTAAAGGAATCAGAGAACGGTGCTCATGCAGGTAGTGATGGGGTGCAGCGATCCCAGGTACCCTCTCAGACGGGCATCATTACACCCCTCTTCTTGTCTCCTCACTAATGTGCCATCTTGCTTGTCCTTATACCTTCCACATCAAGGGCAAAGATGTCTGGGATCTGGTTTGGCAGATTCTAAGCATTCCTGACCCTACAACTCCAGATTTATCTTTGCTCATATGGAAACTTAAAGAAAACCTGATTCTTGTTACCACCTCACCCCCTTGGTGACCTCTTTTCCCGTTTAAGATCCTGCTAAATCATCCCACCCCCTGGCTACTTCTGTTCCCTTTCAGTGAGTCACTAGTCCTTCTGAGCCATTCATGAGACTTTTGTTGAACTAGTAGGCACAGAGTCTGGGAGACTGTAACCACTGAGGTCTCTCCATGCCTTCTAGTAAGTTGGTCTTTCATTTTAGTATTGGTTCCCAGTATATGTCCTCAGCAAGTGTTTCACAGTGTAGTGGGGCAAACGTGGACACAGAGTCCACAGAAGCAAATCTCCCGATGTACGAGATGCCAGGCTTCTGTCATTAGATGACCTGGGATTGTACCTAACCCTAGCTTTGGATCCTGTGAGTGAAGCAACTGTCCTAACTTCTTCCCTGCACTGCCAGGACCCAGGAAGACCAGGTATCTACATTTGATTAGATCCTCAACGGTGAAGACATGAACTTGTGAGTGGATGAAGCAAGGCCTAAAGGAGGAGGCAGTGCAAGACTTTCAGAGCCAATAGCATAAGGAATAAGGGGCAGGACAGTGAGCAGCCAGAAGCAAATGGCTGGTTGAATGCACACACAAGTGAGAACTGGGCTTCCCGATGGCTGAAAAGCCAGTTCAGGATCTTGGCTAGAGCCGTGTGAATCTGAGCAAGGAAGGAGGAGTCTGGGTGGGGCCCGGGAAAGACTCACTTTTACGTTTCTGGACGTGCTCTTCATCACTCCAAGAGACCGACTCTTTCAAGCTGTCCTTCGAATGAACTTGGCTGGAAATATGAGATCGAACTCCCAAGTAGGACCGAGGCACACTGCTTGTGCTTTTTGATCCCAGATGAGAAGGAGAGGTGGCAACTGTGCTGTGGGACTTGTGTGAGAGTTGGGAGGCGCTTGGGGTGCGATGCTGGACATGCTCTCTGTGACGATCTCCATGGTGTTGTCGGTGGGGACGATGAGTACGGTGAGAGGCGGGTCGATGGCCCTCTTGCTGGGGATCACCTCGGTGGTGAGGTTTCTCCTCGCGTTGGGACACATCAAAGGAGCGATGAGAAATGGTGTCTGTGTGCCTCCCTTTGTTCTGCTGGGGGTCAAGATGGTGAGACCTTTCATGGTTGGGACCAAGGGTTTTCCCACGGTGGATGCCAGTAGAGGGGAGGGACAAAGCGTCACTCTGTCTACGGTGGGGATCATTTTGGTGGGAATGGTGTTCAGTATGAGATCCACTCTGGGGTCCACCAGAGTGCTGAGACTCAGCAAGGGGGTGAGACCCACCAGAAGAGTGAGGGGCATTGCTAGATAAAATGGAGTTACGGGCTCTGTCCTGCTGGCTGGAATGGTGGGAGAAAGCACTATCGTGAAAGTCCGAGGACTCGCGGAAATGCTGGGATTCACTTTGGTGATGGAATCCAGCATGGTGTTGGGATGGTTGTTGGGACATCCCATGTTGAGGAGACTCACTGTGGTTTGGCCTATGCAGGGTGGCAGGGTGGTGGGTGTGGGAGGGCGATGGGTGGAAGTGATGGCTTGGATCTAAGCTACCGGGGTGTGTCTCATGGTAAGACTCGTCCGTCCTTGAAGGATGAGCCATGACTGCCTTGGAGGCCCTGGAACAAAGACAGCTCAAGTGTAGGACCCAAAGTCCCTTTTCTGGATCTCCTAAAGCTAAACTCAATCCAACTACAGCCCCTTACAACCCCAGCTTCTAGGAAGATCTGACTATTCTCTTGGAATTCTCCTCTCTATGATGTCATCAGCATGCTTGTGTCTCATTTTACAAATGAGGACTTCTTTTGGGCTTTTCATTCAGAATTGAGAGTTATTGTGTCCTAACAAAACAAAACCCAAACAAAAGATGAAGAGAAAGAATTATCGTATCTCACTCACCTCTTTATTGTAAAATAAGAAAACTGGGCTGGGTGTGATAGTACAGACCTCGGAACCCAGCACTAGGGAGGCAGAGGCAGGGAGATCTCTGTGAGCTCAAGACCAGTCTGGTCTACACAGTGAGTTCCAAGTCAACCAGGGCTACACTGTAGGCATAAATCTTTTGCAACCTACTTTTAATAAGGGTTCAGACTCTCCTCTAGTTCACCACCCAGCAGAGGTAGTAGAAAAGTTATTAGGATATGGGGGAAGTGGACCTGTTAAGCAATAGTTCTTTGGGGGGAGAGCTTGATCTTTGGCAGCAGTTCAGTCCCATAGCAAACACCAAATACAATTCAGCAGCTGCAGACCAGTCCTCTCAGCAGGCAGACATCAGACACAAACCGGCAACTGTAGTTCAATCTGAAGAAACTGCAGTTCTTGGGCGTTTCTCTCAATGTCAGAGTTATCATATGTTGAGCTCAACAACTCGATGTAAGGTGAACCAATACATGTGTGTCTTTAGTGAAGAATAGCGAGGTGGAGCAAACCAAACCAAGGCTCAGTGCTTGTCGTCTCCCACTGTCTGTGGGGTCATATTTATAACCCTTCATCAAGAGTCCTTTCCCATGTCTGCTATACCCAAACATCCTTTCACCCGTGTCTGCCTCAGGAAAACAGCCTTTCATGTGTTTTGCTTTAGCAAGACATCCTCTCACCTGTGTGCCCCAGCAACCCATCATTTGATATAACTGACTTTCCAAAGAACTAGAAGTTTCTGCTTCACTACACAGTGAAACCTTATCTCAAAAACAAACAACAAAATCCTCAATAAGCTGAAGGTGACCCATCAGGGCAATGTCAAATCAAAACCAAGAAAAAGTGTACGGCTCTATGGGTTAGATGCTTGCAGTATAAGCCCTAATGAGCCCAAGTTCAGCTCCCTAGAACCCACTTAAACGCTGAACACAGCAACACAGGTGTCAGCAATCCCAAGGCTCCCAGGAAGAGATGGGATGCAGAACCAGGGGACTCTATAGAAGCTGTGTGGCGAGTTAGGCTGCTGTATGCAGTGTTCAATAGTAAGAGATCCTGTCTCAAGGTAGAAGCTGTGGGAAGTGAGGGTGCTCTGAGTGCGTGAAGTCCCAAGTGAACGTGTGTTGTTGATATGAACTGGCTATTTGGTGGCACACAACTGTAATGCCTACCAGCAAGGAAGATCATGAATTTGAGGCTACCCTGGGCTACCTAGTGAGACTCTTATATAGAGAAAGAAACTCCCCCCCAGATTTGGACCAGCAAATGAGGTTGAGTGGCATATGATAGCCCCTCAAATTGTTTCAGATGTTTAGGACCTCTGAGATCAGGAGAGGACTGGATAAAGGAAATGGACCAGTGTACTTTGGGTCAAAAGATGGGACTGTGGAAAGAGCTTATTCCAAAGTAAGAGGCATCTAAAATGTTAATGCTTTCTTTGCCAGAGGCGTGATTTTTTCCAATTTTTTTTTTTAAAGGATAAAGTGTCTACTTCTTGGCTCTCTTCCCTTCCCCTTTCTGCCACTCTTCTCTAGTGACTGAACTGGGCTAAGTAGCCCAGCAGTCTCTGCCAGATGAGGTCAGTAATGTTAAGGAACATCTCCTCCCCGGAAATACTGTAAAAGGTCTTAGTGTTCCCAAGAGTCCTCCTTATGTCTTCTGTCATAACATTAAGAGTAATATCTTTATAGCCAAAATGTCCACCATGGCTGATTCTATGGATAGGGTTACATGTGGGACAGGCCTACTTGGTGACTAAAGATACAGACTGCAGATTAGCAGCTTCAGCCAGCAGGCCGGTGACAATTACTACTGCTAGAATTGGAACTGACTCCTTTCCCTGCCAACCTCTATTTTGCCAGACTTTGTCTCCAGGCATGTAGTCTGTGGAGTCCTGGGAAATGTCTTTTCAGTGGGCCAAAGACATCTTCTTTCTGGTGTTGATGTGAATGGCCATGTGCTCCGGTTTTGTCTGTTTGTTTGCTGTTTTCCCGAGGCAGGTTTTTTTTTTTGGGGGGGGGGGTGTCCTGGAACTTGCTCTGTAGACCGATCTGGCCTTGAACTCAGAGGTCCACCTTGCCATATTAAAAAAAAATAAAGCATGCATAAAAAAGACATTTATTTAATATGGCTACATTGGAAAGGTACAAAGATATTCAGTGCACTGCCCCCCCACCCCATGCCAAGTTTTCTAGGAGCCCTGGGATGAAATGCTCCAGTCTTTTGAACTGCTGTTTTTTACTACTCCTTTTATCTGTTCATGAACATGCCAGAGATATCTGCCAGCAACTGCAGTTCCACAACATCCTGGTGTGATTTGTATGTTTTTACTCCATCTCTTGCTCAACATGTTAGACACAATTAAGTGGATTTTCAAAGTTTTAAAACTGTTAGTCTTGTTTCAATTTATATACATCTTGAAGAACTAGCAACAATTTCAGATCTCCAATTTAACCCTTTTTCCTTTTGAGGGTTCAGAATCCTCATCTTTTATCAGCATCTCTGTCATTTTCTTCTCTGTGACTAAAGTTACAATTCTTAATTTAATGTGTATGGGTGTTTAGCCTGTAGGTTTGTGCACCATATTTGTGCATGGTGCTGGTAGAGGCCAATAAGGGGTCATCAGATTTCCCGGAACTGGAGATACTTATTATTAGTTCTTTCTTTTCTTCCTTCCTTCCTTCCTTTTCTTTCTTTCTTTCTTTCTTTCTTTCTTTCTTTCTTTCTTTCTTTCTTTCTTTCTTTCTTTCTTTCTTTTTAGACAGGTTTCACTATGTGGTCTCAAACTCAGAGATCCTCCTGCTTCTGCCTTTCAAGCGGAATTAAAAGCCTGGTTCCATTATTTTTAGTAGCATCTCTTTTAGACTGATGTAGCCAAAGCCTCCAGAGATGCAGTCTCTCCAGCACTGGGGCTTACCTTCCCCCTCCTCCTCCTCTAAGGCCAGCATAGTCCGTGCAGGAGAGGATCCGTTCCTGGCTCCAGTATCCATGGTGCTCCCCGAAGGCACCATGAGATTCTCCTTAGGATTCTCCTGGGAACTCAATGCTTACCAGCCTGGTTCCCCTCCAAAGCCAACTCCCTATCCACTGCCCACATGAGGGGCCCACAAATTGTGGCCAGCCTTGTGGGAAGGACAAGGAAACCAGTGTAGGATGCTTCTTGTTTCCCTGGCCACAAAATGGCTGTGTGAGGCTCATGGTTCTCTGACACTTGCCTCTAGCCTGGACCAAGCATCTCCAGCAAATGCCAGTGTGGATAGGAATGGGGTATGTGTGTCTCCACTGATGCCCCCAGGCGCTGGGTCCTTGATAGTGTGTGTGTGTGTGTGTGTGTGTGTGTGTGTGTGTGTGTGTGTGTGTGTAGTGTTACAGGTGTTGTGAGCTGTCATGGTGGTTCTGGGAACAGAGCCAGGGCTCTCTAGAAATGTAGAAAGTGCCCTTAGCAGCCATCTTTCCAGTCCTGGTCCTTGACAGATTAATGTATCATCAGTTTCATCTGATCCAGGTATCTGATGTATTTGAGTGACAGGCATCTCCAATTTTAAGCATAGCAGACACATGGCTCAGTGGTGTCCCCGTTGATAGGGGACTAGCCATTCACAATCTCTACTCCCCAGTAGGCAGCACATCGGAGTGGTAGCAGTCTAGTGCTATGACTACTTTTTTGTATCAGTTGAGGGAATATTTACTTATTTAATAAAGAAACATTTCTTTTCAAGACAGGGTTTCTCTGTGTAGCACTGGCTGTCCTGGAATGTTCTCTGTAGACCAGGCTGGCTGTTATGGAGTTTGTGACCCAAATGGGCTTACAGATCCTGAGAGAGAAAGAAAGTTTATATTTTAGCAGGAGATTTGAATATCCAAGACCATGACCTTGAATGACGACCAAGTTTTGTAAACAAGAACCAAGAAAGAGGGGCAAAGTCAAACAGCTAGATTACATTTAGCTATCCTAATTTTTATATAAATTCTTCTTTTAAAATTGAAATAGCAGGAGACATAACAGTAACAAATACATTTACCATTTGTTGCAAGATATTTTTTTCCTAAGGGGGAGTTAGACAATATCTTTCAAAGGTATATTAACTTTTAATAAGTTCAGCTCTGATTATATTAAGCAGTATATCTACAGTTATTATTGAGAGATTTTAAACAGAAGATCATATTTTATTCTGTAACTCAATCGTGTGTGTCTACAAATGAAGGCAGGCAACCTTAAAAGCATAATAGGTTTTTTTTTCTTATAAAGTATAATTTAAGCAGAATAATTTAAGTATCTGTAATCTAGAGGCCATTAAACAAAAAGGACAAAGAGCAGACCTCTATAGGAACTAAGAAATGTTGGCATCAGGTTGTTTTTGTTTTCTTTAAGGATTTTTTAGTTTTTTTTAAAACCATATCCAATAAGCTTATAAATCTTAAAGGCACAGAAAGTTTGTATTTTATCTGTTTTAAATCACATGTCTTTTCTTGGGCTGTTTGTTTTCTCTCTTTGTCCTTGAATCAGATGGCATTCTGACCTAGGACAGAGATTTTGAAGGAAATTTTTAAACAACCAAACTTGAGTCAGAAGAGGGAAGTCATACACCCCAACTCCAGAGCCAGCTTTTTAATAAAATAAAGCAGCATAAGACAGTATTTTGATATTAACCACGCTCAAAAGACACCTAGTCTCTACAAAACCAAATCCAATGATCAAAGGGAGAAACCAGAATAAGCAGAATATAAAAAAGGCTTAGAAATAAAAAATCCTGGGTGCAGTGCAGCTGCTGTACAGCAGAGAGCAGCAAGAGGCAAAATAGAGACTTTATGATGGCCACCAGGGTGCCTGCATCACCCCAGCCCAGCAGCAGGGGACTAGCCGAAACCAGAGCTCCATGGTCAGAGGGAGAAGCCTTTTATAAGATATTTGAACCTGTTTTAGTTAAGGCATGACTCAGTCCTTAGCGCACACTTTTATTCCCTCTGGCTGGAATACAGATACACTCTTTTTTTTTTTTTTTTTTTTTTTTTTTCCGAGACAGGGTTTCTCTGTGTAACTCAGAAATCCACCTGCCTCTGCCTCCCAAGTGCTGGGATTAAAGGTGTGCACCACCACTGCCCGGCCAGACACACTCTTAGTACTCATCTTTAGTCTCAAACAATGAAGGTAAAGTTAGTTTGTAGAAGGAAGCACCCATGTTTGAAAGTGATGTCTAATTGAGTGGCAGACAAAGTGACAAATCAGAGAAAGATCTGACAGAATAGGATAACCTAACTCTCATGAGAAGAGAGGAAAGGGAAGCTACTTAAGGGAGAGACAGACAGGGCAGGACAGGAGGAAGAGAATACAGCATAGGAGTACAGTAGAGTTGGTGGAGAGCAGGACAATAGCGTTGAGAGGGAGAGTGGAGCAGCCCAGAGAGGGAGAAGGAGGCAGTTTTAATGAGAGAGTTTTACAGAGATAGATTGAAGACAGAACAAGCTAGACACAGGTAAGGACAGAATGAGCAAGAGAATGAGAAGGAGGCAAATATTAGAACAGATTGCTAGAGTTAGTCTGAGGCCAAGTCAGAGGCCAAGAGTGCTGAGGTCCAGGAGTCACTTCACAAACCACAAGAACACCAAACTCAGTCAGACAGGGATAGTTTATTGAGACTTAGGGGCTGAACTGTAAAGTTGAGTCAAGATCCTATAGGGATTTTTAAGCCTAAAATCTAGCCAGTTGGGAGCTAGAACAACATGGGAAATCCATCACTCAGAAGCAGCATGTGAGGGAAAAGGATCTCAAACAGGAGGGCATAGAGAAGTGTACCTGTAGGTCTTAAACAGCAGACTCCTACAAGCAAATGAGAGGGGTGGAGGCAGTTCAGTGGGTGATGGCGCAGGGGCAGCCTCGAGCAGTCTACCTCACAGGAGTCCTGAAAATGTTGCAAGCAGCCCATGAACAGTTTGGTTGTGCTCAGTTTGATTCCCACCTCTGCAACAAAACTTGAAAACACAAATTCAATAAACAACAGAGAGCAACAGAAAAAGACAGTATAACAAGATCAGAAAAACAAAAACCAACGCCCCCCCACAAAAAAACAGACGAACTCAGCTTTAAGGTGGCCACCTTCACTCAGACACTAAAACTAGGACAGTAGGACATCCCCTCTGCCCCAGAGACTGCATATATAATCTTGTCAGGTCTCCCTTTTATCTCTCCAAATGTTTGAACTCTGTTGAGTGCTTTTGGTGCCTCCTCTAGGAATTTGGCATTTGTCACTGGGCTCGGACAAGTAGGCTTAGATAAGAATATTAGAAACAGTGACCATGGGGCTTTGTTTACTACTTTTGCTGAATTACTTCCTTGTGTAATCTTTTTGCTTATTACTCTGCTGAATTACTTTCTTCTGTGATCTCCTTGTTTACTACTTTGCTTGATTACTTTGTCTTTGATCTAAGAACTGACCATGTTTTTTGGATATACCTAGAATGATATAAAAGCAGGCTGGAGAGAAATAAAGCTGCTTGTCATGTTATAATTTTGTCTAATTGGTTTGTTTGTTTTTTTTCTTTTTCAATCCTTACTCTCTCCCTTGAGACCTTGTTGACTGACTGAGCTGGCTTGGGTGAGAACTCCAAAACAGAACAGAACAATTCATGGATAGATCCAAACTTCAGAATGCTAGCAAGTCTTACTTTCAACTTACCAATTTGGGGCTGTTGGAGTCTGGGATCCCACGTTGGCTTTGCTCCCTCTGGGGCCTATTCCAGACTCCTGGCCCTGAGTCTAGGGTCTCCCTGGGATCTTGCTGGGGGCCTCCAAATGTTATGGAGCTAGTGACCCCTGGGAAAAGACCCTAGATTCATTACAATTATAATGAAAAGATTAATTAATTAGCTTCTAGCAGGATAAACAGTCTCTGACCCAAATTTGTGATTACCAGGACAGAGGATTATGGGAAGGACTTTTAAAAGAGGAAAAATCACAGGAAGGCCTTCAATATCCATGCAAGTAAGTAAAAACTCTTCTGTTCTGCCACGGTGAGTGGTTAAGGCAACTCAGAACAATCTTTGGGTATTTACACAGTCAAGTTACTGAAGCAGTTAGTCATATCCTAACAGATGGAGAGCCACAGCTGTACATTTTTGGGTGGGGCCCACAGAGTCAGAGTTACTGGGAATTTATCCTCCAGGGACTGGAGTCACCGACAAATGGCAAGATGGATGCCTAGCATAAAATGGAATCTTTTTAGCCACTAGCCTCAAACTGACAGATCCATCTGCCTCTTGTTTCCTGAGTGCTGGGATTAAAGGTGTGAGCTACCGTGCCCGGCCAGCCAATCAGTTCTTTAGTGGATCTTAGGACCAGGTTTTAGGTGACCCTTAGATCCAATTCAATCAGCTCCAGAATTAGTATAGCAAATGTAAGCATTTGCCTGGGGCTAGCTTGGGTTTGAGTGATCACATCCTAATCCCTGATACAAAGGTGATTGGTTTGTTGCTGGACGGCAGATGGCCTCTCAAAAAAACACAGGCATAGTGTTGAGTTGGGGTGTAGTGGGTGTGGCTCAGTCACAGAATGCTTGCCTCTCATGCAGAAGCATTCATCCCCAAAACTGCAAAACAAGCAAACTCCAGAACACAGAGGCTGTCATAGAGGAGGGAGGGATTTCAAGTGGTTCTTATATTTTTGGTTGTGAGCCTAGCCTTTAATGGGTGAGCCACCTCTTGAGCCCTTCAGGTGGTTCTTACCAAAGCTCTCAACCTCTGAAAGACCCCCGAACTGGGGAGACCCTCGCTCAAATCTTGGGATGGTGCGACCCCCCAAGAACTCACGAAAGACCGTCCTTGCTGCAATCACATGAGGTTTATTCGGGGGCGGAGTGGTGAGAAGACCAGTGCACTGGGGTCGAACCCGTAACCTATGCAGAGGCAGAGGGGTTCGGCCCCCAGCAGCTGAAGTCAGGGGTATTTAAAGGAAGAAAAAACCCCAAAACAAGGAAGGAATCACAACTCAGGAAAAGGATAGAAAATTCACAAAGCAAGGGGTGGGGAACAGAAAGAATTTGCATTATGGGGAAGTAAGGATTGTTCTAAGCTATTTACAGGTCAGTTGCCCAAACATTTCTAGTTCCTGAAACGTTTTGCCTCTGGTCCTGAGGCCAGGTCAAAGTCACCCATTTCTTAGGAGAAAGAATGTCGTTGGGTGGGATATTTGCCCGGGCATGCAGTTTCTAATCTTGGCTCTAAGTTCGCTAGGGGCTTTTGCCTTCCTCATAAAAGGTTCAGGTCTTACGCCTCAATGCCTTTGGCTCTTGAGGATAACTTTAGACAACATTGCTGTGGAGCCACTGTCTCTGCAATGACAATCATGAGCTGCAGACATGATCCTTAGAAAGCCACTAAATCGAACTTTTAAGCAGAACATTGAGGACCTTTTAAGATGGTGGTGGTGGTGGTGTATGTGAAGGTCAGAGGACAGTCAGAGGACAGCTTTCAGGAGTCAGCTTTCTTTAGCCATCCTAGGTTCCAGAGGTCAGACTCAGGTTATTAAGCTTTTGTGGCAAGTGCTTTAACAGCTGAGCCATCTTGCTGACATAAGGTCCTCACATAATGGACTACCACTTTCCTATGGCCTAGTGTGCTAGCTATTAGCTTTCTCTTATGTTAACAAAAACCTGGGAACAACTTATAAAGAGGAAAGGTTTATTTGGTTCAGACTCCATTGTTTTGGGGTCTGGGTTGAGGCAACACTTCACAGCAGGAATGTGAGCTGTTTATTACATAGCCGAGACATAAAACAAAGAAAGTGGGAGATTCTAGGGCATACGCTTCATGATCCATAAACCTTTCTCCAGGTCCTACCTCTTAGTGTTTTTAACCACTTCCCAGTAATCCCTTAGTTGAGAATCAAGTATTTAACACGAGATTAGGGTGGACATGCCAGACCTAAACTATAGCATCCAGAACCCCTGTCTCACAGATGGCTAGCCTTTCTCACACTAAATTTCTGAAGTGCCTCCCATTGTCCTTTCTCAGCTGTCTGTCCCTCCTCCAGGGATTCTCTCCTGACTGATGTCTTGTTCTCTCATTGGTGTCCCACACACTGCTGTTTGGGCTCCACTTCCCAGCCTTTAGAGGAATGATTGCCTGAATTTGTCATCAGGGGTTCCTGAGAGGGGAACTGAGGCAGGAAGGGCTGGGAGCAGAGGACCGCAGGTGGCTAGGAAGGTGGGTGAGAACGGACTCTTGGGAAACAGCTTCCGAGAGACAACTCGTTAAGTGGGGGAACAAAGGCTGCTTAAAACGTTGGGAGTGGGCTTCATTGGTGAGTGTACATCATTGGCCAGGGCCAGGGCACTGGGGATGCCTCATTTGCATACGGAGAAATTCTAGGTGATGTTGGACATGACCTTATAAGGCAAGAGGAAGTTTGATCTGGCTACAGGGCTATGTGAACTCCTCTGCGGGGTGGGGGAGTGAGGGAGATGTGGGGGCGCAGGGCTATGTGCTTAGAGACGCAGGCCCAGGGTGGGGCCCGGAGTGATCTTACTCTTGTAGATCTTAGGATGAGATTTTCACTCTTGCTCCAGGCCGGTTCCTTCTGGTCCCATGGCTCCCCAGCCCCACATCTTCCCTTTTCATTTTATAAAGGGGAGGAGGTGTCATCATAGCCTCTAGGTTGGGGAATGGTTTGGTACTGAATCAGAACCTGGTGGTTGGTAGTGACTTTGGCAATGTTGCTTACTTGCTGCTTTAGAAATTGGATGAAACGGGCCAGGATGAGGAAGGTTCCAATGGCCAGTACAGAGCCAGGAGGGAAGAGGCCAGGCTACCAGAGGATCTGAGTACCATGGTGTGGAGGTACCAGGGACATAGCAGGTTCAGAGATCTCACCAGAGATCCTTAAGTACCTGTATGTTTTGTTCTACTAACCCAGATTCATTAACATGGAAACAGTGTTCCTCCCCAGTACAACTCCCTGCTCAGCTGTCAGGAGGTGGAGAGCTCTCCTGTTTTTTAAGGCAACACCAAGAGGGAGGTTGTCCGTCACTTGTGGGATTTGAGGCTTTCTGGGGTGGAGGCCATGGCCTGGTCAAGCTTGTCCTGGAAGTTGTCAGCTAGGCGTTATTTCTGTGCCAGAACCACCCCAGCAGCCCCTGTTGCTCCTGGGCCAGGCCAAATCAGACAAATGTGGGGATGAAGAGCTCCCTCTTTTCCTAGCGCCCTCCTAGCATCCAGGCAATTTCTTTAGATTTCCGGATAAACCTGTGGGGTAATCAATGCGGGTGTGCAAAACCTTGGAGGGAGGAGTTAGCAGGGAAAAGCAGGGGTGGGGCGAGGTGGGGGTGATGTTAGCACACGTTGGCTTGGTAAAAGTGATGTTATAGGACCGTGAAGGATCTTGGGAGAAGATCCTATGAGGCAAAGTGGGAAGGATAAATAAAAAAGAGGAACGTTTTGTAATGCGAATGTGGGTAAGGACCCACAGGGGTCATAAAGCAAGAAGTTAATGGGAACAGCTGCCAACAATGGCAGGCTGTGGGGGGGGAGGACAAGAGGCACAGAAAAAGCATGGGGAGGAGTTGGGGTGAGTTGTTAGGTGGAAGAAGTCAGCCATGTACTGAATGTATCGTAACCAGAAAAGGGAGTCTCAGACTTCCTGGGTGATTTTGATTCCCTGGTCCATGACATGTAAGTTGTGGAGCAGGAATGATTTGGAAATGTCAGTGACAGGGTATGGAGCAGATGGGTGGGAATAACACTTGCCTGCTACTCCTGTCCTCCAATGTTTGCTCCAGGGGCCTGGGGTATACATGTCTGGGTTGGTTGGTGCATTGAGTACATCGGATCCGGGCATTTCTATTTTGTAATTCTGGTAGCAGCAGCCTCCACAGGTGTCGAGGGTTTGACGACAGGATTTACCCCTGTTTGATGCTATGGAAAGCAGGTGAAGGGCTGATCAAGGCCGAGAGAGTCTGGATGTATTGGGATTCTCAAAGGCCCCTGCACCCTTTTGGAGGGCAATCTCCTGTTTCTATAATAATAGGTTTCTCTAACAAAAAATCTCCAGTGATGAGGATTAGGAGGATTAGGGAGGGCCTGGAAGGTCGTGGAGTTAGAATGGAGATTAACAAAGACAGCCATAAGAATGGAGGGGGGGCAGGGAGCGGGACATGGCTTGGGCAGCCACCAGGTCATGGTCCTTCCAGGAGATCATGTTGTCGGTCATGGGTGGCCTCTCCTTCACCTCCTCAGTCCTTGACCCGTCAGCAAGGGACAGGCCATCTTCTTGATTGGTGGGGTGATATTAGATATTTCTGGCTGGTATCCAAATAGGTCTGGGCATGTTCTATAGAAAGAGACAAATAAAACCCCTTCTCATTGTGAGGAGAGGGTTGGTTCCCTTTCATATTTTGTCTAAGGGATCAGGCCATGGTACCAGTACGGGAGGAGTTAGTTCTGGTGTGTGCGGTGGAGGGAGATAGAGAGGAGGGGGTTTAGAGCCTTTGTAAATATCAAATATATTTAGAATGGCTGGGGCCATCGCTGATTGAACATCAGAGGTAGGTGATTGCTTTTTGTTTTAAGTTGAGCTTTTAGAGTTTCATGTGTTTTTATAATTCCTTGGCTCTTGGGACTGTAAGAAATCCCCTTGTGACAGGCAGTCTTTCACTGTGAGCTGAAGGCTAAAATGGGAGCTGGGAAAGGCAGGGCCATTGTCAGTTTTTAATCTGCTGAGGAATGCCCCTGATGGCAAAGGTGGATCGCATGGTGAATTAATCTTTCTGAGCTTTCTCCCATTTGGGCTGTAGCTCATATGAAATGTGTTTTTGCATCTATAGTGACAAAGATATATTTTTGGTGTCTGAATTGGGGAATGGAGGTGACATCAATTTCCCAGAGGCATTAGATTTGAGAATCTGGAGGTTAGTGACCGTAGTTTGTAGAGCTGGGGGGTAATAAGGGACGTACAAGAGGAGCATGGTTTTATTATCCTCTGAAGTTGAGCAAGAGGGACGTAGGAGAAGCAGGCATGAAACCCTTTTATATTTGTGTGTGTGTGTGTGTGTGTGTGTGTGTGTGTGTGTGTGTGTGTGTGAAACTGATCTGCTTGCTCAACCGAGGCTGTGAATGCTCCTATAGAGGCAGTTTGTTCAGCGAGGGCTCAAATATTGGACCTTGTGGGGATCCGTGGGAGCTGACTTGTTGGATGCAGAGGGAGAGGCCCTTCCTGTAAGAAGATGGAGATGTGGGTGAGTAGAGGGGATAGTGGATTGTCGACTAACCAGGAAAGCAAATTAACAGCATATACGCTGTCTGAGAAAAGAATAAAGGGCCCATTGACTTCTTTGAGGACTAAATATATTACATATAGTTCCTTATATTTAGGGAGTGATGGGGCAAAGCTGAATCAAAGAATGGGGAGTTCATTCCTGGAGGAGCAGTACATTATTGCCATGGGTCCCCCCTTCCCTCCACCAGTAAATCCTGAGCAGGTCTCAGTGCTGGGCCTTTCTAAAGCAAAGGGGGTAAGCACCACAACAGAGGTAGGGCATAAACCCAACTTTAGTTAGGGTAATAATGTCAGTTTGTCCCAGGGATCCTATTAGGCTAAAAACAAAGTGGGAGTGATTTCCGAGGGGCCTTTGTGTATTGGAGAGCAAAAAGGAATGACGTGGATATGGGGTTCTTCTCCTAAGATTTTCAGGGCTCTCTCACTTCCATTTGTAATCATAATTGGGAATACATGTAGAAACTCAGAATTCTAGGTGCATTGCCCACTGGGCTGTGGAGCTGTTCCAGCAATCCCCAGGGCTGATACAGTGCTCCCATGAGAATAGGGGAGGAGTTAAAAAGAAGAAGCTGTAGGGCACTGATCGTACCTAGAGAGCGCTGTGTCTTTTGGGGCCAGATTAATGGTTCCCAAAGCTTCAACTGCCTCGGAAGAGAGCTTGAGGGGAGGAAGGTTGTATTTTGTTTGTTTGTTTGTTTTAATCACCATTTAGGAGATCAAAGAGAGGCTATAGGGTACAGGTCTGGAGCGAAAGCTGAGGTCTTGTGCTCTGTGTATTTAGATGCTGATT
>CM052703.1:51115062-51156937 GCA_028551405.1 Uromys caudimaculatus
AGGTGAGCAGACGTGACAGCAGGGAACCAGCGCCATCTATAGGGCGCGGTACATGGAGCTAGTAGATAGGTTGCCCAACCATGATGTCAGATGGCGATATCAGGCACAGCCATAAATGGACTTGTTTATCACTAGGTGTGCAGACGCGACAGCAGGGAACCGGCGCCATCTTTAGGGCGCGGTACATGGCTTGCTACAGATTTCTGTGCCAGGAGATCTAGTTGCAATCCAGACGTGGGCATTTTCATGAATATTGAAGGATCCCTATATCAACATGATGTAAAGAATGGTCCCCAATAACCTCTGATTGGTCAATAAAAAGTTCTACAGCCAATGACTGGGCAGAGGAGACAAGAAGACAGAACTTTTGATCCCAGCTAGGGGTCCGAGGGAGAAGAGCCAGGAAAAGGGTTTACCATGAGAAGAAGCAGGTGAGGGTACAGGAGAAGAAGGGCTATGAGATGGAAGACAAAAAAGATGTTTGATATGAGGTTGGGCATGAAGAGGAGCCCGAAGGGAGCTCTCCGTGAGGACAGACAGCTACACCAGAGCGAGCCAAGGAGAGACTGACTGAGTGCAGTAACTCGGGGCCTGTGCCTGGGAAGTAACTAGATAACATAAAGGGTTAGGAATATCTGACCAGTTATTGTGCTTATTAATGCTTGCTGAATAAATCTGTATGTCTCCACCTCAATTATTTGGGCACTAGCCAGGTTAGAAAAAACTGCAACCTTTAAAGTTCATTCTATAGTTGAAGTCAATTAAGGTTTTACAAAAGGCTCTGGAGAGAGGTGAGAGTTAAGGTCTGAGGGGAGGAAAGGGTGGATTTAAGAGGGTGCACTGAGGGGAGGGGAGTTTCTGTTCCCAAGACTGTGATGGGCAGAGTAAGGTGTATTTTGTGAGGAGCTATTTTAAATCCAAGGGAGGAGAGAGAATGTATTAATTGATCCTTAATTTGAGAGGAGGAAGTGGAAGAGTCTCTCCACACCAAGTTATCATCCATTTAATGATAACTGTGGAGATCTTTGTCTAAGTAGGGCCTTAGTGCTGTGGCAATGACCTCTTAGCATATGGTGGGACTGTTTGCCATCCCTTGGAGGAGGACTGTCCACTTATGTCGTATGTGAGGCCAGTCCACAGTTGTTAGTGGGGTTTATTGAGAACATAAGCATTGGCAATTCCATGGGTCAAGGGGGAATAGAGAAAATTCAGTCTTTAGTATCTATAGCTAAGAGAGAGACATCTGTGGAAATGATGGAGACAAGGGGTGGCCCCCTTTGGGGGTCCTCAAACCCACATGGTTTTATTAATTGTCATTAAATCTTGAAGTAGTCTCCATCCCCCAGATCTTTTTTATAGCCAAAACAGGGGTCTTGCATGGACTGTCAGAAGGGCGAATATGGTGAAGTTGGAGGGTTTTTTTTTTTTTTACTATCTGTGTGAGTGCTTCAAGTTTTTCCCTTCATGGTGGCCATTGTTTAACCCAGTCAAGGCAGGGAGTGTTACATTTAACAGCAGCTCTTAGTATTTGGGGGAGTGTTTTAAAAGTTTTTATGAGTATAATTATTACTGCAGGTATAATCATTTATCCTACTGTAATTTTGTTTTGTTTTGCTTTTTGACTGACTAATGAGTGAGAGTAACTTCCAGAGCCTCCAGGATCTCTTCCTAGAAGATTGGTGCAATGTTGGCCACAAGAGGGCGCATCATGTCTGTAGACCCTTCCGGGTTCTCTCATTTGAAGGCTTGTTTGGTGGTAAAGGCATAGGAGACACCTCCTAAGCTTAGAAGCCGCTGCACAGAAATTAGCTCCCCGTCTTGTGGGACCTCTTGTGGTTTTTGTTTGTTTGTTTGTTTTTTTCGAGACAGGGTTTCTCTGTGTAGCCCTGGCTGTCCTGGAACTCTCTGTAGACCAGGCTGGCCTCGAACTCAGAAATCCGCCTGCCTCTGCCTCCCGAGTGCCGGGATTAAAGGCGTGTGCCACCACTGCCCGGCTCTTGTGGTCTTAAAATTGTTTTATCTGCGCTAGTACCAAGTAGGCGTTTGTCACCTATTTTTAAGGTTATCTTTGGGTGGGGGCTTTCTGAGATGCTGGAAACCCATAAATCTTCTTCTGAAGCAGGTTTCCCTCTTAACATCAGTGCTGACTGCCCCATTTTAAGTTTAAAGGCTCCACTGGGTTGCTATCCTAGTCTTAATGGAGCAACAATCTCTCCTCCAGTGGAAGAAGCCCCTACAGCATTGAGACAGACTGTTTTGGGGGTTGTGGCATTCTGATGAAGAGAGTCCTTAGGGCATCTACTTTTCCAGTGTCACTTTTTTGCACATTTAAAACAAGTCCCTTCTGTTTTTATTGCTGCTTCAAAGGCCTGGGCAATGGAAGCAGCCAGATGGGATGCTGTCCTAATATCCTGAGAGGTCACAATCCATCTATCACAGCGTTTATCTCAGAGGCATTGGCAGGTAACCTGCGGTGGAGTCTGGGATGCCACAGAGCTGCTGGGTAGTGGAAGGAGAAGGGTGGGGAGGACAACTGTCTTTCAGTGGGTGGGGCCAATCCAATGCCAAGGAGTGCCCTTGGCTGGAAGGTGTCAGTTGCCCCTTCATTGTACCCAGTCCTTCATGATGGCAGGAGCTGAAAATAAGAGAGAGCCAACTGATGTTTCCTGACTTGGGGGTGGGGGGGGGTTGCTCACCTTCCTCCTGCACGTCCTGGCAGTTTCCATGCCCCATGTTGTGGTGCCAGCTGCTGTTCAGGCTCTGCCTCCCAACTGATAATAGTGTGATCGGCCAGCAATCACAAACGGTGCTTCATGAGAGGAGGAGGGAGGTGGGATAGGCCAAGAGTGGAAGGTGGTTGTGAGCCTGCGAGAACAGACGCTTAGGAGGCAGCTTCAGTAAGACAGCTCACTCAATGGGGAGAACAAAGGCTATTTAAACCTTTAGGGGTTGGTAGGGGCTTTTGGGGTGAGTGTACATCATTGGCCAGGGCCAGGGCTCTAGGGATGACTTATTTGCAGAAGTAGGAATTCCAGGTGCTGCTAGACATGACCATATGAGGAGAGAGGAAGTTTGTCCTGGCTAGTTGGCTATGTGGCCTCCTCTGGGGGGCAAATGTGAGGGCACAGGCCAGGGGCAGGGAGGGGGAGTGATCCTACACCTGCTGATCTCAGGATGAGATTTCCAGGGTTTGGACATGCTTCAACCCTGCTTTTTCTCATGGACCACTGTGCCTGGCTGAACAATTCTTATAGGATATGCCTGTAGGACCTAGGTAAAATAGTAAGGCCTAGATGGAATGCTAAGGCCTAGGTCACCTGGACGGACTGCCATTATAAGGAAACTGTCTCATACATTTCTGCTGTTACTAGAAAACTTTCTAATGCCAAGATTGATTACATCTTCTGTCATGTTCTGTGCCCATGGAAACCAGTCATGATAAAACTCAGTAGAACTGTTTTGTATAGTTACCCAGAATAAGCTTTGACACAAACCAACCACCCAACAGCACTTCCTGCACCTATGTATCAGTTTTAATGGTGTTTTCCTTTATAAGATGCCCCTGGGATGGACCCCAACATTAGAGACACCTGCACCAGTATAAGAAACTATTGGAGTAAGACTTCCATTTTGAGTAGTGATCCAGTAAAGTTTAAGTTCCTAAGACCTCCCTGGGAACTGACATCCTGATGGCAAGTTAAGACATGGATATCAGACAAGTCCCTTCCTGGTAGACAAGTTAGGACATGAACATTAGACAAGGCAAGTCCCTCTGCCACAGTTGAATACCCCAGCCAATGGGAACAGGATAAAAGTACAACAAAGTCATGTTCTTAAGGAAACATCCTAGAAGGGAGTGGTTCCGATGTTAAAGTCCTGTTCTCCAATTGGTTCTTTTTTTTTTTTTCTTTTTCTTTTCTTTTTTTTTTTTTTTTTTCCGAGACAGGGTTTCTCTGTGTAGCCCTGGCTGTCCTGGAACTTACTCTGTAGCCCAGGCTGGCCTCAAACTCAGAAATCCGCTTGCCTCTGCCTCCCAAGTGCTGGGATTAAAGGCATGCACCACCACTGCCCGGCTCCAGTTGGTTCTTGATTTGTCAGTAAAGAAGGCTGGGGACCAATTGCTGGACAGAAGGTACAGACAGAACTTCAGGATCCCAGGAGGAAAAAGAGATGCATCTTTCTGCCATGCTTTGGAGAAAGAAGAACACAGCAACCATGTGAGTTCTCGAGGAGACCTGTGGCCTGTGGCCTCTGCTACAGGCGGGTGGCCAAGGATGTTTGGCAGGGGCTAGGTGGGACTAGCACTGGAGTTTAGGACAAATGGAGAGACGGAGGTAATAAATTGCTAAGGGCACACTTTTCCAGTTGAGAGATAGTAACGCCCAGGAAGTGTGTGTGTGTGTGTGTGGTCCTCTGATTCAAGGATCTGGGTTGGGAGCTGGTAGTATGGTCATCTCCTGGGGCTAAAGCCGGGTAGAACAAAGGGAAAGCCGGAAGGGGCTGGTAGTACAGTTGACCCAGGGCAAAGGCGGTAGGTAGCATTTAAAACTATACACAACACCCCTATCCCTAAATCCAGATTGGTGAAATAACTTGGCACAGATGTTTGTGGATTTGGGGCTTAAAAACCTTGTAGAATCTTAACTCAATGTCATGGTTCAGTTCCTGGACCATGGCCCTGGTCAACCAGTCCTGGGGTGTATGCTCAATAAACTATCCATGTCTGACTGAGATTGGAGTTCGTGTGATTTGTGAGGTGATTCCTGGATCCCAACAATGCCAATCTATGGCATATACCATGTAGAGAGTATTAATATTGGGGAAACTCTGATAAAATCAGGTGGGGCATCTCGAAGGGGCTTCCACAAACCAGCCCACTCACTACTAGGTGGATTATCTAACTCATTGTTTCTAAAGCTCCATTTAGAAAACTTGACCTCACAGGGAAGGAAAATGGGGCTCACAGGCCTGTTTCAAATTATGTAACCAATAGGAGACAAAGCCAGCTTTGAACTTCAGGGCACTGATGATCAATTGCTATACCAACAAGTTGCATTGCCACTCCCTCTCTGGTGACTATTTCTATATCTGCTCCAGACCTTAGGGTGACAGCCTTGCAAGAGGCCCATTTGCTAATGTGTCAAGAAGTAGGCCACAGATTGGGCAGCAAACAACATGCATGTTCTATAAGGACCTTGTTACAAGGCACTGGAGACCTAGGGACTGAGGCCGTCTCCGGGGTATAGCTGACACGGGGTATAGCTGACACAGGGTATAGCTGACACGGGGTATAGCTGACACGGGGTATAGCTGACACGGGGTATAGCTGACACGGGGTATAGCTGACACGGGGTATAGCTGACACGGGGTATAGCTGACACGGGGTATAGCTGACACGGGGTATAGCTGACACTGGGTATAGCTGTCACTGGAGCTGTTTGGATCAAGGGTCCTAGAGCCCCTGCCTCAAGTCAGACAGAAGAACCATCTCCTAGTGCTCAAGGGTTCCATTAGTCTCTGGTCCCAGGTAGTTTTGAATCCAGCTTTGTACCTATACTGAATTTGGACTATATAAAAGAGGCCATGCCCAAGGCCAAGGAGCACAGGAGAGGCCCATCAAGGCAGATACAAGGTGGGTCTGAGTTCTCTAGACCAACCAAGGGCAGGAGGAAGGATATTCCTTGCAGATGTATTATGACCCATGACTAGAGCTATGAGGAGGTGGTAAAATAGAACTTTCTAGGCCTGGGGGCTAGAGGACACCTGTCTTTAGATAGATGGCCTTGAGTCTAGTACAATTCTTTACTGCTGCTTAGCAGCAGGAACCTAATTACAGCTTTGCATGACACTAATTATTGCTCCTTTCAGAGCTCCACTGGTAAAATGTGGGGTGCTACACAAATAGCCCCATTCAAGTTCAGAGAGTGCCACGGTTTTATGTTTTTGTTGTTCTATAGTGTAAGTGAGTTGATGGGAGGGAGGCCGGGCTCTGAGAAGTGACAGGGCTGGGAGTGTCTTCTCATTCTTAGGGGCTGAATAAACTTCTGTGAGAGTGTGCTATATTATCTTGTTTCTTCCTCTTTCATCTGCATCTACTTGTCCTTCTGCCATGAGGCCCTCACCAGCTAAGCAGAGACTGGTGCCATGCTGAGCCTCTAGAACTCTGAGCCAAAAGAGATTTCTCCCTTCATAAGCTGTGGAGTCTCAAATATTTTGTTATACTAAGAGTAAACAAAATAATAAGATGGAGTTTCATAAAGCCTGCCAACCAGTCCCTACAATCTCCCTTGCCCAAACAAGCCAACCATTGTCTCACTGAAAAATAATGTAAGAGCTGGTAGCGGTGTCTTACTTTACATTCTTTTGGGAGAGTGTGCAAAGAGTCTGCCTGTGGTATGTGACCTTCTTTATTTGACTAGCACTAGACATAGTACATGTTAGCAGATATTGAAACAGCAGGGTCTGGGTTCAAATCCTGATGGTATTTTCTAGCTATATGACTGGATCATCATTTAATGTAAGGTATAGTTCCATCATGAGGAAAATAATGTTTATGTAACAAACTAATTCAAGGAAAGTTCTACAATAGTAGTTGGAACCTAGGAGACCATGGTATAGTTTTATTACTTGCCTAAATATGTCAAAGTAGCTCTAGAAAAAAATAACAGAATCACTAGTTTTCATTATACTTGTTTGATTTGGGGGACAGGGTCTCAGTTTATGGCTCTGACTAGCCTGGAACTATGTAGACCAGGCTGGCTTCAAATTCAAACACACATCTGCCTCTGCCTTCCTAGTGCTGGGATTAAGACTTGCACTGCCATGTCTTGCCTCTCTGCTATTTTTTGTTTGCTTGGTTTTGGTTTTTTGAGACAAGGTTCCTCTGTGTAACCCTGGCTGTCCTAGAACTCACCCAGTAGACCAGTAGACCAGGCTTGGCCTTGAACTCAGAGATCCACCTGCCTCTGCCTCCTGAGTGATGGGATTAAAGGTGTGAACTACCACGACTGGCTCTCTCTGCTACTCTTTAAGGGAGATTTTTATTTAAAAGTTAAGAGTATCTCAGGGAAGTGGAGGTGTGCACCTCTAATACCAGTACACAGGAGGCAGAGGTAGGCAGATCTCTGAGTTCAAGGCCATCCAGGTCGACAGAGTGAGTTCCAGGACAGTCATATCCTCTTGTGGGTAAGGGAAAAAAATGCCCAGTGGTGAAGTCAAGGCCTCATGGGGGTGGGGGTAGAGGTGGTAAAACTGGAGTTATGAACCCCTTTACCTGAAAATGATCCTGTTCCCAGCCTGCCAAAGCCATATAGTAGTCGCTCATGGTTTCTAGACTTGCTTCCCTTGTTGATATGCCTTCCCAAACTTGATGCTTGGGAAATGTGGTTGAACTGAATAAAAAGATACATTTTGGCAAATGAATGGAGCTCAGATGGCTATGGTTTGTGTGGGTATGCCAGGTCGAAGGATTCAGGAAGGTCTGGGCCTTTGGAAGAGGCAGCAGAGAACTTGATCAAGTCTGGATGGGTCCAGCCACAGCATCTCCCTAAGATTTGCCTCATCCTCAAACCTGGGGATTCTGTCTCTCAATAACTGACACACACCCTGCATAGTTTAGAGTTGTTTTATTAAAAAAGAAGAAAGAAGAAAGAAGAAAAGAAGAAAAGAGAAGGAAGAAGGAAGAAGGGAGAAGAAGAAGAAGAAGAAGAAGAAGAAGAAGAAGAAGAAGAAGAAGAAGAAGAAGAAGAAGAGCTGAACACCAAAAAGCCCAACCCAAGAATTCTTGATTCTGGGTATCTGGGAGCAGCTTAGGTGTATAGGGAAGGTAGAACCTGGAAGACCAGTAGGAGGCCTAGGCAGCCCTGGGAAGAAAAAGCCCAGGTGCTGACCAGAAGCACAGCATTTTCCCAGGACTTAGTCCCTCTCTGGGGCTTGTGGTCATCCACTTCACACAGGTGGGGTGCTCAGTCCCCAGAAAAAGGCAGGGTGGGCAATACTAGAATGCCCTTGGATTCTTGTCAAAGTCACCAACCAGGTGGGAAGGAGTGGGTGGCCCATCAATGCCATCCCAGAAAGTGGGGTTCAGGCGACACTAGGGTGGCAGGCTCAGATGCAGATGCACCTCCATTTGGACACAGGACTCAAGCCCGTGGGTAATAAAAGGGCCCTAATGGAGCAAGACCTGAGTTCCAGGAGGCAGGCGGAACTTAGGTACTCTGGGGCATACGGGGCAGTGCTCGGATGGGCCGAGGGGGAGGATTATCCAGGACGGGTTCTGGCCTGGACTGCACACCACCGCGGCGTTTTTGCTTCCTCAACAGATAGTTTGAGTACTGCACTTCGGGCATAGCAAGCTTGAGGCAAGCCTCCGTAGTAGGGCCAGAGCCGCCGCTAGGCAGATCATAGCCCATGATGTCCACTTTGCGACTAGGCTGCCATGGCTGCAGCTGCTTTGTGCGAATCTGGGCAGCGGGTCGCAGCACCGGCTCGTCGCCAAAGCAACGACGCAGCAGACGCTGGCGGGCCTCGCGCAGCTCGCGCGCTTCGCGCTCCACGCATGCGCGACCAGCGCGCGCCACGCGGCGCCAGAAGGTGGCGTTGAAGTGATCGTAGAGGCCGGCATCGAGCGCGTTCCAGGTGCGCGTGGCCCGCGCCAGCGCCTCGGGGATGGTGGCCAGGCGCGATGTAGCGGCGCGCGCGTTGAGCTTGGCGTAGAGCACGTCATCCAGGTCCCAGGCCAGTAGACGCCGCAGCAGCACGAGTGACTCGTCGAAGTACTCTGCGATCATGACAAGCGAGAAGACCTCCTCCACCTGGCGGATGAGGCCCGCCAGGTAGGCTGCGTCATCTCGAGGGCTGCGCTCATTGTCACCTCCTAGGTCGTAGGCCAGCGTGTTGTGAGCAAACATGGCGAAGTGTTCGCCTGGACGGTAGTAGGTCTCGGGTGCGCGCAGGAAAGTCTCGAGCGACGCATTGGGCACGCGCCTGAAGGCCGGGCAGTACTGGTTGTAGTAGCTGAAAAGTGACTCGAACATGGCCGCGGGTTCGCGCAGGATGGTGACATAGATCGTATCTGGAGGCATGAGGCGCTCGAGTTCTGCACGGTCGAAGCGCAGATGGCTGGCCAGCATGTGCGGGGGTCTCGTGGCCGGGTGCACGAAGTGTGCCGAGAAGTTTCGCGGGTAGCAGAACTGGTGCTCGCAGCTAGGGTGAGGCAGGGCCACCGTGAGGTTGTGGCGTTCTGCGAAGCGGAATAGGATGTTCTGCACCGTAGTACCTGCTGTCTTGTGAGTCTTCAGGAAGGCCACGGCCATGTGCTTGGCACGGGGTGGCGATTCTCGCAGAGGTGGGCAGCTCAGAGGGAACAACTTGGGGTACCTGCAAAGCCCAGGGTATGTGAGAGGAGTAAATGCGAGAACACAGCCCGAGTTTGGGGGACAAATGTGATCAGTGTGCAAGAGTGGGTCAGCCTGGTCTTTAATGATTGGAGAGACCAGGTGCCAGGTAGCCTTTAAGATGGGCTCTACGGGGGCAGGAAAGACTGCCCATTTGTTAACACTGGCTGCCCTTCAGGAGGACCCAGGTTCATTTCCCCAGACCCTACGTGGCCACAGAGGATTCAATGCCCTCTTCTGGCCTCAGATGGCACTGCATGAAATACCACCCATACACATACAAAGGGCTGGGGGGCGTGGCGTGGGAGGCAGAGCTAGGTGGATCAAGGTGAGTTCGAGATCAGCCTGGTCTCCAGAATGAGTTCTGGGCCAGCCAGAACCACACAATGAAACCCTGTTTAAAAGGGTTGAGGAGTGGGGTAGATGAGCTCCGATACCCATGCTGACCTCCAGGTAGCAGGTACACTCTCATATATTCTCTTCCCATTGAGTGGACTAAACTTACTGATGTGCCCTGTGCAACAGAATAAAGTAGAAATGATGAGGTATCATCGCTGATTTTATAGTGGGGAAAGGCTGCTGGTTTTTCTCTCATCCTCCAGGATAATAAGGAGGCAGTCCCAAAGAAACTCAGAACCGAGTCCTGTCTGCCTACTTGAAGAACTGAAGAGTGCAAAACTACCTGAACTTTTTCAGATTCCTTTTAGTCAGTCCTTCAGAAAAGACTGTACATCTGGCAGACACCTTGACTGAAAACCGGCAAGAGACCTGGAATCAGGAGTTCTCAGCTGCATTTGGATTCGTGATTCACAGAAATGGAAAGAGAATAAATGTTTGTTGTTTTCAGCAGCTAAGTTTTGAGGACTTTGTTTTTTAATTTTTATTTATTTAGTGTGTGTATGTGCAGGTGTGCATGTGCTATAGCAAGCAGGCGGAGATCAGAGGACCCCTTTTAGAATTGGTTCTTTCTTTCTACCTTGTTGAGGCTAAGACTATCCTGTTTCTGCCTCTGCTGGACTGTGCCCTTCTGGCTGATTCTCCTGTCTCCACCTCCCATTTCTCCTGAGGTGTTCTGGAATTGAAGGCTGGAGAGATGGCTCAGTAGTTGGGAGCACTGACTGCCCTTCCAGAGGATCCAGGTTCAATAGTCAACATCCACATGGCAGCTCACACCTGTCTGTACCTCCAGCCCAGGTTTTCTGACAGCCTCACACAGACATATGCAGGGAAAACACTACTGAACATAAAAACAAATTATAGATGAAAAAAAAAAAAGAGTTCTGGGATTAGCTAAGAGGTGATGGCTCACGCTTTAATCCCAGCACTCTAGAGACAGAGGCAGGAGGACCTCGTGAGTTGGAGGCCATCCTGGTATGCAGAGTTTGTATGCATAGTGAGTTCCAGGACAGCCAGGGCTACATAAGAGAGATACTTTGTTTTAGAAAAGGAAAACGAGTTCTGGGGTTAAAATGTGAGTCATCACACCTGGCCCTTCCTTGGGCTCTGTGACTAGAGCTCCAGTCCAGGCTGACTTCGAAAGTCCTATGACCTGCTGCCAACACTTTTTTTTTTTTTAAAGCAGAGTTACTCTGTAGCCCAGAAAAGCCATCAGTGGCTGTGTTGCTCAGTATGGTTTGAATCTAGGATCCTCCTGTTTCAGCCTTCTTAGTCCTGGACTTACAGGCATGTATCACCAACACCTGGCTTCTCTGCTAGGTTTTAAGGTTTTTAGGCAGTGTCTCACTATTTAGCCCTGGCTGTATTGGAACCTCCTGTGTAGACCAGGCTGGCCTTGAATTTAAAGAGATCTGCCTATCTCAGCCTCCCTAGCACTGAGATTAAAAATGCATCACCATGCTTGGCTCTATCTAAGGCAATTTTTTTTTTTCTTTTTAAGACAGGGTTTCTGTTTGTAGCCCTGGATGTCCTGGAGCTCAATCTGTAGACCAGACTGGCTTTAAACTCACAGAGATCTGCCTGCCTCTGCCTCCCAACTGCTGGGATTAGAGGTGTGCATCACCACTGCCTGTCCTAAGGTTATTTTTAAAAGCAGAAGTAGTGTAAAGGACGACGACTTTGAGATCCTTTAGGGATCTTACTTTAATTGTCTAGAAACTGAAGACCTGAGAAGAATCTGGAACCAACTCAGTCGCCAATCTTGACTGTGTCTTTGTTCTCGTTTCTGCTCTTTAACTAGTTCATCACTCATTTGGAGGGAGGCAGGGTAACAGACTTTGCAGCAGCACATTTATTGTTCTTGTTACATGTTTCTATTAACGTCTTTGGAGATCCACTCGTTTATGTATGTGTGCATTTCTGGAGCTTTTGCTTTGTGGTAGTATTGTTCTAAACAAGTATAGCCCTTATGGCACGTTCACTTGTGTTTCTAGATCTGAAACAAGGTTGTTTGGGATTACTGGTTAGCTATCAGATCTGGACAGTCTTTGGATCACACCTGATTCTTCTGTCCTAAGCATTAAGTGATAAGGGCAGCTCTAAGCAGCTTGAGAACCCTACAAGGATTTCCTGTGTGTAGCTGGTTTGGGCTTAGGATAATGTCTATACAGTCATCACTTAATAAAACTCTGAAGAGTATGTGAGATATTGGGGAAATTGACACCTTGAAAGGTGCAGGGATTTGGTGGGTTTACACAGGGAATTGGGAACAGAGGCATAGCGTCCTACATCAGCATGAGCACACATTTTATAGATGAGGACATGAGCTCAGAAGTGAAGGACTAAGTCCCAAGTAGCCGACTAGTAAGTTGTTTTCAGGGCTTAGAATTTAGCTGGGTTGGTAAAATGCTTGCCTAGCATTCTTGAGGCAATAGGTGTTTGGGTGTGGTGGTGCACAACTGTGATCCCAGCACACAGGAGGCAGAGGTGAGAGGATCAGGTGACAGGCAGGTGTAGTAGTGCAGGCCTTTAAACTCAAAACTAGAGAAGCAGCAGCAATTGCTGTTTGAATCAGCCTGGTCTAAATGGTTTCAGGAGGAGCCTTTTGGTTGCAAAAGAGAGCTTTAGAGGGGGCTATAAATTGGTCGGTGGTGGTATTGGCAGAGGTAGAGGCACAATGTAAGTGGTGCAGGCCTTTAATCCCAGCACTCAGGAGGCAGAGGCAGGCAGATCTCTGTGAGTTCAAGGCCAGTCTGGTCTATGGAGTAAGTTCCAGGATATCCATGGATACACAGAAAAACCATGAAAAGAAAAACAAGGGGGTGGAGTTGGTCTACAAAATGAGATCCTGTCTTCAAAGAACAAAAACAACCCAGGATGATGTTTGCAACCCATTGAGGAAGTATTCAGCTGTGATGCTGTAGCAAAGACTCAGGCTAGTTGCAGATCTTGACTAACTGACTTATTCTGTAACTGAGCAATGTACTCAGTCTTGCTCATGGAGTTCTGCCCTTGCTTATTGGCTCTAGAGCAGGGGTTCTCAAACAGTGGGTTGCAACCTCTTGGGAAACACATTTACCTTGCGATTTATAACAGTAGCAAAATAGTTATAAAGTAGCAATGACAATTTTATGGTTGGGGAACTGTATTAAAGGGTCTCAGTGTTAGGAAGGCTGAGAACCACTGCTCTAGAGGACGGAAAGTACTTGTGGATTACAGGAAGGGAGGGGAGCTCAAAGAAGCCTTTTGGTTGCTTTGGACTACAATACCTCCTGTGGGGCCATACCCCCTCACTAAGGTCCACCACTTACCAGCTGAGCTGCGACCCCTGGTGGATGAGAAGGCTTACGGTGCTGCACCCTAGCACCAACAGCAGAATTTTCCTGCGGCTCATCATCTTGGTGGATTGCTGCAGGCGCTGGAGGATGGGCGGCATGGTGAGGGTTCACTCCTGGACCAGCCAGGGCCTCACTATCCCGGGCTTCCTTTACCAGCACTCATGGGGGGTCCTGGGGCTCTGGTAGCAGGGCCAGTGTTCCCGAGAAGCCTGGAAGAACAAGGAAACAGACGGGTTTGCAGTGACCAGAGGAGAAAGACTCCAGGCTTAACAGGACTGCTGCAAAAGAAAGATTAAATGAGTGGGGTGAACAGAGATGCCAGAGAAGATCGAATTCCACCTCCTATCCCCAAGACCCTATCTCCTCTCTGTCCGGATAACCTAGTCTTGGGTGGAATTACAGGTCTGGGATGTGTCCAGCACTCAGACTATAGCCGTTCTGTTTCTTGAGCCCTGTGTGTTTACCTCTCTGACTGAATCTAACTTGTCTCTGTCTTATGCCGTTTGACTCTAGCTCGACACTAGTCTTCCTAAGCTCTATCATGTGGCTCTGGACACATAAGTCCCAGTCCAAAATTTTCTCTCTTCCAGGACTTGTTATCTGATTCTTTGAACCAAGGGGTGGCCCTGAGTCCCCTGAGAATAAACTCAGAAACAGCTAAGCCCTCACCTCCTTCAGCCTAATATATTATTACTAACTCCGGACACCACAGATATTTTCCACTAAGCAGATGGTGACAATGAGGTGCTGAGGGCGATGGTCACTTTTTCATAGTCACACAGCCAGTTATAGCAGACTGGTGACTCAGATCCACTTACTTAAAAAAATATTTAGTGCGGGGCAGTGGTGGCACACACCTTTAATCCTAGCACTTGGGAGGCAGAGGCAGGTGGATATCTGAGTTCGAGGCCAGCCTGGTCTACAGAGTGAGTTCCAGGACAGCCAGGGCTACACAGAGAAAATCTGTTTAGAAAAACCAAAAAAAAAAAAAAAAAAAAAAATTTAGTTTCACTATAGTAAGCCTGACTGGCCTGAAACGTGTTACATGGTCCAGGATGACCTCAAACTCAGAGATCCACCTGTTTCTGCCTCCTAGATGCTATGATTAAAGGTATGTGCCTCCACATCTGGCCAGATCTACTCTTCTGTCTCCAAAGTCCTTGTTTTTAGACTTTATGTGAGCTGTTCCCATTCAAAACTGAATTTTCAAGCTAGAGAGATGGCTCAGTACTTAAGAGTACTGGCCATTTTTTTCAGAGAATTCAGGTATGATTCTTAGCACCCACATGGTGGCTCACAACTTTCTGTAACTCCAGTTCCAGAGGATCTGACACCCTCCTCTGGCCTCTGCAGATACAAGGTATGCACACAATGCACAAATACTCACAGACATAAAATAATTTCAGAAAACTTTATCTTTCCATCCCTGCCTGGTCTGGTATTTTTGCATACTTCTGAGCAGTAGGCCCTTAAGGCAGTGACACAAGCTGGCTTGTGACTGAATCTACCCAGGAAAGAAGTACTTGGAACCCTGGACCCTTGTCTGGATCCCATCCCCAGACACCTAAAAAGCAGCTGGCTCCATCAGCTGACTGTGCAGGTGCTTGGCCAAGGCAATAAGATACCAGCCTAGGAAGGATGGGCAGGGGTGGCTCCACCTTGCTCTGCTGAGAATTCCCAGCAGGAGATGAGCTTTCTAGGTAAGAAGAGGGAGAGAGAGGCAAGAGAAGGCCTTGATTTCTGGCCAGGCTTTCTTTCTTTGCAAGAATGTGTTGGCAGTTCAGGTGGAAAGTTAGCTTCAGCAGCCATGCCTGCCCCCAGGCTAGGGTGGGTCTGTCTTATTCCTGGGGTATATGTGAGGGTTCAGACTCAGCATTAGCCTTCACACTGCTACCTCTGAAGGAAGGAGGGTTCGCAACCTCAGGAGAATATGCATGGGTATGGAACTAGGACACCTGGTCCCAGGAGGGATGAGGTAACTCCGCGGCTCTGGGCTTGGCTTCCAGTTTCTCTTTTCTGTGCCCCCTCCCCTGTTAATGCCAGATTACATCTAAACCTGTTTAGGTGGAAAGATGTCTTGTTTACAACTCCCCTATCTCCAGGTCACATCTGGTCTCTTCCACCAGCCAGTGAGACATAATCATTTTGGAGCCCAGAGAGCAAAGGGTCTGGCCCAGGGGGCAGCCAAGGGCATGGCAGAGGCAGCCTAGATCCTCCCCAATTTGGGGGATTTCTGAGGCAGAACATTGGTCTCCAGCAGGAGGAAGTCAAAGTCTCAGCCCTTTTAGGACACAAGGTTTCTCTCTACCACAAGTCCTGCTTGGGGAACTTGGTGACCAGATGGTTTCCCAAGAGAAAATTAGAAGACAAGTCTATTTCTACTTCTTAAACTTGCTGAAATCACCCTATTTCTCAGAGAAATCTGACCTAGTCATGGAGGCCAAGTGTAAGGGGAGCTACAGTGGATCTTTTCCTGGCCTTAGAGAATGAGGTTGCTGTCTTGGTATCCCATCTATTCTACTAAAAGCTTTATCCATTGCCTCCAAGGCTTGGATCTGGGGAGCCAGCCAGATTGCTAAGGTCTGCAAAGGGAATAGGCCTTGATCAGTACGGGAACTCCCTAGGCACCAGTCTCCAGACTGGGAACACCAGGGATTTTGGCCTCTGACAATGATAGACTGCTCATTCCCTCCAGATATAACCTAGTTCATTCTTGCCTACAGTTCCAGGGACTGTTCTGGGACTGTGAGGACCAGTCACCCTACCTTGAGACACAGTCCTGGGCTTGGCTTGCCCTTGTTTCTTATTCTGTGCTGTAGCTATGTCACTCTTAGCACAAGACAGATTTTTTTCTTCATGACAGAGATTCAGGTATTTGGAAGCAAGAACCCTGTATCCTGTATGTGGGCATTCAGCCAGAGAAATCATCCCAGGTCCAGATAGAGAGTAATAACACTTGGCTACTAGAGTAGGCAGGCCAGCATTCCCTGGCTCAGACCATGCCTGTTGTAGAGGACTCAGGAGTGAGGGCCTGGAGGAGTTCCCTGGGCCGAGTTTCCCTCTGGTCTTGGTGGCCATGGTGCTGGTATACATGTGAAGCACAGTAGCTTCACATATTCCTCAGTCTCCAGCGTCTTTTCTTTGGAAAGAAAGAATTCTCCTCACCATACCCAGCAGGTCAGGGTGCCAGCCTTATCAGAATAGCAGTGCTAATTTTAGTCAGAATAATCTACCTCAGGCTGCTGCTCAGTTTTGTAAATTGCTTTCTTTTCTCCAGGGAACCAAAGAAGAAATGGTATTGCCAGCCAGAGATTTGAAAACTAACCCAGATGTCCACCCTACTCCCAAAAGATCTCTTTCTCTCGCCCCCCCTCAGAGCCACAGGGCTGATACTGATGCCCTTGGAGGAGTGGATCCCAGGCCTAACCACTGGGACGTGTCCTCTCAGTGATGTGGAGACTTAAGCTGTCTTGGGGCATGGCATATCCCAGGTCACGCAGTTCTCCAAACAGAAAAGGGCAGAGAGGGTAGGTAGCACAATGGAGCCTAGGAGATCGAATATCTTTCCATCCCTTCTCCCCCCTGCACAAGGTTTCCTGAGTCTCCTCTCTCTGTCATTCCGCTCCTACACGCTTTCATCCCTGCCTCTTAATTCTCTTCATTCTCCTTTCTCCATTACTACCCACTCCCACCCCCACCGCGCCCCACATTCCCTCAATTTCATCCCGATCTCTTCCAGAGATCTGGTCACTATAGGGAATAGGCCAGATTCAACCCCTTCCCAGCGTCCTGAGGGTACGGAGCCACCCCCTCAAGCTCTCTTGGCACAAGGCCCCCAAGATACTCTTCTGCAACTGCCCAGGCCCCCATCCCCTTGCAGTGCACCCTTGTTCCCTCCAGCCCCTGGCTGACTACTGCAGTACTCACGCAGGCAGGCTCTGTCTCCGACTTGGGTAAGGGCTACCTTCCGCTCCCCCTGGGCCCCTTGTCCTGAAATCTGCTGGGTCTAAGGGTAACGGGGGCTCTGAACGCAGAATGCCGGTAGCTTGCCTTGCTGCGCCTGGATGGGATCAGGTGGCAGCGTCTGAGTCTGTCCGCTCAGCTCTGCTTTACCCGCCGCCGTCCCCCATCTCACACCGGGGGCGGGGCGGGGGCGGGGGCCTGGCGGCTCAGAGGAGGGGGAAAAGGAAAAGCAGCAAAAGGAGGGGGACTGCGTAGCATGCCGGCTGCTGGTGAGCGTTCTTCTGTGGTATTGGCATCTTTAGATACAGGCATCTTTCCCTTGCAATCTTGTAGAAAGAGCTCAACACCACTGTGCTCTCAGCACGCTTCTGTTCATCAGAAGCGAAATCGGAGGCATGTGTCCTCTTGGCCACAGGAGCTTCTTGAGGTTGGGTTAGAGGTGCAGGTACACTTGTAGCCTCCTCTATTCCCTCTCTCTTCCTCTCTGCTTCCCACCTCTACTAGCCCTGCTTGGCTCCCTTCCTTTCTAGTTTGTCCTCCAGCTTTCCCGACGCCTGGCCAGGACTCCAGAGGTCTCACTTCTGACCAGAGCTGTTGTTGGTCTGGGGTCTCTGCCCAGGCACCTTGCATTTGGAACCAGAAACTCCAGTTTGGCTTTTACTCCATCTTGGAGTCAAGTGGCAGGATACTGAGTCCTGCCACTTCCCAGCACTGAAAGGGGCAGCTGTTTCTAATTGAAAGAGCTCTCGGTGGATGTCTAACAGTGGCACCCCCTAAAGTCACATTAGATCACAGTTGATTCTAGGGCTGGCATGGACTGTTGTCCTCTTCATTCTGGGCAAGGAAAGGATCTTCAGGTAGGTTAACCACCCAAAGTTGAGACTTAAAGGGACTGCACTGGTCCCTTCTGATCTCATACAGACAATAAGTGGGCATCATGTAAGGATCCTGACTTCAGGGGCAGGGACGCATGGGCATGTCAGCTTCTGTTTTCTCTCAGTCTTTCCCTTTGCACAGTTTGGTATCCTGTCTGCATCCCCGAACAATCATGAAAAACAAATCAGATCCTGTTTAGTGTGTCCTTTTCTGGCCCTAGTTATATTACTAACCCATCTGCTCCTGTTATCTTGCCTTAGAGACCCTGCCCTCCTCCTCCTCCTCCTTCTCCTCCTCCTCCTCTTCCTCCTCCTCCTCCTCCTCCTTTTCTTCCTTCTCTTCCTTCTCTTCCTCTTCCTGTCTGAGTATACTGGAGCCTCCAGCCTCAGATGACCTGCTCTGGGCTCTCTGGTTACAGGGAGCAGAGACTTCCTTTGGGTTACAAATGGTTCTTTCTGAGTGAACTGGCAAACATAAGGAAAGGTTACCATGGTTCTTTCTTTAGTACTGTCCTGTCTGGCTTTGGTTTCCTCTGTCCTCCCAGTGTAGGGTAGCGATGGGGAAGAGTCAAGGTTTGGGTATAGGTGAAGGGAACACGAACCATTTTAAACCCGACCCTGTACTTTCTTCTGTCTCTCTCAAACCTCACCTTTCCTACATATTGCCCCCCCCTTCCAATTACTTCTCCCTTGGGGACAGCTGGTGAAGCGGAGGTGGCCAGGAAAAGATCTGACGTGTGTGGGCGGGAAATGAGACCATTTGTGTTCCTCTCCCTTATTCATCACACACAAAACCAAACAGGCTGTCATTGAGAGCGGCAGAGCTAGGGGAGGGAAGGAGACAAAATGAGTTGGTGGGTGTCAGGCAGGCAAGGGTCATGGTGTCTTGCCCCAGAAAGGTTCTGAGTTTTTTTTTTCCCCTACAAGAATATAAAGTCCCCAGGTTAGATCCCCACACCCCCATAATCATTTATTAGCTGCCTGCTGGGTGCTAGCTACTTCAAGATAGAAGATCAAGTTCCAGATCCTGTTTGGAGGAATGGAGGTGGGAATAAATGGTAGGAAAGACTTAAAATGAAATAAAGACAATGGATTGGCTGGCAGCAGGAATCCCAGTTCTCAAGACGCTCAGGGAGGAGGATTGCCAAGAGCTAGAGGTTAGCTTGGGCTAGACTTTGTTCCAGGACAGTCTGAGCTACATGAACCTCGATCTCCACTTCATAAAATCGGGCATGGTATTATACATTTGTAGTCTTCAAAAGATCAGAAGTTCTAGGGTAGCCTGGGCCACATAAAGACACACTTGTCTTAAACAACAACAAAAGCCTTGGGGCTTGAGAAATGGTGTTAAGAGCACTTAGTTGCTTTTGCAGAGGACCTGGGTTCGATTCACAAACATGTGTAACTCCAGTTCCAAATCTGACACTCTTCTGGCCTCTATAGTTATCAGGCCTGCAAGTGGTGCATATACATACACATAAAACACCTGAAAGGTGGAACGTTCCTAGAAAGGGTAAGGAAGCTTTTTTGTTTTGTTTTGTTTTGTTTTTCGAGACAGGGTTTCTGTGTGTAGCCCTGGCTGTCCTGGAACTCACTCTGTAGACCAGGCTGGCCTCGAACTCAGAAATCCTCCTGCCTCTGCCTCCTAAGTGCTGGGATTAAAGGCGTGCGCCACCACTGCCACGGTAAGGAAGCATTTGACAGAAGACATTTATTTAAGCCTTTCTCAAAAGTGGAAAAGGGGATTTTATTTTAGTAGCGCCCTTCCCCCAGGTCAGCAGCTGGAACTCAGCCCGGCGGGTCCGTTCCTTTACTGGCTCCGATCCCCTTTCAGCCCATTCAAGCACGCCTGGGCGGGAGTGAGCAGACAATCATCGACACTGTTTTATCAGAGCCATCAGCTCCAACCTCCCATTGCGGGCGCCAGAAAGCAGTCTCTATGAGCTCCTGGGAGAAATAAGCATCCAGGTCTCTCATCATTGAAGGGTGTCGGGACAGAAAACTTAATATGTGTTTGGGCAGGAGAGAAGAAAGCATCTGCTCAGGGGAGAGGAGGTTCTCTTTGAGGCCGGGCAGCGGATGTACTACTACTGCTGCGTACACACGTCACAGCGAGCGTTCAGCCTCTAGGTGGTGCATCCTCAGACTACAACTCCCAGAAGGCTTTGCAGCCTTCGTTGGCGGCGAATCTTATCTCCCGGGTAAGGGAAGGGGTGTGTGTTTGGACCAAGTTCGCTCCAATCACCGCGGGACGTGGCCGACTACGCTGACGGAAGTTTCTGGAAGTAGGCCCAGCGGCCGACCCGAGCTTCCGTGTTGGTCGCGCGCCTTCTTGTGGCTAAGATGGCGGCGGAGCATCCCGAACCTCCCAAAGGAGAATTGCAGTTGCCACCGCCTCCACCTCCAGGCCACTATGGAGCCTGGGCTGCCCAGGAGCTTCAGACCAAATTGGCAGAAATAGGAGCGCCTATTCAGGGTGAGGCGCTTGGGCGGTCAAGAGTGGGGCTGCGTGGGTTTGTGGAGAAGTGGAGCTTGGTTACCCAGGAGACCCACAGGTGGGGGGCGGAGACAGGCCTGTGGGACATGACCTCGCCAAGTTGGCCTGCTGGGGTGATGCTGACCCCCTGATTCTGTGCTTCGACCTATAGGGAGTCGCGAGGAGCTAGTTGAGCGGCTGCAGACCTACACCCGCCAGGTGAGTGTTGTGGCAGGAGTTCAGGGTAGGTCTAACTTTTTCTGGAGGCCTTTAAGACTCCTCACAGATGGGTCTTCGTTTCTTCTATTTTTTTGTTTGTTCTTTCGCGATAAGGTTTCTCTGTGTAGCACTGGCCGTCCTAGGACTCTTTGTAGACCAGGCTGGCCTCAAACTTAGAGGTCCTTCTGCGTTTGCCTTCCGAGTGCTTGGATTAAAGACGTGCTCCACCACGCCCGGCTGGGTCTTCCTTTTTTGTGTGTACTTCAACGCAGCAAGCCGGCTCTTGACCATTTTGTCAGTTCTTGCTTTGTTTTATTGTAATTGCTTCTACTCCTGTTGCTTTTTTCAGGTTCCAGCCCCAGTCTCTGGCAAGTGGGCACTGGGTAAATTTTGTTAAGTGGAGGATGTAATGGAATAGTTCCTGGTAGTCTGACTTAAAGTTGTCTTTTCTCTTGTAGACTGGTATCGTGCTGAATCGACCAGTTTTGAGAGGAGAGGATGGAGACAAAGCCGCTCCTCCTCCTATGTCAGCGCAGGTAAGAGATTGTTTAGAGGATCCTTTCTGCTCAGGGTAGCTGTTCTCCCATGTGTTGTGCTGGAGATAGAGCCAGCAGATGGGACAGTAAGTTAAGGGTGAGGTCTAAGGAGACAAAATCAGAACCTCTTCATCTCTGACTTAGTGCTGCTACTGCTTCAATCCCCAGTGTCTACTCCTTCAAATTTGACTTATCATTCAAGATTCAACTAGAATATCTAGAAATCTTACTTGATCCTTTCCCAGCTGGGAGTGGTCAGGCTCTTTACTCTCAGCTATAGCTCCCAAAGTTATCCATTGAGACATTAAAGGATAATGCCCTGATTTGATTATATACTTCCTGCATTTAGTAACCCGTTGACATCCTATGCCTTGGAACATTGGTTTCTATTTTTTTTTTTTAAACAACAAACATTTTTATGTATATGAGTGTTTTGTCTGAATTTATGTTTTGTCCACATGTATATCTGTGCATCACATGCATGCAGTGTTATAGGAGGCCATAGAAGGGCGTTGGTCATCCTGGGGCTGGAGTTATAGAGAATTGTGAGCTTCCATCAGGTGTTGGTTCCCCTGATAAGATAGAAGAGCAGCTCTTAACTGCTTGGCCGACTATCCAGCCCTAGTTTCTATTTCTTTAAGTCCTTTCTGAATCAAATATTTGGTTCTCTTCCTCTAAAGTCATGGCTTTGCCCTGGAGTTTATTGGAGTGTGTGTGTGTGTGTGTGTGTGTGTGTGTGTGTGTGTGTGTGTGTTTTGTGAAGTTCCTGTATGGATTTTAGAGGTGTCCTTGTACCTCCTTAAATTGAATGCAAAATGTATTATGTATATTCCTGATATTTTTCAGAGGAGCCAATAGCTTTGATCAGTGTGCTAAAGTGAGCATTCTTGATTCTTTTATGGTCTATTTTCTTGAGTCCTACATCATTAGACTTTGAGTTCTAGTGCTTGGCTCTTTTGCTAGGTCCCCAGCAAATGCTTATAAATTGAATAAATGCTTTCTAGTTCATAGCTGTATTTTTTTTCCAAAGCTGTCTGGGATTCCTATGCCACCACCACCTATGGGACTCCCTCCTCTACAGCCGCCTCCTCCACCTCCACCACCTCCTCCAGGCCTTGGCCTTGGCTTTCCTATGGCTCACCCACCAAATCTGGGACCCCCACCACCTCTTCGAGTGGGTGAGCCTGTGGCACTGTCAGAAGAAGAACGGCTGAAGCTGGCACAGCAGCAGGCAGCTTTGCTGATGCAGCAAGAGGAACGTGCCAAACAGGTAGGACAGGTGGGAACCCGTACCTGGGACACATTAGGTCCCTGATGGGGAAATGGAGCCTCAGAAAGCTAGACCCTGAGGCCAAGCCTTTTAGGAAGGTCTTGATTGAAGACTAGAACATAGGTATAGGTTAGAAGAGACTCTCAGGAAGCAAGAATTTGGGCAGATTGGCCTGGGCCATATTGTGCTGGTATGAGATTGTTTTTATTTATTTATTTTAAGTGGGAAGATCATTCATGGAAGGAACAGGAACTCTTGGGGCCTAGAAGAGGGCAGTATGTCTCCCACGGGCCTGATGGGTCTCAGGATCCATCCAGGAACCATTTATCATTACTTAGTGTCCAAACCAAGGTGCTTCATTCAAATTTGATTTGGAGGCTACCTGATAATCAAATAGGTTCTAGTGTTTCCTCTTTTCTGTAGTCCAGGAGTTAGCACAATATGTGTACCCTGCTTTTGGATGGCCTATAAACTAAAAATGATTTTTTTTTTGTTTTTCAAATTTTGGAGGGTTCTCATTAAAAAGGAAAGAAAAAAAAAATCAAACACTAAACCAAGTATGTTGTAGAATTCCTATGATAATAACACATGTAATTTTACTCTATTCATTATAGAAAATACTTTATGATTATTGCTAGTTTTATGTACATTATTTGGGTAGTTTGTGGAGAATGCTGGCATAAATAGTCATTTGAGTTTAAACTGACGGTCCGATTGAGGAATGATGTAAGGGAATCTCCTTCCTCATATCAGCTGTACCCAGTGGGTAACTCAGGGGTATTAGAAAATGAGCATTAGCAGCTGGATGGTGGTGGGAGACGCCTTTCATCCAAGCACTTGGGAGGCAGAGGCAGTCAGATCTCTGTGAGTTCGAGGCCAGCCTGGTCTACAGAGCGAGTTCCAGGACAGCCAGAGCTACACAGAGAAACCCTGTCCAGAACAAGACAGAAAAGGAAGGGAAGCACTAAAAACAAGTATGGATACGTAGATGAAGTACTAGTTTTGTCTAGACCATGGCCGATCTTAAGGGGTAACTATAAGAAAATGTCTCATGGTTCTTTCTAAATAGTTTCATCTTTGTGATATAAAAAGTCATTGAAAAGTAGAGGGTAGTGTTTAGTTAAACAGTGAATTTTCTTCCAGAACCCAGAGACTTCCTAGGCTTTTTCTTATTTGTTTTTAGGAATTTTCCATCATGATAAGAGGTTTCTAGTTTATTAGTAAGATTCAAACATGGGTGTGGAGAAGATGACGACCTTAGTGTCCCTGACTATTCTCCTTTGAAGGAACCCATTTGTCAGGCTGTGGTGCCAAATTCTTTTCCAAGCTGAGTCCATACTTCCTTCTTGTAGGCAGCTGTGTTAATGGAGCAGGAACGGCAGCAGGAGATTGCCAAGATGGGCACTGCAGTCCCTCGGCCTCCTCAGGATATGGGGCAGCTGGGTGTTCGTACTCCTCTGGGGCCTAGAGGTAAGACCCTGGCGTGGAAGGGGAGAGCAAAGAAGTCATTCTTTTTTTTTTTTTTTTTTTTTGAAATCCCTTATCTTTTTTTTAAAGATTTGTTTATTTATTTATTTATTACATGTAAGTACACTGTAGCTGTCTTCAGATACCCCAGAAGAGGGCATCAGATCTCATTACAGGTGGTTGTGAGCCACCATGTGGTTGCTGGGATTTGAACTCAGGACCTTCGGAAGGGCAGTCTGTGCTCTTAACCTCTGAGCCATCTCTCCAGCCCCCCCAAAGAAGTCATTCTTAAAACGTTTCCTTTATCTGTGTGTGGTGGCATGGTGCCTGTAATCCTGCTGCCAAGTAGTGGCAGAGGGGCAAAGGTCATCCTAGGGTGCATAGTAAATCCAAAGATGGTCTGGGCCACTTGAAACCTTTTCTTAATTTTTTTTTTTTTTTATTGTTGTTGTTTGTTTGTTTTTGTTTTTCAAGACAGGGTTTCCCTGTAGCCCTGGCTGTTCTAGAACTTACTCTGTAGGCAGGCTGGCCTTGAACTCAGTGATCTACCTGCCTCTGCTTGCTGAGTTCTGGGACTAAAGGCACACACCACCATCTCCTGGCTTGAAAACCTATCTTAGAAAAACCAAAACCAAGCTGGGCATGGTGGTGAATACCTTTAGTCCCAGAATTTGGGAGGTAGAAGGATCTCTGTGAGTTCAAGGCCAGCCTGTCCTATAAAGCAAGTTCCAGGACAGCCAGTGCTTTTATACAGAGAACCTTGTCTTGAAATTTTTTTAAAAAAGACCCAGGGACTAGAGACTGGCTCAGTGGTTAAGAACGCTTCTGCTCTTCAAGAAGACAGAAGTTTGGTTCCCAGTACCTATATTAGATGGCTCATAAGTGTAACTCTAGCCAGAGGACTTTGTTCTGGCTTCCAAGGCTTCTCTTTTTTTTTTTTTGGTTTTTCGAGACAGGCTTTCTCGAGACAGGGTTTCTCTGTGTAGCCCTGGCTGTTCTGGAACTTACTCTGTAGACCAGGCAGAAATCCGCCTGCCTCTGCCTCCCAAGTGCTGGGATTAAAGGCATGCGCCACCACTGCCCAGCTCCAAGGCCTCTCATGTATACATGCAGACACAGACACAGACACATGTGTATAATTGGAGAGGCGGTTCAATTGTTAAGTGCCCTGGCTGCTCTTCCAGAGGCTGCAGCTGACATATATGTAAGCAGAATCCCCATAAACATAAAATGAGTTTTTCCAGGCAGGGTAGTACATGGCTTTAATCCCAGCACTTGGGAGGCAGAGGCAGGGAGATCTCTTGAGTTTGAGGCCAGCCTGGTCTACAGAGCCAGTTCCAGGACAGCTAGGGCTACATAGAGAAACCCTGTCTTGGAAAACAAAAACAAAAACAAACAAAAAATAATAAGTTATCAAAGTCTTAAAACAAAGATTTCTTCTTTGCTGGGTTTGAACTTACAGCTATGAGCACACTGACCCTGAGCTGGGTCATTCGTTCCCAGCACTTCAGAAACTCTTAAGTACAATGAGCCCTCAGTATATTGTGATTCTGTAGCTAAACACATTTCATATAACTAGGTGGAAAGTAAAACAAGCATGTGTATTTGGGGCTGGAGAGATTTGTAAGTAGCTGTTGCAGAGCACCCAAGTTCAGTTTTCAGCATCCACATTTGGTGGCTTATAGCTGCTTGTAATTCCAGATCTTATGTCCTCTTTTGGACCCTGTAGGCACTGCACTTCTGCATATTCTCACACATACACATACATATAATTTAAGAAATATATTTAAAACATTAACAGACTTTCTTGTCATTCCCTAAGCTTCAACAGAACTATTTACATAGCATTTGCATTGTAGTGGGTATTAGATATAACCCTAACATACACAAACGTATTTACAGATTCTGTGTAAATCCTGTTTTCTATGAAGACCTTGAGCATCCTGATTCCAGTATTTGAGTGGGGTCCTGAAACAAGGTCTCTATGGACCAAGGGACGAGTGAGTGTGTGTGTGTGTGTCTGTCTGACGCTGGAGAGGTGGCTCAGTGGTTAAGACATTTGCAGCTCTTGCAGAGGTCCCAGGTTTGTTCTCTACACCTATGTGACCAGTCACAGTCGTCTGTAACTCTGCTTCCTGGGGATGCAATGACCTCTTCTGACCAGGCATGCATATAGTGCACATATATCCATTAAGACAAAAAAACCCATTATATCTATAAAAAGTTATTTGCTGAGCTTGGTGGTACTTATCTTAAGGAGCCAGGGGCAGTCTGATCTCTGTGAGGTTGGGACCAACTCGGTTTATAAAGCAAGTTCTAAGCCAGCCTGAGCTACATAGTGAGGCCCTGTCTCCCAAACAAAAACCAAAACAAAAAACAAATGATTACTTGTAAGAGTCAGCCTTGATGGTGCACATCTGTAAACCTGTAATCCTTGTAGTCAGGGGGCTGAAGCAGAAGGATCATGGGTTTGAGCAATATGAACCTATCTCACAAAAACAAAAGATGGGCTAGAGAAATGGCTCAGCTGTTTAGAGCACTTCCTACTCTTGCAGAGTGCCCAGGTTCAGTTCCCAGTATCCTCATGCTGGTTTATAAATAGTACCTACATTTTTAGGGGATCTGACCCCTCTTTAGACCTGCAGGCATCAGGCATGTATGTGGTATATATAAATATGTGCAAACAATCATACACATAAAATAAAAATTTAAAAACAAAAAGCAAAAGAAGAGGCTGGAGAGATGTCTCACTATTATGAGCGCCTGCGAGTCTTGTAAAGGAACTGAATTTGACCCTACTGTGCACATTGGGTGGCTCATAACCACTGTTAACTCCAACTTCAGGGGATCTGACTTGCTGTTATGGCTTCTGTGGCTACAACTCACATGGAATATGAGAGAAGAGAATAGAAAAATAAATCTAGAAGAAGAAAAACTTAACTATAACAAGTATATGGCAGGTCGTGAATTTTCATATATGGTGTGTACTTGTGCAGCCAGCCTGTGAACCAAACCCAAACATTGCCAGCAACCCAGGAGTACTCCTTGACCCTTTCATTGCCTCTTGCCCTGCAGGGCACCCATCACCAAGGAGACAATTCTGACATTGGACTTCTTTTTTTTCTTCACACAGTAGCTGCTCCAGTAGGCCCTGTGGTTCCCACGCCTACTGTTTTGCCCATGGGGGCACCTGTTCCTCGACCTCGGGGTCCCCCCCCACCCCCTGGAGATGAGAACAGAGAGGTGAGAGACTGCTGACTTCCTCCTCAGAGAAAGAGATTGTGGTTTAGAGGGGGCTTTCTTAGGATCTCAGGGAGGTCTGTGAAGTGGGGCTGGGTTAAATTCTTGGGTACAGATAGGAGCCACGCTTAGCTAAAGTTTTGAGGGTTAGAGACTTGAGACATTTTGGGCAGAATTCTTTTTTTTTTTGGTTTTTTTTTTTGGTTTTTTTTTTTTTGGTTTTTCGAGACAGGGTTTCTCTGTCTAGCCCTGGCTGTCCTGGAACTCACTCTGTAGACCAGGCTGGCCTCGAACTCAGAAATCCACCTGCCTCTGCCTCCCAAGTGCTGGGATTAAAGGCGTGCACCACCACTGCCCGGCTGGGCAGAATTCTTGAGGGATGCAGAACTTTGTGTGTTGTATGTGTCACCACCCAGCAACCTCTCCAGTGTAAGCATTGGGTGTCAGGAAGGCATTGGGTGTCAACCCTTCTGACTGGGTGTTTCTGGCAGATGGATGATCCTTCTGTGGGCCCCAAGATTCCCCAGGCTTTGGAAAAGATTCTTCAGCTGAAGGAGAGCCGTCAGGAAGAGATGAACTCTCAGCAGGGTGAGTGCTATTGTATCCTGATGCTGCAACATAGGACTGAACCACGGTGTTGTGCCGTGTGCTGAGGCCACGTCCTGACTCCCTTTTCTACCCCTGAGAACAGTGTAGAGAGCTACTTTCTAGTGATGGAGAAAACTGGGTGTAGTAGCATATATTCTTGTTATTCCAGCACTTGGGAGAAAGAGGTAGGAGGATCAGAAGTTCAAAGTCATCCTTGGTTACATAGTAAGTTTGAGACCAGCCTGGGGTGGTTATTAGGAGAATTGATTGCCATATTCTTGCCTAACAGAGGAAGAAGAAATGGAGACAGATACTCGCTCATCTCTGGGACAGTCAGCATCAGAGACTGAGGAGGACACGGTATCCACATCCAAAAAAGAGGTTTGTGATGAAGCTTGTCTGGGAGGATTATGCCAATTTCTTTTCTAAGCATCTTGGATATCTTTCTATTGTCAAAAAGCCCTTTGAATTCTAAGTACTGTGGATGCATTCACAACTGAAAAAGCTGGGGCTCCAGGATGCACAGAAACACTTTGATATCTGCCCACTTGGATGAAGACTAAGTATGGAAGTAGTGAGGGCAGGCATGGGATGCAGATTCTTTGACTTAGGTAGTTTTCCTGTCTTGATAGAAAAACCGGAAGCGTCGGAACCGAAAGAAGAAGAAAAAGCCACAGCGGGTGCGGGCAGCCTCATCAGAGAGCTCTGGGGACCAAGAGAAAGACTCCGCTCGGTCCCGAGGCTCTGACTCCCCTGCTGCTGATGTGGAGATTGAATATGTGACTGAAGAGCCTGAAATCTATGAGCCCAACTTCATCTTCTTCAAGAGGATTTTTGAGGCTTTCAAGGTGCGAAGGGTGGCGAGCTCTGAGTGGCCAAGCTTGAGGGTGTGGGGTGGGTGGAGATAGGCCTGGGGACATTGTTTGAATATAGGAGTCAGAAATGGAGGTGTGTGGAGAATAGAATTTCCACATGGTCTGTCTCCTCAGCTAACTGATGATGTGAAGAAGGAAAAAGAAAAGGAGCCAGAGAAGCTTGACAAGATGGAGAACTCTGCAGTCCCCAAGAAGAAGGGCTTTGAGGAGGAGCACAAGGACAGTGATGATGACAGCAGTGACGATGAGCAGGTCAGGACTCTCAGTGGGAGAGAGGTGCAGGGCACAGGTGGTTGAAGTGTTCCCTAAAAGACCATGGTAAAGGGTTTTCATGGCTTAAGCACTGACACGGCTGGGCAGTTTGGTTTCCACCTGAGGCCCACCATAGAGGTTATTCTCTTTTAGGAAAAGAAGCCAGAAGCCCCTAAGCTGTCCAAGAAGAAGTTGCGCCGAATGAATCGTTTTACTGTGGCAGAGCTGAAGCAGGTTAGACCTGGGGTGACCCAGCCAGCCCAAAACATTTGTTAGATGTTTTGTAAGGCAGGCTTAGTATAGTGATCGTTGGAGAAAGAGCACACAAGAGATGGGCTTTCTGTCGACGCACTGCTCTGTGGTTTTCAGCTGGTGGCTCGACCTGATGTTGTGGAGATGCATGATGTGACAGCACAGGACCCTAAGCTCTTGGTTCACCTCAAGGCCACCCGGAACTCCGTCCCTGTGCCACGCCACTGGTGTTTTAAGCGCAAGTACCTTCAAGGCAAACGGGGCATTGAGAAGCCCCCATTTGAGCTGCCAGACTTCATCAAACGCACAGGCATTCAGGAGATGCGAGAGGCCCTGCAGGAGAAGGTGAGGCAAGGCTGGGGCACTATCTGAGTTGGGGCCCCCCACACTCTTTGTAGCAGCTCGCCTTAGAACTGGACTACCCGATTGTTACAAGTCTAATTAATTAGCCTTTTTCCAGTTTAGAAGTCAGCACTGTGTGATGACCTTGGTCTGTTTAGAGTGTCACTCCTTTGTCATGTTGAGGTTCCTGGTCCTGAAAAGCAGTTTTCTTCCTCTCTTTTGCCCTACTGCTGTTTCTTTGATGCACTTGTAGCTAGAGGCACAAATGTCTTGTCTTATTTAGGGTTGCTAATTCTGTGATGAAGCACCACGACCTACGCAGCTTGGAGAGGAAGGGTTTATTTTACTCACAGCACCATGGTAGCGCTTCATTATCAAAAGCAGTCAGGGCAGGAACCTGGAGGCAGGAGCTGATGCAGAGGCCAAGGAGGAGTGCTGCTTACTGGCTTGTTCCTCATGGCTTGCTCAGCCTGCTTTCTGAGAGAACCTGCCCGGGGATGGCCCCACCCACAATAATTAGGCCTTTCCCATCAGTCACTAATTAAGAAAATACACTACAGCAGCAGCTCCCAACATGCAGGTTGAGGCCCCTTTTTGGGCATTGAACCACACTTTCACAGGGGTGGCCTAAGACCATTGGAAAACACAGATGTTTGCATTATGATTCTTAACAGTAGCAAACTTACAGTTATGAAGTAGCTACAAAATAAATTTATGGCTGGGGGGTCACTGTTTTAGAGGGTGGCAGCGTCAGGAAGGTCGTGTACAGCCAGATCTTATGTAGGCATTTTCTTAAGTGAGGTTCCCTCCTCTCAGATGACTTTAGCTTGTGCTAAGTTGACATAAAACTCTCTAGTTACACAATGCATGTGTAAATCTTTAAGTCTTAAATGTTTAAAATAAATGTGTTGAGTACTAGTTGTCTGTGATTAAAACATTAAGTGAGAAGTGCCTTCCATTGAGCCTCCAGCTCTCTAGTCCTCTCTCACTATTCGGTCTCTGGTTTATTTATTGTCATGTGTGTGTGGCTTGCCTGTGTCCTTCCATTGAGCCTCCAGTGCTCTAGTCCTCTCTCACTATTCGGTCTCTGGTTTATTTATTGTCATGTGTGTGTGGCTTGCCTGTATCCTTCCATTGAGCCTCCAGCTCTCTAGTCCTCTCTCACTATTCGGTCTCTGGTTTATTTATTGTCATGTGTGTGTGTGGCTTGCCTGTGTCCTTCCATTGAGCCTCCAGCTCTCTAGTCCTCTCTCACTATTCGGTTTCTGGTTTATTTATTGTCACGTGTGTGTGTGGCTTGCCTGTGTCCGTGTTTGTTGTGCTCGTGCATACCTGGTGTCTGCAGAGTCACAGGAGGGTCTCAAACCTCTGGAACTGGCTTAGGAATTGTGAAGCCTCTATGTTGGTGCTGAAATTATGAGCAGCAAGTGCTTTTAAACCAGTGAGACAGTGCACCAGCCCTGATCCAGTCCTATCTTGATCACACAGTTAAAAAAAGCAGTTACTGACACAGAAAGCTGAGGCTTCGTTCATACAGTAAGTCTGTGTGTTCAGCATAGCTTGTGTCTTTAGAATTTTTGGTGCTGGTGTTGAGCTCAGGAGCTTCGTGGCTCTAAGCTGCATTTTCAGAGTGAGATAAATGAGGTTCCCTTGAATCGGAGCCAGAACCTCTACTAAAGACTTGACTAATACCCAGTAATTCATCTCTTCTGCCATTTTTACAGGAAGAACAAAAGACCATGAAGTCGAAAATGAGAGAGAAGGTTCGGCCGAAGATGGGGAAGATTGATATTGACTACCAGAAGCTACACGATGCCTTCTTTAAGTGGCAGACCAAGCCGAAGCTCACCATCCATGGGGATCTTTATTATGAGGTTTGGGAAGGAGGCTGGAGGAAGGGGTCAAGGCTGAGTCTTAATGTTGACTTTGGTTGGAGTCCATTTCAAAGCTGGTACAGTGGTCCCCAGCCTTAAAATTGTCCATTCCTGCCATTTGTTGAGATAGGATGTGTTGGATTTTTGTTTGTTTTTCTCCAAACAAGTTTTCCCCCCCTGAAAAAAAAGCTATAGTCCAAGCATTTAAAGTGATGCTTGGTGGGTGGTTTAGGGACAAGATGGCCAAGTGGCAGTTGTTACTCAGAAACATTTTGTTTTAAGTGGGAGAAAAAGTTTTATTTTTTCCCTTGATCTTTGAAACGTCAATCACCGTGGCATCAAATGTTTGTGGGAGAAGAATTCTGACGGTCATCCTGTCCAGTGACCTCGTTGTACACATGAGAGAGCAGGTGCTGTATTTGGCCTGTTTCTCACAGTGTGCTAGCGGCTGAGAGTCTGCCTTCTTCCTTTTCTTATTCTACCCAGAATCTAAGTGGGAGCCAGACAACACTCACGGGACTTTGTGTCTGATAGAGATTAGGACCTCTTGTCTGTTCTCATGTCCTCATGAGCTCTCAGTGTGTCTGGAAACCCTAATAGACAAGCTGTGCTTTTTCTTCAGGGGAAGGAGTTTGAGACACGGCTGAAGGAGAAGAAGCCTGGAGATTTATCTGATGAGCTAAGGATTTCCTTAGGGATGCCAGTGGGACCTGTGAGTGTTGGCTGAGTGTCTGGGAAAGCTGGAGAGAGGGTGAGAATGTGAGCAGTGAGGGAAGGGAGGGGAGGTAAGACCCTGTTGTGTTTTCTTACAGAATGCCCACAAAGTCCCTCCTCCATGGCTGATTGCCATGCAGCGGTACGGGCCACCCCCGTCCTACCCAAACCTGAAAATCCCCGGACTGAACTCACCTATCCCTGAGGTGAGCAGTGAGCTGTTTTCCTTCTTGGCTGCATCTTTTTTTTTTTTTTTTTTTTCGTTGTGTGTGTGTGTGTGTGTGTGTGTGTGTGTTGTTTTTTAAAACAGGGTTTCTCTGTGTATCGTTGGCTGTCCTAGAAATCTCTCTCATAGAGTAGGCTTATCTCGAACTCTGAGATGTACCTGCCTTTGCTTCTCCAGTGCTAGGATTAAAGGCATGCTGGTCAATTTCTGGTTCTTTTGTTTTGTTTTTGTTTTGACTTTCGTTTGTTTATTTGCTTGCTTTTGTTTTGTTTTGTTTTTTTTTGAGATGGTTTCTCTGTATATTCCTGGCTGTCCTTGAACTCACTCTGTAGACCAGGCTGTCTTTGAACTCAAAGAGATCTGCCTACCTCTGCCTCCCAAGTGATAGGATTAAAGGCCTATGCCCACCACTGCCTGGCTGGTTTTTGTTTTGTTTTAATAGAGGATGATTTTGTTTTTTCCTTATCTCAATCTTTTTCTTTTTCTCCCTTTTCTAGCTCTTGTTCCCTCCCCCCCTTCTCTCTCTCTCATAGACAGGAATGTGTGGGTGCATGTGTGTGTGTTGCATGTACAGTAATGCGTGGACATGTGTTCCTGTGGAGTCCAGAGCAGAATACGGAGTGATGGATGCGCTCCTTTATGGTTCTCTGTGTTACTGCCCTGAGATAAGGCCTCTCACTGAATGAGAAACTTGCTGGTTTAGCTAGGCTGGATGGACAGTGAGCTCTTGGATCCATCTGTCTTCATCCCTAATGCTGGGTTCATAGACACGAGCAGCCATATGTAGCTGAAGATTCAAATTCAGGTCCTTACCTTTGCAGAACAATGCCCTTCCTTTTTAAAAAGTAGTAGGTTTTATTTATTAATTTACTTTTTGTGTCTATGGATGCTTTGCCTACATCTGTGTGCCTGGTGCCTGCAGAGGCCAGGAAAAGGTTTCGGATTCCCTGTGAATGGAACTATGAAAGGAGCTGCCATGTGAGTGCTGGGAACTGAACCTAGGTCTGCTGCAGGAGCACGTGCTCTTAACTTCTGAGGCATCTTTTCATCCTGAGTAGTTTTTATTTTTAAAAAGCTATCATGGGCTGGTGAGATGGCTCAGCGGTTAAGAGCACTGACTGCTCTTCCAGAGGTCCTGAGTTCAATTCCCAGCAACCACATGGTGGCTCACAACCATCTGTAATGGGATCAGATGCCCTCTTCTGGTGTGTCGGAAGACAGCTACAGTGTATTCATATACATAAATAAATAAAATAAAATATTTAAAAAAAAAAAAGCTATCATGGGACCACTAAGATAGTTTAGTGGGTAAAAGTGTTTACCACCAAGTCTGCTCACTTGAATTTGATCCCTAGGACCTCCATGGCAAAGGAGAGTACTCCATGAGTGTCAATTCATTGTAATTAAACAACAAACAAAAACCAAAAACAAAAAGCATAACAAAACCAACTTAAATTCGAGGGGCAGGTGGTGGGGCCAACAAACAGTTAAAAAAAAAAAAAAAAAAGAAACCCCAACATACTGGACATGTAACAAAAAAAAAAAACCAAAACAACAACATACTTATGATAAAACAGTCATGATTGCCAAGTACTGGGCTGCTTAAATGGCTCAAGTAGCTGAAGAAGCTTGTGGCCAAGCCTTAGAACCAAGTTCAATCTCAAAGACCCACATAGTGAGGCAAAAAACTGACTCTCAACAGTTGTTCTCTGACATCTGCACACATGGCGTGTGTACACACACACACACATACACACACACCATTTTTATACCATACAAAAAGGAGAACAGGTTGGCCTTGAACTTACTATATAGATCAGGCGACTTTTGAACTCACAAGAAATCTGCCTGTTTCTGCCTCCTGAGTACTGGAATTAGCTATAGTTTTAGTGAATCTTTTTCTAAGTAGGTCTCTGATATATACATGGATAGATAAAAAGAATTTCATCTCAAGAGTGGCATTAAATTATTTTTAAATAAGCTTAACTGAAAAGAACTGATAGATAAGTTATTACAGTAAAAATAGTATTGTCAAACTTGATTTCTATTATATGAGATAGATGTTAACCAACTAATTTTCCAAATTTAGGAAGAATTGGGAAGAATAAATTAGAGTCCTGATTTTTAAAGGATTTGTTGTGAATTTAGGCAGCTCACACTATATCCCAGAGGAGGGCATTAACCCAGCCTCTGCCCCTTGTCCTTGCTGATCCTTGCTTCTAGTTTTGGTGCTTATTAGTTTTTTTAATGTTTCCTGTGAGTGAGGGAGTGTGTGTGTGTGTGTGTGTGTGTGTGTGTGTGTGTGTGTGTGAGAGAGAGAGAGACAGAGACAGAGACAGAGACAGAGACAGAGAGAGACAGGAGGGGAGAGCTCATGCCTTCCCCCTGTGTAAATGCTCGTGCTTGTACCTCTGGTGCCTGTGCACGTGGAGGCCGGCCAGAGATGAACACTTAAGTCCGTTCAGTTATTTTCCCCTTATTTTTTCAACTTCTGGGTCCCACCCATTCAGTTAGACTGCCCAGTAAGCTCCAGGAATCTGCATGCCTCTAGCTTTCCAGGACTGGAGTTAGAGACTTGGGTCTGCATGTTTGCTTAGCAAGCACTGTACAGATTAAACCATCTCCTCAGCCTCTGGTTTTTGTGTTGTTTTTAATGTTCTGCAGTCTTAATTTCCAGAGTCTCCATCTAAGCTCTATCTTGGAGTGCAGCTTTTTTCTAGGGCTTAAGCCTTTTCTAGAATTTGGGAGAATTCATTCACGTTTCCTCTCTTGCAGAGCTGTTCCTTTGGATACCATGCTGGTGGCTGGGGCAAACCCCCAGTAGATGAGACTGGGAAGCCACTTTATGGGGACGTGTTTGGAACCAATGCTGCTGAGTTTCAGGTATGGGTAGACCGCTTAGTTTGATTTTACTCAGTGCTAACTAGGTTAGCAATAGTTTGGTTTAAAGCTTCATTGTCAGGGCGTGGAGCGTGGTGGGGTTCCAGTCTGAAAAGGGGCATGTGTTGTTGAGGTGTGGTGCAGCTTTCCCTCAGAAGATTATTTGTTTACTCTTCCACCTCTTCAGTGAACATCAGGGTGGGGTGAAAGACCGCAGTAAGTACTTGTTGAAGGAATGAGGAGTTTCTTTTAGACCAAAACTGAAGAAGAAGAAATTGATCGGACCCCCTGGGGAGAACTGGAGCCATCTGATGAAGAGTCCTCAGAAGAAGAGGAAGAAGAGGAAAGTGATGAAGACAAGCCAGATGAAACTGGTTTCATTACACCTGCAGACAGGTAGTCAACAGAGCCTTTCTCCTCCAAAGCAGCCTGTCTGTCTGTGGGGCCTGCTGCTTCACAACGGAGCTGTTCTTTCTTTCTGCATAGTGGCCTCATCACTCCTGGAGGATTCTCATCTGTGCCAGCTGGAATGGAGACCCCTGAACTCATTGAGCTGAGGAAGAAGAAGATTGAAGAGGCGATGGATGGGTGAGAGAAGTCGTCAGGCATTGCTGGGAGGGTCTTTACTTCAGTTGGTTTTCAGGGTTGGTTGGTTGACTTTAAATCTGTTTTTCTGTATTCTCCACCCCTTTTTAAAAAAAGATTTATTTATCTTATGTGTATGAGTGCTCTGTCTGCATGTATATCTGCATGCCAGAAGAGGGCATCAGAACTCATCTCTCCAGCCCCCTCTTCATTCCCTTTTTAACAATTATTAAACACCAACTTTGTGCTAGTGGGAAATCAGCAGGGTAGATTGTTGAGGTGTACAAATGATCGGAATAAAGTAATTTCGGGTCTGGCTAACAGTGATGAAGCTGAGGAAACCTGAGTAGTTGGTTTGAGAAGAATGTTGAATGATGGAGAAGTTCTTGGAAGGCCTCATTGAAGAGGTGGTATTTGAACTAAATATTAGGAAAGAATCAGCCAACAGTGGTCTGCAGTCAGAGATAGAAACACAAGGCCCCAAGGCTGGCTTTCCATTGTCACAGATTATATAGCTCTGTTTTAGGTGAGAACATAGGATTGACCCCTTTTCTAGTTTGCTTTCTATTGCTGTGATAAGTATCATGACCTAAAGAAATTTGGGGAGAAAAGAATTTATTTGGTTAACAGCTTACAATCCATTATGAAAACAAGGCAGGATCCTGGAGGCAGGGACTGAAGCAGAGACTATGGAGGAGTGCCGCTTACTGGCTTGTTCCTCATGGCTTGCTCAGTTTGCTTTTTTATACAACCCAAAATCTCCTGCCCAGGGGTTTACAGTCCTCAGTGGGCTTGGTCCTCCTACATCAAACATTAGTTAAGAAATGTTCCATGGGTGTGACCACAGGCCAGTCTGGTGGGGACATTTTTCCAATCAAGGTTCTCTCTTCCAACATGACTTTAATTTGTGTCAGGGTAACAGAAAACCAACCTATACACCCTTTTCATGAAATAAAATTAGAGTCCTTTGTATTATTTGTATATATGCACATGTGTACAAGGTGCACATGTAATACACTGGTGTAGGGGCCAGAGATTGCGGTCAAGTGTCTTCCATTGTTTCAATATTATTCTTTTAGACAGGATCTCACTGAACCGTTCTAAGCTAGATAGCCAGGGATACCTGTCTCTGCTCTTACCCAGCCCTGGGGTACAGGTGTGCAGTTGTGTGCCCACTCTTTATGTAGGTATTGGGTATCAGTTTCAGGGCCTTGTGCTTTCCCAGAAGTTTAGTGACATAGTCATCTTCTCAGGCCCAGATTCTATAATATTTAAAGGTCTTCATTTTTGAGTAACTTTGGCTATATAGAGTATTCTAGGTTGACAGTTTGTCTTCCCTTTCAGTCCTTCTAAGATGTTGCTCTAGTGTTTTCTTTATTTCCGATGAGAAAACAGTTGTCATTTTACCTTTATTCCTTGATAGGAGTCATTTTCTCTTGTTGATTTGTTGTTGTTTTTTTTGGGACAGGGTTTCTCTGTGTAGCCTTGACTGTCCTGGAACTTGCTCTGTAGACCAGGGTGGCCTCAAACTCAGAAATCCGCCTGCCTCTGCCTCCCGAGTGCTGGGATTGAAGTTGTGCGCCATCACTGCCTGGCTTGGTATTTTTCTGATTTCTCTGTTTCTAACCTCCCCCTTGACCTCCCACGTGCACGCATGTGTGTGGGCATGCGTGCGTGTAAATGTGTACACCAGTTCATCTCTTGATTGCCCTCTTATTTTTAGAGATCGGATCTCTCACAGAACCCGTGGCTTGCTTTTGTCTCCCCTGGCTGGGTGCTGTGTTTAGAGACACATTGTCTGCAGATCCAAACTCAGGACGCCATGCTTTCGCAGCAAGCACATTACCTACTGACTGACCCATCTCCCAATGCCCTGTAGTAGTATTTTATGTATTTGCTTGCTTATTAACAACATTTACCAGTTCTAGGTTGAACTATTGATCCTCTGGCATCTAATCTACCTCTTAAGGACAGGGATTACAAGTGTAGGCCACTGCTTCCAGCTTTCTGAGTTGACTTTGATTGTTATTTTTGTTACCACCCTCCCCAACCCTTTCCAGTATGGGGTCTTACTATGTTGCCCTGGCTGGTGTGGGACTGTCTGGGTAGGCCAGGCTTTCTTTGAACTCACAGAGATCCACCTGTCTCTGCCTCCCAAGTCCTGGGATAAAAGCCATGTGCCATTATAACTGCTATAACTGGCCTTTTTCTTTTTAATTTTGAGTATTTTGCTGCATATACATCCACATGCCAGAAGAGGGCATCTGATCCCCTTATAGATCCTTGTGAGTCACCATGTGTTTGCTGAGAATTGAACTCAGGACCTCTGGAAGAGCAGCCAGTGCTCTTAATGGCTGAGCCAACACACACACACATACACACACAGAATTTTTGATACTGGAGTCTCTCTGTGTAACTACAGCTGGCCTTGAACTCATGGTTCTCCTATCTCAGCTTTTTAAATCCTGGGATTAAATATAGATGTGCATCACCATGCCTCACTATGTGCCTGATAGTTTCTGATTGGCAGTTTAGCTTTGTGAAATTTACTGGGTTAGAGCATTTTGTATTCCTCCCCATCTTCACCTTTGATAACTATATGGTTGTTTAGAAACTGTTTGATAGTCTGAAACTTTTTTTTTTTTTTTTTTTTTTTTTTTTTTAGTAGGATTGAAATAGTCTTCCCCACTATGAGGCAATGCTCAGGAGATTCTGTATTCTCAACCCAAGCCTGTGAATCTGGAGGGTTTCCATTTGATGAGGGAATTGGCACTGTTTTGATCCTGGCTCAGCAGTGGGCACTGTCCATGGCTCATCCTTCCAGGAACTCTTTGGCATTGGTAATATCTTCACACGGTGTTTCCTCAGAGTCCTTCCCTCCAGTGCTTGAAGAAGGAGCTTGTGAGCTCTCTCTCTGTCCTGCAGTTTCTAACAGCTTTGGACTCCTTAGATTTTGACCCTCATTCTCTCAACTCACAGAATCCTCTCAGCTCTGTGTGGGTCTCCTCTGGTCTGTGATCTGGAAACTCAGTATCACTGTAAGGTCCATTTTATTTTATTTAAAAAATTTTTTTGGTAAACTTTTTAATGACAAGGTCTCTAAAGCAATGCTGTGCCTGCCCTCCGATCTGCTGCCTTTTTCTGTCTTAATCATTGTTTTATACCATTCTTGTCTGGTGCCTTGAAGAGCTATAGTTTCATATATTTTGTCCAGTTTTTGATTATTTCATGTAGATTGGTAAATCTAGTCCCTGCTTCTTACTAGGAACCAGAAGTCTGAAGTTTTACATATTAAAGGAAAGAAAACAAGGAGACTGTGCAGAGTTTGAATCCTTTAGGGCATGATAAAGAGTTTGGATTCTGGCCAATGAGATGATTAGTTTAGTGGGTAAGGAACAACACATAAAGGCTAGAGAGATTGAAGTTAAGAACACTTGATGCTCTGGTAGAGAACCTGGATTGGATTCCTAGCACCCACATGGCAGCTCATAACCTGTAACTCCAGTTCCAGAGGTTCTGACTTCCTCAGGTATCAGGCACACACATGGTACACATACAAACATGCAGGTAAAACACTCATAAGCATGAAATTTAAAAAATATATATATACATATATATGTATGTATGCTTGTGTGTGTGTATCCATTTTTGTTTTATGAGTGTGTTTTTCTTGCATCTGTCTGTATGCTATATGAATACCTAGTGCCTGTTGAGGCCAGAAGAGGGTATCAGATCCTCTGGAACTATAGGTACATATGATCAGTTGTAAAAATAAAATGCCACATGGGTGCTGGGACTTGAACCTGGGTCTTCTGGAAGAACAGCCAGAGCTAACTACTGAGCCGTCTTTACAGCTCCTAATTTTTTTTTTTTTTTTTTTTTTTTAATTTCAAGACAGTGTTTCTTTGTGTAGTTGTGGCTGTCTTGGCATCAAGAATTACCTCGCTGGGTAGTGGTGGCTCACATCATTAATCCCAACACTTGGTAGACAGAGGCAGGAGAATCTATGAGTTTGAGGCCAGCCAGGTCTACAGAGTGAGTTTCAGAACAGCCAAGGCTACACAGAGAAACCCTGTCTTGAAAAACGGATAAAAACAAACAAGTTACCTCTTCTATGGGAAGAGTTGGAGAGTGCATGGTCTAGAGTGGTAGTAATAGACTTGTCATTTGACGTTGACTATGCTATTCTAAGCATAATTGAAATGTGGTTGAAGGCCCTTGTCTTTGGGAGGGCTGGAACATTAGAACTTCAAGCACTACCTCTGAGAAAGTTTATTTTATTAATTTATTTTTACTCTTTGGTTTTTTGAGACCATCTTACTATATAGCCTTGCCTGTCCTGGAATTCAGTATGTAGCCCAGGTTTGCCTCTTACTCACAGACATCCACCTGCCTTAGCCTTTGAAGTGCTGATATTAAAGGTGTACAGCACCAGACCTGACTCTATCTTTTTTTTTTTTTTTAAAGATTTATTTATTTTATGTATGTTGCTGTCTTCAGACACACCAGAAGAGGGCCTCAGATCCCATTACAGACGATTGTGAGCCACCGTGTAGTTGATGGGAATTGAACTCAGGATCTCTGGAAGAGCAGTCAGTGCTCCTAACCGCTGAGCCATCTCTCCAGCCCCCTGACTCTATCTTTTTAAACAATTACTGTGTGTGCATACTTGATATGTTTGTGTGGATGTGTGTGTGTGTGTGCGCGCGCGCGAGAGCGCCAGTGCCAGTGTGCCACAGCAAACATTTAGAGATCAGAGCACAACGTGGTGGAGTTGGTTCTCTCTTCTTTATGTGGGTTCCAGGGATGGGGCTCATCTCATCATCAGGTTTGCACAGCAAGTGTTTTTATTGGCTGTGCTATTTCACTGGCCCTCACCTGTTCTTTTGACAGCTTCTCTGTAGGAAAGCTCTCTATGAAACTTTAGCCTCTTTGTCTACTGACCTTTCCTTATGAGTCTTGGTTCTGATTCCCTAATTTGGTTCAAAAGATCACTTAGCTTGGTCTCTGTACCCTTTACAGATTCTGTCCTGTGGGATCAGCACTGACCCCACTCCATATCCCAAACCCAACTTTTCTTATGGGCATCCTTCAATGGCAGATCCTTCAGCTGTAGCTATCTTGGGATTTTCTTAGAATTCAAGTGTCACTTTAATGCTTCTTTTGACTCTGGAGACCCTTTTGTACCTTATTGGGTTTTACTTTCTTGTCCTTTGTAGAAGTGAGACTCCTCAGTTGTTCACTGTGTTGCCAGAGAAGAGAACAGCGACTGTTGGGGGAGCCATGATGGGATCAACCCACATTTATGACATGTCCACGGTAAGTATTTGGAGGGCATTATTTTGTAACAGAGATGGAGCCAGTGTTTCTGAGAGTCTTTGGAGATAATAAGGTTCTGATTTTTTCAGGTTATGAGCCGGAAGGGCCCAGCCCCTGAGTTGCAAGGTGTGGAAGTAGCGCTGGCCCCTGAGGAATTGGAGTTGGATCCCATGGCCATGACCCAGAAGTATGAGGAGCATGTTCGGGAGCAGCAGGCACAAGTAGAGAAAGAAGACTTCAGCGACATGGTGGCTGAGCATGCTGCTAAACAGAAGGTGGGAGCAACCTGGGATCCTAGGACTGTAGCCTAGGAGTAGGGGCTGTCCTTTCTGGTGGAGTGAGAGGTGGGTGGACTCAGTGCATGCTTCCTATCTTTCTTTGAGCCTAAAGATCTTAGAGATCCTCCATTGGTTGCAGTCTCTTAAGTTCAGTGACACTGGGGCTCAGGGAGAGGCAGAAAGTCATTCAGATCTGAGGGAGAAGAGAAGAATGTGGTTTCAGTGCTTTTTTTTAGCTTAATTTTCATGTCTATGTCAGGCTGCCTCCTGTCTGGGGGTTGTTTAACCTAGTGTAACTTCTCTCTCTTTTTCCTACAGCAAAAGAAACGGAAAGCACAGCCCCAGGACAGTCGTGGGGGCAGCAAGAAATACAAGGAATTCAAATTTTAGGTCCTTCTCACATAACTGGCCTTCCTTTAGGCCCTTCGTATGTCTGGGCTTTCTATGTTGATCCCTAAAGCTAGTTCTGTACTCCCTAGGCTTGTCACTTCCTGTTCTTACTTTAGACTTGTTTT
>CM052703.1:51157437-51169854 GCA_028551405.1 Uromys caudimaculatus
AGCAAAAGAAACGGAAAGCACAGCCCCAGGACAGTCGTGGGGGCAGCAAGAAATACAAGGAATTCAAATTTTAGGTCCTTCTCACATAACTGGCCTTCCTTTAGGCCCTTCGTATGTCTGGGCTTTCTATGTTGATCCCTAAAGCTAGTTCTGTACTCCCTAGGCTTGTCACTTCCTGTTCTTACTTTAGACTTGTTTTGTAAATAAAGCTGTTTCCCAAGGAAGGATGAATACAGGCACTCTTGAACCTCTCTCATTTTTAACTTCTGCAGAAGCTATACTTGTTGCCTATAATCACAGACTGCCCTATAGAACTATGGGACTGGAGTTGCTGAACTGAACTTGTGGATAATTCACTATCCCCTACCCCTCCTGTGTGGGAAGACTCTAAGGAAAGTACCTTTAGGTCTGATCTGACCTTACTGCTTGTCCGTGGGGAATAAAAATAGCCAGTCTAGGCTATGCTGTAGGCTAAGGAAGTAGGCCAGGTCAGGCCTTCCTTATTGACCTTGTGGCAGAAAGGCCTATTTCTTACCTATTAGAGAACATTTATATCTAAATAAAATTAAATTGTTCCAGAGTCCCAGCTAACTACTTGGATTCACTAGTGTGTGTGTGTATGTGGGTGGGTGGGTGGGTGTAGGTGTTGGGTTTGAAGGGCTTGTCTTCGTCCCTGAGTTCTGAGTTTTTTGAAAAACTAGGTTGGAGCACAGGATTCCATGACATTTGCTCAAGTACTAGGGAGAAGGTGTGGGTGTAGGAGAGTGCAAGAGCTCTAGGTAGGATGGGGGTGTGTGGATGGCAGCTGATCAGGCCTTGAGAGAAATAGAATTTTAGAAATTGAGAAAGCACTGAGGCACTCTGGGACTTTGTAAAGAAGGCTGTTTCGGGGGCGCTGTACCAAGAAAGGTTGTTGGATCTAGCTAACGTTAGCTCAACTGGTTCCTGTCTACCTTCAAGCAAGAACTTAAACTCCCGAGGTGGTGGCTGGCCCCTGGATCTCTACCTACTGCTCCATTTGCAGAAGTGGGCGAAATACCCAAGCGGGCTATCTAATTTCCATGCAACGCGTGACCAGCCGCGGGTCGGCCTCCACTACGTTTTCTGCAGATCCCAGGGGCTGAGCGCGCTCCCGTACAGTCTTCTCCGGTCCGGGACCGCGCCCCGGAAAACCCGGGTTTCCGCTGGCGGAGTAGTGGCCGCCCGAGGAGGGCGAAGGGAGGAGGGGCGCGGAGCCAGCACGCCAGAGGCCTGCTAGGGACTCAAGGGCCTCAGCGAGAGCGCGCGGGCTGTAAGCCCCCTCCCAGAGGCCGCGGGGCCCAGCGCGAGTCTGGCCCCGCCCCGTGGAGCCGGGCTGGGTGGGGCCGTGGCTCCCCGCCCCTTTCGGACACGCCCACCCAGTGTCTGGGCCTCGCGGGCCGCAACAGGCGGCGGCGGGCGAGCGCGAGGACCGCGCGCAGCGAAGGCCCGCGCGTGCGTGCAGATTCGCTGGTGGCTTGCGCTCCGCCGGGCGTTCTGAGGAGACGCGCTGAGCCGCTGCCGCCGCGGGGGGAAGCCTGAGAGTCGCTCGCGTGCCCTCAGTCAGCGTAAGCCCCGCGCCCCTTCCACCCCTGGCCAGGCCATGGCGGAACGCGGAGGGGCGGGCGGTGGTCCCGGAGGCTCCGGGGGCGGCAGCAGTCAGCGGGGCTCTGGGGTCGCCCAGTCCCCACAGCAGCAGCCGCCGCAGCAGCCGCCACAGCCGCAACAGCCGACGCCCCCCAAGCTGGCCCAGGCCACCTCGTCCTCCTCGTCCACCTCAGCTGCGGCCGCCTCCTCCTCGTCCTCCTCCACCTCCACCTCCATGGCCGTCGCGGTGGCCTCGGGCTCTGCGCCTCCGGGCGGTCCAGGGCCAGGCCGCACCCCCGCCCCAGTGCAGATGAATTTGTATGCTACCTGGGAGGTAGACCGGAGCTCATCCAGCTGTGTGCCCAGGTGAGCAACGGGCGGGTGGGAAAAGGTGTTGGCCTAGGGGACCGCCAGGCTGGCTCTGTGACAGGCCCCGCCTCCCCATCTCCCGGGTTGAGTGGAGGGGACGTCCTCCACTCCTAGCTCGTCCTAGCTTTGGGGGTGGGGTGGGGTGGGGGCTGCCTTCTCCTGGGCCTTCCAAGACTGTGGTATGGGCCCGCCCTCTCCAACAGTCCCACCTTCTGCCTTGACCTGGACCATCCTCTTGCCCTCCTGGAGCAATGGTGGCCTCCCAGATCCAGCCCAGTGGCCTTCCTTGGCTGGGTCTGACCGAATCTGGCCTTCCTTATGGTCAGTAAGTCACTGTTCTTCCTGCCTCACTGGCGCCCGTGGGCTGTACATATGTTATTGTTACACAGATGTGGTAAAGATGGCTTTGATATAATTATTTCCCAACGTACTTAGCATGTGCCAAATTCAGTTGTCACCTGTTGCAAGTAAAGCTGGTTAACACTTGGGGGTTCAGTACATACATTCATCTGTGCTTAACGTCACACACATTCTCTGGGTACTCTGTGCTCTTAGTTTGGGGCATCAGTTGAGTGTGTTCTTAAATTCGAGTTTTCATTTCCTCCTCCCCTAGGTCACAGAGTCTCCTGGTTCCTAAGAGCTCTGTAAAATGACTGCCTTGTTCCTAATTCAATCCATTTTTCTGTCTGTTGGAACTATCTGGAAACTTGCATCACACTCTTGGAGATATTTTCTGTTTCTCTATGGCAAAGCAGTTATTCTATATAATTCTTTGGGGACAGTGTGTTGGAGTTGACCCTGTGATAAGACAGCCTGCAGGGTTGGTTTCGCCTAGTAAGCACAAAGAAGTGCCTGGAGGTGTGCATTTTGTGCCTCTAAACCGAGTTGATTCTCAGGTTCTATTCTTACTTACCCTGTTAGTCCAGCAGGGCAGATGGATATGCCTGTAAGCCAGAGGTTGGGTGCACTGTGGGGTTCCACTCTCAGCTCTGCTAGTGTTTCTTTTCCTCCCTTTATTTTGAACAACATCACACCACAACATTGCACCAATATATAGGGCATGAAAAATGATGACAAGCACATTTTTATTTTTATATGTCATTTATTGAAAAATATAGAGCATTACTCAACTTGTCAAACTCGCCATGTTCCTTCCTGAACCACATTCTGGCTTCCCCTACACACTTCTGAATTATGCCCCCTCCTCCATTACAGTTTTACTACATACGAGTCTGTAAACAATATATTTTTTTGTTTTGTATGTTTTTGAATTTTATTTATTTATTTTTGTTTGTTTGTTTTTGAGACAGGATCTTACTTGCCTTGGCTGGCCTGGCCTCCTGCCTTCCTAGTGCTAGTATTAAAAGTGTGCACCACTACTCTTGGCTTCAACGTTTTTTGGAGCTTGTAGAAATGTTCCCATATTGTATGTAGCCTGTCACTTTTAACTCAGGCTTATGCAAATCATCAATATTGTCTAGTAGCTCTAGTTTTTAGTACTTCTTTAATAGTTATATGAACTACTGTTTGATTCTGATGAGTATTTAGGTTATTCCCTGTTAACATGGACAGTGTGTGTGTGTGTGTTTGTATGTGTGTGTGGTATGTATGTATATATGTATGTATTTGCCCAGGATTTGTGCTCTTGGGCAGAAGTTTCTTTAGAGTATGTTTGAAGTATATATGAAGTGTATGTATATATATGAATATATTTATATGCATATATATGTATATAGGCACATGTACACATAAATACATACAAAGCATATATGAAGGACGTATAAAGGAGTGGAATTGCTGCTTGAAAAGTGGATTTGAAGCTTCAAGAGATGATGCTAGACTGTTTGCCACTTCCGCCCTCCACTTTTCATCCCTTCACGTACAGCATTCACTGCACTGATTTATAGTGTTCTCTTTCTCTGTCCTCCTTTAAGGCAATCGGGAGCCACAGTCATTTACTTTGGCCAGAACCCTAGCATGACACCAAACTCAAAGTAGAGCTCACTGTGGGATGGCATGCCTTTTGGTCCTGCGTAGGCCTCTCTTTATTTCTGTGTGGGCCTGACCATTGTTGAAGTATGCTGTTCCTACTCTTCCTTGCATAAAAGTCCTGTGCTCCACCCTGCATGGGTTTGCTGTTAGTAAAACACGCTCTCCTTTGGATCTGGGAGTGTTTGAGTGTCCCTTGGGTAGTTGCCTTGTCTAGCTTGTTAGACTGAAAAAAACATGGATTGATGGGCAGAAGCTGGCATAAAGGGGAACAGAGAGAGTCACCACTGAGTTTTGGTGTGACCATAAGGACTCTTGGTTACTAAAGGTCTGCAATAATAAATTGCTTGCTCCAGAAACAGGGTAGACGTGTGGTTATGTTTGCTGGCCAGTCCTGGCCTGCCTTTTGCCCTCTATGATTTTGCTTTCCACCATCATCCTTGTGCCTCCCAGCACCTTGTGAAACACTTTTGCTTCTTGGAGCTGCTGCTGTGTCTTTGGAAGAAAAACACCCTGTGGGCAGAAAAAGGCCTGCTATTGGCTCTTCTAAATATTAAGTCATTTGGTTAATTTGTTGTCTCCTGGTACTTGTTCATGTTATTTAAAATATACTGCCAACGAAGCTCTGTATAGAACCTGGAACTAACGTTCTCTCATGTAACTCCAGTGAAACACAAACCTATGAGCTATAGGCAATTAAGAAATGTAAATCTGATGGTGAATCTGAGGAAAGGTGTGCATGAGAACGCTGTGGGAGCTTGGCATAAAGGCATGTGCTTAGAGTTTGAGGCAGGGAATTGATGATTCAAGGACAGCCAGAATTCATAGTTTCAGGCCGGCCAGAGAGAGATAGCAAGACTTACTTGAGAACAGACAAAGAAAAAAACCCAAAATCAGTCAGCACTATAAGAGTAGGTGTCACCTAGTACCAAAAAGAGGGGGTGTAACAGAGCAGTAGGAAGGTCATGCTGCTTTCTTTAATACTTTAGAAAATTTGATTTGCTTTTGAAAAAAATCTTTATTGGACATTTAAATAAAGGTGAGCATTCTAGATGCTTTTAGGTGCATGTCTGTTGGCTTTTAATTTCTGCTAGATTCTCAAAATTGATAGTATTATTTTTAAAACTTTCAATAGCATACTTACAGTTGGCTTTAAAATGGCTCAGTTGTTCTTTGTATTGATGTTTCTTTTTATCGGCATTAAAAAAGAAAACAGCATTAACATATGTCCATGACTCAAGCAGTGTAGAAAGATAGACTATGTAAAGGGAAAGGCCCTGATCCCACCTCTGTTCTCACTTCTCAGAAATTGCCACCGTGAAATATGGTTATCTTTAAGACTTTGTTATGATAAAATAAAGGGCTGAGGATGTGTCTCAGTTGGTAGAGTGCTTACCTAGCATGCACAAGGCCCTCAGTTCAGTGCCAGCACCATGTAAGACTGGGTGTGGCAGTCCATACTTGTAATCCCAGGATTTACAGGGAAGACAGGAGTTCAAAGTTATCCATAGTTACAGAGTAAGTTTGAGGCCTACCTGGGATATATAAGACCACTAAAACAACAAAAAGCAAGCAAAACTGTTCCGTGAATAGGCAGCTCTGCTGTTGTTCCCTTATGAAGGTCATAGCTTTAAGAGTTGGGGTTGCTCCCCTCCCCAACCTAACTGTTCTCTACTGTAGTGGGTTTGGCCTGGAGTGAGGTGGGAAGGTGAGGGGGAAAAATGGGGAGGGGACTGTGTGGCATTGTTGCTCATGTTAAAGGAAGGGTTTTAGAGTCTCATTACCTATGTTCTCTTCAGTCTTTGTAAAGTGAGATTTTCCCTTCATATTTCTCTTTTGAATTGCTAAAGTTAGGAAAGGCAGAAAATTATTAAATTGTATAAACATACAAAATTTTCTCAGTTGTATAAAATTGACTAGGAGTTGATATATGCCCTACTGTATAACAATACACTGTATCAAATTGGGACTTCATTTCAAAGCACACTTGAGTGTCCTTATCTTTGTGTTCATGTAGGGAAGGAGTTCAGTAACTATCAGTCACAATTTCTAAATTACATTAAGCATACAGAAAAGGGTTACTAAAGTTAACCCTTATCAGACAAAAGAGTTATAGCCAAAGGAGGTGTTCAGGCTGCACTGGCATGACTAGCTTGCAAGAGGAATGTTATCTACATGGAAGTACTTGGGAAGGGATGCTACTCTTACCACAAAGGCACATACAAGCTGGAATCTCAGTACGACTGCTGTATGCTAGGACAGACTCTTTTATGCCTTAGACTTTCCACCATTTCTTTTTCTTACCATCCATCCTAAGATGTACATTAAATAAATACAAAAAAAGGCCTGTAAAGCCACAGGAACAAGTACTTCTTAAATGATAGATGTAAAGTAAATGCAGTTGATCAAATAAGAGAGAACTTGTGAAATGTCTGTTATCTCCCTAGCATTGAAAGTACTAAAAGCATTGTTTGTGCCCTAGGAGATTTGAATTTCACATTGTGAGTGTTGTAATAGAATATCCTCCCTATCAGGGTAATATCATCCATCATCCATCCTTGTAGAAGCTCAGATTCCATCAGTCAGAAAGAGAATGACTTTCACTGAGTCCGTTTTACATGTATTGACTTACAGATAGTTGGAACATAGTAGTTATGTGATTTCTTTTCTTTCCTTTTCCTTTTCCTTTCCTTTTCCTCTTCTCTTCCAAGACAGAATTTCTCTGTGTAGCTCTGGCTGTCCTGGAACTTGCTCTGTAGACCAGGCTGGCTTCAAACTCAGAGATCTGCCTGCCTCTGCCTCCCAAGTGCTGGGATTAAAGGCGTGCACCACCACCTTCCAGCTACATGATTTCTTTCAAAACTAGTTTTCTAGTTTCTTGGGCAAACCATTGAGTACTCTTGCTTTCTGCTCTTGTAGGAGGGAAATGCAAGTCAGAGACTGTTTGTGCTGTGTTGTGTCCTTTGACTCTTTCACCTGGGGAGACTAACTGGTCCTGCTTTGGCCTGAAACTGTTAAAGTAGACCTGGCCTGGCCTAGCTTGCCTCTGACATCATTCTAGAAGTACTTGGGCAATCTAGGGTAACTGGGAATGACTTGCCAGCATCGAGTTTGCATTGCTCATGAGAAAAGTCAGAATTGAAGCTGGCCTAAGAACTTCTTTCAGAGAGGGCCTTGAACAAGGTGGTTCCAGGTTGGCAAGCCCTCACAGGATCCCTCCTTTAGGCTTAGACCCAGGAGTCACTAGCACTGCAGGAGGGTTTTAGAGAACCCAGATGTATATGTGTTGATAACTACTCTAGAGTGGTTCCTTTACATAGAAACTTACAATTGTTTAGAAAGCTGACTAGAAAATTAGAAAGGACTCTAGTCTCAGTCAGGGGTCCCCCCCAAGGCAACCCTTTATGTGGCCTTTTTTCCTTGGGAAGTGCAAATAAGTAATGATACATTGCTGCTTAACTTGAGAACCTCCAGAAAAAAAATTCTTTTCAATTTTAAAATTTTATTTTGGGGGCTGGAGAGATGGCTCAGTGGTTAAGAGCACTGACTGCTCTTCCAGAGGTCCTGAGTTCAATTCCCAGCAGCAACCACATGGTGACTCACACCATCTGTAATGGGATCTGATGCCCTCTTCTGGTGTGTCTGAAGACAGCTACAGTGTACTCATATACATAAAATAGAATTTTATTTTGGCAGAGTGTGGTTACAATGTTGTATATGTGGAGATCAGAGAACTTTGTAGACGATTTGATTCTCATCTTCTAGCTTTACATGCAGGAAGCAAACAGGTTGCTAGGCTTGTTCAGTAAGCATCTTATCAGCCATTTCTTTTCTTTTTAAAACTGGGTATTATGTAGCTCCGGTTGGCCTTAGACGTGCTACATTGAATTCCTGATTTTCCGGCTCTATCCAAAGTGCTGGAGTTGCAGACATATGCCACCACACCCAGCAAGAATGTAATTTCTGAAAATATCCCAGTAGTCTGGCATGGTGGTATAATCAGTGCTTAGTAGGCAGAGGCAGGAGGATCAGAGTTCTAGGCTAGTCTTTGCTATACATAGTGAGTTCAAAGTCAGCCTCAGCTACTGAAACTGTGTTTTAAAAAGTAACCAGCACTGGAGAGTTACTTACAGTTAAGAGCATTTGTTGCTATTGCAGAGGGTCCACATGGCTGCTCTTAATAGCCTCTAACTTTTGTCTCCCACACTCCCACCCCCAATCTGATGACCTCTTCTGACCTCCATGGGCACCGTGCACACATGTGGTAGGCACACATTCATACACACAGGCAAAACATTCATTACATAAAATAAAATAGATAAATCTAAAGATAAAAAGTTAGAAAAAAAGATTTGTTAAAACAAAACAAAACAAAAACTAATCAAAAGGCTAGAGAGATGGCGAGGTCCCAAACTTGGTTCTTAGCATTCACATCGGACAGGTTTTAAGCATCTGTAAGTCCATCTCTGGGGATCTGATGCCTCTGGCCTCCTTGGGTACTTCCACTCATGTGCACGTACCTGCATGCAGATACACACACCTATGTAGTGACAATTTTGGAAATATAAGAATGTGTTTCTGTTTTAATGCCAGGTGTAGAATATGGAGCTGCTTCGGAGTGTCCACAGACACTGCCTGTGATTTGCCTTGTGCTCCAGCAGGTGCATGACTTTGCTGGCTGCGGAGAGTTTCTGTGATTATGTGATGTATGGAATTCTGGGGATTTTTTAGAGGTATATAAATACTAGGACCCCAAGAGGTGGGGTAGGTTCTTGGTTGGTTGTTGTTGGTAGTTGCTGGTCATTGCAGGTTGTTAAGTAGTCATGTGCAAAGAAGAAACAAGAGGAAATTAGATATCCTGACAGCAAAGATCAAACTTGCCACACGAACTTGATGCTCCCTAATCAGCAGGAAGGAAGTAGTCTAATGGTGACATCACCCCTTTCATCCCCCTGGCTTTATTCAGGGATCTCTTTCCTTCCCTTTCTATCCTTTTTTATCTCTTGTGTTAGAGGGTTGAAAGGGTGGAAGAAAAGGGGTAGAGAAGAGTGGGAGAAAGAAGAACCCACAAAGTAGCAAAAGATAGCTACACACCTACATGTAATTAATAATAAAAATATTTGAAAACAAAAACCAGTCAACCAACCAACAACATATTAATAGGCATTCATTTATGTCTTAAGATGATGAGATGCTTTGTTTTAAAGCTGTTTTGTGTTAACCATTTGTGACTGCTTTGATTGAAATTTACTTCCTCAGCCCAACAAGATCATCAGTTGGCCTGTAATCGAGCACTGGGAAGTAGAGGTAGATTTTAAGGTCATCCTTGGCTATATGAGAACCAGTTTCAAAATAACAAACCAATTGAAAATGAAGAAAAATTTATCTATTCCATTACATTGCCTCCATCTCTTCTTGTTTATTCCTTCTATTCTTTCTTTTGCTTCTTTTGTTGTTGCTGCTGCTTTGTTTTTGAGAATAGGATCTTGTTAGGTAGCTCTGATTAACCTGAGTTTACTATGTTGCCCAGACTTTCCTGGAACTTGTGTTCCCCCTGTTTTAGTCTCTGGAGTGCTGTGACTTCAGGTGTCCATCACTCCGTGTGGCATTATAGCAGTTCCATTTCAAGTCACTATAGACACATATGCCTAATGGCTTCCATTCTGGACAGGGCAGACCTAGAACTTTTTAGTGACTTGGAAAGACCTTCTAGATAACATGAGTTTAGTGGGAAAAAGTTGTCTAAATATTTCTAATGTAAATATTTATGGCTTGTTAAGAAAATATTTTTAGCTGGGCATGGTGGCACACTCTTTTAATCCCAGCACTTGTGGGGCAGAAGCAGGTAGATCCCAGTGATTTCAGGTCAGCCTGGTCTTCCTAGAAGTTGCAGGATAGCCAGAGCTACATAGTGAGACTTTGTCTCAGAAAAAAAAAAGATTTGAAAAATATTTTGCAAATTATACATCTCGTTCATTAATATTTACTAGGAACTCAATTCGGTAACAAAAACCAAAATTCGAAGTACTCTGACTTGGGGACTAGAGAGATGGCTCAGCAGTTAAGAGCACTGGCTGCTCTTCCAGAGGTCCTGAGTTCAAATCTCACCACATGGTGGCTCACAGCCATCTGTAATGAGATCTGATGCCCTCTTCTGGTGTGCCTCATATACATAAAATAAATAAATCTTTGGGCCAGAGTGAGCAGGGAATAAAATTAAAAAAAAAAAATTAAAGTAATCTGACTTTGAAAATGTGGAAATTTGCCACGTGTGATGGTGCATTCCTTTAATTCCAGCACTCAGGGGTCAGAGATGCGTTCTAGGCCAGCCTGGTCTATAGATTGAGTTCCAGGACAGCTAGGGCTACATAGAGAGAACCTGTCTCAAAACAAAACAAACAAAAAAGGTTTATCTAAACAAATGAATTTCTCAAAATAAGACCTCCAAATGGTCAACAACGGTAAGAAAAAAGTGCTCAATATTCTAATCATCAGATCAAAACCATGATGAAATATCCTTTTACCTTAGTTGAATGTTATAACAACAAAAAGACAAAAAAATAATAAAGGGTGGTCAGGATGTATATGTATGTGTCCTATAGCATAAGTGTGGTTAAGAAGATAACTTACAGGATCTGGTTCAATCCTTCTATCATGTTAGTCCTGTGGATTGAATTTAGGTCATGCTGCAAGCACCTTTACCTGCTAAATCATCTTGAGGGCCTTGCTTTATTTTTGGTTTTTCGAGACAGGGTTTCTCTGTGTAGCCCTGGCTTTCCTGGAACTCACTCTGTAGACCAGGCTGGCCTCAAACTCAGAAATCCACCTGCCTCTGCCTCCCAAGTGCTGGGATTAAAGGCACGCGCCACCACTGCCTGGCGAGGGCCTTGCATTTTTTATAGTAAAAATGGCAAATGGAGAATATTGTAGTGTTGGACCATTATCTTCTTTGCAATACATGATAAAGCATACATGATAAGTTTGTGTTGATAGTGGAAGATTGATTTAGTTAATATTTGTTTTTATATATGTATAAATACATACATATATATATATATGCACACACACACATACATGCATACACACACATTTTTAAAAAGATTTGAAAGTTTTATGTGTGTGAGTGCTTACCTGTATGTGTGTATGGATACATATGTGTCTCTGTCACTCATGGAGGCCAATGGAGGGCTTTGGGTTCCCTGGAACTAGAATTACTAATGATTGTGAACCACCATGTAGGTGCTAACAGCAAACGCTGGATCTTGTGGAAGAACAACTAGTGCTCTTAACCACTGAGCCATCTCTCCAGACCCTGTGCAGATTCTTTTAAATGTTGAAGATATGCCAAAGGTTAGAATATTTGGGTTTGCCAAGTTTTTTGAACTTTGACTATCAAACTTCCTGTTTCTTCTTGTAAGGATCCTCATCTTGACTAAACTAAGTTTTCATTTATCTTTTTGGTGCTTGAAGTACTTTTAGTTCTGTAAAGCGAACTGTATCAGGTATAGCCACAAGTTGTTTTGCCCAAAACATTTTTTAGGCCGTGTATATTTTAGAAATTACTTTGTGTGGTTATTAGCAACCTGCTACAGATTTGGGAGACAGGGAGACATGATCTTTAAAATTTGTTTCCTTCTATACTACCTGCTCCTCATAGACTGTTGCTCCTCTCTGTGACATTTGTCCCTCAGGACCTTAGTGTGTGCACCATATGTCCTAGGTGACATCTGAGATGAGGTTGACATGCTAAGCATCTCTGAGGAGCTTACATAAGTTATTTTCCTGAGGAAGTCCTGTGTTTTTCTTTTCAGTTATTCTCCACAACAATGCATTTCTTGAATTTCCTTTTGTCAGTCTTTCCATAGGTGAGATTTTCTTTTCTTTTCTTTTCTTTTCTTTTCTTTTCTTTTCTTTTCTTTTCTTTTCTTTTCTTTTCTTTTCTTTTCTTTTCTTTTTTTCTTTTTTTAAAGACAGGGACTTAAATCATGTAGCCCTGACTGGTTTACAACTGGCTATGTAGACCAGGCTGATGTCAAACTCACTTAGACCTGCCTACCTCTGCCTCCCATACCACCATAGCTATCTAATACTAATTCTTTATTGTAGTATTGTTAAATATTGTTTAGAACACACAAAAGACTTAGAACCTTAGTCATCATTTACTTAATTTGATGTCACTTGACTAACCTTTCTCCTCTCCCACTCTGTATATGTGTTTAGTGTATGTATGTGTGCTATCCGCCATGCATATAGATATGGAAGCCAGAGGTCGAAGTTTTTCCTCTATGGCTATTGCTCTGTGTCACCTTTATTTCTGTCTCTCTTTCTTTCTTTTCCTTTTTTTGTGGATGTGTGTATGGTGTTTATTCATGTATGTTTGTGCTGAGGCCAGAGGAAGGCATTTCTTGAGTTTCCTTTTGTCTCTTCTCCATTGCTCTGCCTTGTTTCTTTGAG
>CM052703.1:51170354-51570856 GCA_028551405.1 Uromys caudimaculatus
CTCAATCCCCTTTCCTGATTGGCCATCCATTTCCCCTTGCAGGCTGGAAGCAATCTTGTTTTCCTAAAGCATTTTTCTCTCACTCTTACGATGCAGAAAACTTTACTGCTTTTCTACCACTTGTGCATATGCCTCATCTCTTTGACCATGTTTTAACCTTTGTATCCTTAGCTGCTCAATAAATTTTTGAATGAACCAAAAAAAAAAAAAAAATGAATAACTGGATGGGCACACATCTTTAATCCAAGCACTCGGAAGGAAGACTGTCTACAGCAGCTGACTATGATTTGCCTCATGCTCTAGCAGAATCATGTTTTTGCCAGCTGCAGATAATTTCTGTGACTGTGTGTTGTTTGGAATTCTGGGAACTTTTCAGAGTGGGGTCTGTGGTTGTTGATCATTCAAGGGAATTGGTTGCCGTTTTATTAGTAGTAGTGCTCAAAGAAGAAACAAAGGATAAGAAATTAGATTCAAATATCTCTCTTTCCTCTCTATCTTTTTTTTCTCTCCTATAAAGGGGGTGAAATGGGGTGAGGGATAAAGGGCAGGAAAAAGAAGAACCCACAAAGTAGCAAAGACAGGCTACAGAAGATGCAGGTGAATCTCTCTGAGTTCAAAGCCAGCCTGGTCTAGATAGGGAGTTCCAGGGCAGTCAGAGCTGTATAATAGATCTTGTCTCAAATAAATATATTACTTAATTTTTTAAAAAGAACATTAGATCATGTCATTGTTCTCCCGATAATCTCTCACTTATAGACCAGCTTGTGTATGCCACAAACCATTGGGCTATAGAATGAAACTTTAAAACAATGACAAAACAAAACCTTTTCCATGGCTTAGGAAACACATCTCCTGATAATATGACTGACCCTTTCCTGACAGACATTATCTGCAACCTCCTCGTAGACTTGGGTGTACTAGTCCTTAGGGATTGTGTTCTTGCAGTTCCTTTTGGCTGAGGTGCTCACTTTTGGAACATCTATGTTGGCTGACTCTTGGGGATTACCAGGTTTTATGTTACTTTTCCTGTAGAGATGTGAATACCTGTTTACCCAAGAAAGGCATCACTGACAGATCACAGAGTGGATTCTCAGTCCAACTTGGTGAATGATTGGGATTATTGAGCTTCTGTAGAGGAGCATGGGTGATTCTCTCAGCTACACCACTCAAAAAAAGTCCATCCCTGCGTGGGTGTCAGATGACTAACTGGCAGTCTCTATTGAGTCTTCCACCTTTAAAGGGTACCTCACCTGCCCAGTCCATCCCAAAGTTTGTGAAGTTTCTTCATGATGTCTTAGTTTTTGAAATGTTCTCATTCATGAACACACAGTTACTGTCTGGGTAGTCAATAATACATTTGTCAAGCTGATGACTGATATTCTTATAGTGCCTGTTTATCTGAAATGTTTATTGAATGGATATCTATTATACACAATTCACTCCTCTAACAAGTATTTACCTCGTACCAAGTGCAAATGCCTAGTTGCTTAGGAAAGGGTAGCAAAGAGGCTGACAAAGTTATTTCTCTGCTGGAGTGTACATTCCAGTGCAGGGAGACAAACAATAAATCATCAAATAATTTGATCTGTCATAATGGTCAGATAGTGAGTGTTGTCACTATCTTTGTGGGCAGGCGGAACACTGGGAATGTTGGGGATTGGCTGCTCCTGGTGGACAAACTAGTCAGGAATATTTCTGGTGAGTTGTATGCAGTGAATCTTAGTACCTGAGATTTCATGCTTCAGAAGAAGGCAAGACTCTTTGAGAAGGTGTTTTGTTTTTGTTTTATGAGACAAAACATTTCCTTTCTTCCTTCCCTCCCTTCCTTCCTTCCTTCCTTCCTTCCTTCCTTCCTTCCTTCCTTCCTTCCTTCCTTCCTTCCTTCCGCTTACTATGCATCAAAATTTTTATTGACATTTTTAACAGGGGTTCAGCTATTACTGAAACTTGTAATTTCTAAACTTAAATAGGCGCAAGTGGCTATAGTGCAAGTAGTGCCATTACTGCCTACTGGGAGTGCAACTGAAGAATTAATAACCACCCTTTAGATGGAGGACCAGGTGCAGGGTTGACTCTTTGAGATTGGGTCTCTCTCTCTCTCTCTCTCTCTCTTTTTTTTTTTTTTTTTTTTTTTTTCTTTTTTGGTTTTTTGAGACAGGATTTATCTGTGTAGCTCTGGCTGTCCTGGAACTCACTCTGTAGACCAGGCTGGCCTCGAACTCAGAAATCCACCTGCCTCTGCCTCCCAAGTGCTGGGATTAAAGGGTGCACCACCACTGGCAGGGCTGACTCTGAATGTTGTAATCAGAAAGAGTGTGGCCATCTTCCAGCTGCTTGCCTGCAAAGGTGAGCTTCTGCTGTTGGTGATGGGGTCCCTTCTTTATCCTGGATCTTGGCCTTCACATTCTCAATGGTGTCACTGGGATCCATTTCTAGGGCGATGGTCTTGCCAGTCAGGGTCTTCACAGAGATTTGCATTTTGACCTGTTACTGAATGTGATGAAACTGCAAATGACCAAGTCCTTGACAACTAGATATAAGAACCACCAAACCAGATGGAGCCTCTTGTCACTCTTGGGGAGACATTTCTATTAGCCACACAGTTTAGATGAGCAGACTCATGATTGTCAGAAGTATTTCTATATAAATTTGTTTCTCTAAGCTCTGGCTGTTCTCACAGTTAACAGTAATATGGGCTGCCTTATGCTTTGTTGGTTGGAATTATAGAATGCTGTTCTGACACCACTATGGGTGCCATGGGGATGCTTAATATAGTGACTGTGAGTGGGTTTTGGAGTCCTCCTGGATTTGAATTTTGACTCTGCTGTTTAGTATTTGATAACTTTGAGCAAATTACTTAACCTTTCTAATGTTTCCATTTTATCAACTATAAAATGGGTATAATAATTATTTCACAGAGCTGTGAGAATTAAATAGGATTAATACATGTTAATTGCATGTGTTGCACATAGAAAATAAATTTAACTATTTTTACTGTCTTTGATTGCTGATTAGTTTTTTCATTCTTCTTTTCTCTCTCTCTCTCTCTCTCCCTCTCCCTCTCCCTCTCCTCTTTCTTTCTTTCTTTCTTTCTTTCTTTCTTTCTTTTTTTTTTTTTTTTTTTGAGACAGCTTCTCACTGTTTGCTTTGGCTGTCCTTGAATGTACTATGTAGACCAGGCTAGCCTCAAACTCACAGAGATCCACCAGCCTCTGCCTCCTGAGTGCTGTGATTAAAGGTGTGTGCTATCCTGCCCTAAGATTCTGATTTCTTATTGGGATTATCACAAGATCTTCGGTTCATCTCTGCTTGCTTGCTTGCTTTTTACAGTCTTTCTGTATATTCCAGATTGGCCTAGAACTCTACATTTTCCTGCCTCCGTCTCTCAAGTACTGGGATTACAGAGGAGCACCACTGTTCCTGATTGAGTTCACCTTAGGCACAGACCCTGCCAGCCCTCCAGCCTATTAGACTAGAAAGATAAAAGTATTTTGGTCTGAAACAGTGGCAGGGTTGGGATCCTGTTGCTACATCTTGCTCACTTACATGAACGGAAGAGATGGCTCAGGCCCCGCCTGCAAACCACAACTTTTGTTTTGATCCAGCTTGACTTTGACAGCTTCTCTATTTTACCTGCTGACTTCTGTAGCTTTTACTTGGCAGCCAGGAAAGCAACTAAACCGGTTTACAGCTCACACTTTAGTCAAAGAAAGCTGAGCAACTCTAAAAGAAAGTAAGGATTTAAGTTGGAGTTGATACTTTTCTTTTGTCTCCTTGAGTTTTCCTTTTTGTTTCCAATTACAGAAAAATTGTATTCTCCTTTTACAGAAGAAATGTGATAGTCTATGGCCTCTGCTGAAGACTTGTGATCTTTGAGTGTATTTTTTTTTTCTTTTTTCTTTTCTTTCTCTCTTTGGTTCCCTTCCCCCCTTTCTTCCTCTTCTCTCTCATTACTTTCCTCATCATCTGTGTGTTCATTTTTTCTTTTCTTTTCTTTCTTTCTTGCTTCTTCTTTTTCTTTTTTGACAGAGGTTGGTCATATATCTCAGACCAGTCTTAAACTTGTGATTCTCCTGCCTCAACCCCAAGTACTGAGGTTACAGGTGTGTGCTGTTGTACCTGGCTTTAATTTTTCTTTAACAGCACCAAGATTTCACCATTTGCTTGAAAATCTGTGACCCTGTTATCTTGCTGTTCATTTTTAAGGATGTCCAAAGCAGATTAACCTTTCTTTGAGTCTGGATCATCGTGACTAACCGGGTTTTTTTGGTCAGAGGAGCTTGATGAGTAATATGGACTGTACATAGTGAGTGCATAACTATTCATGTTCACATATTTGCTTTTGATTCTCGTCAGTACAATCTCTTTCTCCGTTGCTTTTTATATATCATTAAACAGTTAATTGGGAAATGTTAATAATGAGGGCTGGGGATCTAGCTTAGGGGTAAAGTGTTACCTGGCATGTACAATGCCTGGGACCAGTCCCTAGCACAAAACAAACAAACAAAAACAAAACACCAAACAAACCAAACCCCCAAAAACCAGATAGGAAGGAAGGACAGATTTTGAAGTTTCGACTAATAGTTTGTTTACCTCCTGGTCCAGGTTGTGCTCCAGAGAAATGAGAATTTTAGAAAGTGTCTAATCTTATGTAATCTTAGGGAATCAAACACTACACTGAAGGTCATTGGAGATAGAAATGCATACATGAATTAGTTGTGTGTATATGTGTTTGTGTTTGAGCACTGTTTGCTTGGTTAAATTAGCCTTGTTTACCCCATCCCCCTTTATTTCATGGTAAGTTAAGGTGAGAATACTCCCCACCCACTATTACTTTGTTATGAGGAGAAAAAATGTAAAATGTATGTAAGGTGTTTGGGCTTCTGTATCCATTGATGTTGTCACCGTCTCATCTACGACCATGAAGGGTGATTTGTGTCCTCTGTTGATCTGACTTACAAGCTGCCATTGACATGGTCTTCATAAGCATGTTTTCATTTAGTTCTTGGATTTGTCATGGACAGTGGAATGTGATAGTGAAATATCTATAAATCTACTTTTAATAAAATAATCATCTCGAAATTAAAATACATGACAAGTTGCTGCAGTATTTTGTCATCTCTGCTGTGTACCACTTTTGCTGTGGATGAAAACCAAGGTCCACTGGGAATATAACTCTTGTAGCTATTAATGAATTTAATTGTATTCTTCTCTGCCAGCGAAGATGTGCAGTAAAGTTGTTTGTGTCCTTTCTTTTAACAGAGAGAATTGTTTGTTAAGTACATGCAATATCATAATTACTTTGTTTTTATCACTGAAGAGTCCTAATGCTTTCCTTTAAATATATATAATAAAGAAAAATAGTAACATTTTGAAACTTTGTCCATTAATCCTTGATTGACTTTTCCTTCCATGGAAAATAAAGAAAGGATTATCTCATTGGGGAACAGGCTCATCTCATGGGACTGCAAATGGGAAAGGACTTTTAAGCATAAGGTAAGGTCTAGATTAGCTTGGTCGGGAGTGGGTAGGTGGGTGGGGGCACACCCTCATAGAAGCAGGGAGGGGGGATGGGATAGAGGGTTTCTGGGGGGAAATTGGGAAAGGGGACATCATTTGAAGTGTAAATAAAGAAAATATCCAGGAAAAAAAAAAAAAGAAATCAATAAACATATTTAAACTTGAAAAAAAAAAAAAAAAGAAAGAAAGAAAGAAAGATTAGCTTAGAACTTAGAAAGGCGATATATTTACTTAATGTTCCAGTAGGGCCTAACTCTAGGTGCCACTGATAAATGGATAGCATGGCCCTGAATGAGGCTTCATCTTTTTAAAATGCATTTAAGAAAATATTTTAAGAATAATTTTAAGATTATAGTGCCTCCCTCTCTCTCTCTCTCTCTCTCTCTCTCTCTCTCTCTCTCTCTCTCTCTCTCCTCACTCAGGTATTTCTTCTTATTATGTATCCAAAGAAAAAGTAGCAATCTCATTTAAGTGACATTCTAGAAATGGTCTAACTTTAAACTTTGATTTCTCATTTGTCTGTTCTTGGCTGAAGAGAGTTTGATAAGTCTCTTACTCTACCTACCTCTCCTTAGTGCCATCTTTTAATGAAATGACACATTTCAAGCAAATGCTCTGTACCACTTATTGTTGTAGATACTGGACAGAATGGTGAGTAAAACAGAAAAATTCCAGCCCTTATATTTACCTCTAGGGACAGGTGGGCATCAGACAATAAATAAATGACAGGGTGTGCCAAATAGAGTAGGGACAGACACTGAGTGAGGAGAGGAGGACAGCAGTGCAGTTCAAAGGAGGTCATTGATTCTGTATGGTGGTGTGGGGAGGGGGATAAAAGGATCCCCTCGGCTCACTGGCCAGCTGCCTAGCTGCCTTGGTAAGACCTATATCCCAGTGAGAGATTCTGTCTATAAATAAAAACAAACACAAGGTACATGGCACTTGAGAAACAACACCTAGGGTTTTCCTCTGGTCACACAAGGAAGACAGTCCAGAAAACCTGAGAGCTGAGCAAGCCAGGTGAAGCACACGATTATGTGGGCCATGCCAAGTAGATTTTGGACAGGAAGTGTTGGTAGGTACCAGCAGTATCTAGGAGGCCAGTGTGACTGGAGCCACATAAATAAGGGAGAAACTTATAGAAGGTAAAATTAGAGAGGTTAAGGGACAAGGGGGGGGGGGAGAGAACACACATACAGGTGTATACATCATTTGTTTTGCAATGTTGGAGAGAGACAAAGAAAGTGCTCTACCACTGACACAACAGAATTTATTGGTCATTGCATAACTCTTGTTTTGACCTTGAGTCATTTGAAGTTAAACTAGAAAAGATGCATTATGATTATTTCATCCTCAGCAGAGAGCCACTGGCCTCTGCACACTCACTGAGAGAGAAGGGCAGGGGCAGGTGGGGTCACAGTGGTAGGAGGCTGTGGTGGTGGAGGAAGAAGCAGGTGGGAACTCAGAAGCTGAGGATCCTGAGCACATTTTCTCCCAGATTTAGGGTGTGACAGAGCAAAAGGATTCAACAATACAATACCTTCAGCATCTCATTGAACTGCATTGTATTTGCTTTCTGTTTTCATTTCAAGTCACTCTTATGCCATCTCTCTTAGTGCCATCATGAAAACAGTATCTATAACAGGAGTCTTCAGAACAGTTTTGGAGTTTGTTTCCACTTTGACTAGGTTATAGAATAATTGGTAGCTTGTCACCTGATGTGTTAAAGATCTGCTTCACATTGCTCGTGTGTTTTAGGCCACAATGTAGCCACTGAAGCAGTTCAATCTCCGCATCTCTAGTAACTCTGCTGTGTAAGTCTGTGTTAGCTCTCTCCGGTTTATATTTGTTGGATGCTTTTTAAAGAGGTGATTTGTGCAGAATTCATTAATAATAGTAGTTTCAATCCTTTGTTACTAACCTAGTGAAACTGAAGATTCAAAGACATGTTGGTTTTTGTAAAAATCATGAGATTGCTGTAGCATACTTCCTGTCTGACCTAGGAGCTCAACAAGGAGGAATCCTGCTGCAGAGTGATCTAATTTGTGTAGTCTTGAAGGTGGAGCTATTTTTGAAAGAGAACAGAAAAATAATGGGGCCCTTTGCTCCTGAATGCCAAGCTGTATCTTACTGACTTAAGAGGAAAGGGACTCAGATCTTGTACTCTACATTTCTGTTTCCTTTACTGTGTCTAGATTCAGTGTATGATACGTATCCTTAGGTAAGGGATGGCTGCTGGGTTCTTTACATTCTTAACTATGTTTATTCTACTTAGAATTTGAATGATGAAAGGGTAGTTACTGGGCTGGAGAGATGGCTCAGCGGTTAAGAGCACTGACTACTTTTCCAGAGGTCCTGAGTTCAATTCCCAGCAACCACATGGTGGCTCACAACCATCTGTATTGGGATATGATGCCCTCTTCTGGTGTGTCTGAAGACAACTACAGTGTACTCATATAAATAAAATAAATAAATCTTAAAAAAAGAGAAAGAAAGAAAAGAAAGAAAGAAAGGGTAGTTACTAAGTTCTGGGTTTAGAATTCTTGAGTTCTCTTTATAGTTCCTGTGATAAACTGATTTTTTTTTTTCTTTCTATTTGTTGAGAGACAAGGTCTCACTCACTCTGTAGTCCTGACTGTTTTCAGCCTCTGGAGTTCTGGGATTACAGGTATGAATTACATTCCCAGCTCAGACTGGTGGTTTTCAATCTGTTCAGTCTATATGGTCCCTTTTCTATTCTGAAATGAAATGCTTAGATAATAAAACTTGTTGGCACATCTGCATTGTCTTCACAGCAATGCAGAGGAAACAAAAGGTGTGTCTTCCTTAGGAGACAGATGTAAATAAGTGCACCCAGTGAATTAGGAGCCATAGCTATTGTGTGCCTGCGGATACATGTAGCTTTATCTTTGTGGATATGACACCCATGAATAGAGATTAATTTAGGTGTGCTGCTTTGGTGACTCAGATGATATGTGGCAATGCTACTGGAATATGATTTCCCAAAATAGTTAATAAATCTTTTTGAGTTTTGAACAAAATAGAGTGAAATCTCTCCTATGTGCTTGGAGTTTACATTCATGGAATATTTACTCTATGCTAAATGGTTAAAGAAACAAACATGTTTGTGTTGAGACTTAGATAATTGAAAACTGCTTTTTACTGACATATATGTGAGTGGGTCCAAAGGCTGATTTGTTATAAAGAAGGCTAATTTTATAAAGCTGATAAAAGTAAAATTTGGAATTCTTTGACATGCAAAGATTTCTATGCTCTATACCTAATTTAACAAAGTTAAACAAACAACTTTGTTTAATCAAACAAAAACTTTACTGAAAGTGTCATATGTACTCAGAAAAATATACAATTTAATAAGTTCAATTTAGTGAACTTTTATAAACTGAACATACTTATCTAGCACCCACATCAAGAAGCTGAGCATTCCTAATCTCAGAATGTCACCCTGCCCTCACCTAATCACAACCTCTGCCATCAAAAAAGGAATAGCCCAACTTCTGACAGGATGAGTCAGTGCTGCCTTCTTTAGTGTGTGCTCTTGTGTTTGTGAGTCTTTCATATACTAGTTGTAGTTCATTTCTTCTTGTTGCATAGTATTTCATTGAATGGTACGCGCTCATATGAGTTTCATGGCATAGATACTGTGGTCTCTTGGTTATTCTGCTGATGTTAGCTGTGTGGGAGATTTCCAGTCTGGGGCTATTTTGAATGTTGGTAGATCTATGTACTCATTTCTCTTGAATGGGAAATTCTGGGTCCCAGGAGACATATGTTTTCATATGCATACCATAGGAAGCCTCTGTTGCCCCGCCTCTGCACTAACAGTTGGTCTTTGCCCCTTTTTGTTTTAAGTCATTCTGTTAGGGGCAAAGATGGTTTGTCCTGTGGTTTTAGTTTACATTTCCTGTTTCCTTTTGTTGATCATCAAGATTATTGTGATATTATCCTTCATGAATTATTTGTTTGGGTCAGTTTCCTTTTGTGCGGAGCTGTGTTTCTTATTTACTTTAGGATTTCAGTCCTTTTGTTTTAATAACTCAGTGAGTCCCATTAGTGCTGTCTGTATTTGTGTGTATGTGTGGCTATCCATTGGAACTTAGGCAACCTACCAGTGTTCACCATCCCCAACCCCCCAGCTCCCCACCAATGAGGATTGACTGTCAATCATGGATCAATTGCTAATAGCTTCTCAGCTAGAGGTGAGTCCTTGTGAACTTCCCTTCACCCTTCCTCCAATTTGTGCTGTAATTTTGACTATTTTGACTGTCTTGATCTTGTGCCACAAGTATCCACTGTTGCCATGTCATGTCCAAAAGACAGCATTTTACAGCTCTTCTTCCCTTTCTCTGATTCTTACATTCTTTCCATCCTCCTCTTTCAAGATGGTCTCTGAACCTTGTGAGCTAGTAGGGAGCTGTTACAGTTGTCCTAGTTAGAGCTAAGAACTTGGTTACTTACATGAATGTTAGAAACCATGTGGGAAACTAGTTATTTCTCCATTGTGTACGTGTGGATTATAAGATATTTGAAATTGTTTTGTTTTTTTCTGCCACTAAATTCTGTACTAGTTGCAGTTGTTGCCATGGTCTAGAAAGTACTTCAGAGGTATTTCTACCACCACGCCTCTCTTCAGACTTACTTGTGAGGAACATTTTGCCTTCACTATAATGTGATGTTACATTTATTGTGTGTCTGAATGCCCTGGAGTGGGTTTTGTTGTTTGATGTTGTTCTTGTTGCTGCTGCTGCTTGAGATAGGTCTCACCATACCTCCGCCTCCTGAGCTAACTGCAATTATGTTGCGGGTTTTTAAAAAACATTTACTGATATCCATTTTCTTCTTTTGATTCTGAGCCTTACTCTTTAACACCTCTTAATTGTTTGACTTTTGCTTATTTGTTGAAAGAAACCTAAAAGCCTAGAGATACTTTGTTTTTGTTTTACTTTGCTTTTTAAAATAATTAATATATTCTTATTTATGTGAATGAGTGTTTGTCTGCATGTATGTCTGTGTACCACATACATGCCTGGTGTCCTCAAAGGCCAGAAGAGGGTGTTGGATCTCCTGGAACTGGAGTTACAGACAGTTCTGCTCTTAACTGTTGAACTGTCTCCAGCCTCTAGCTTGGTTTGTTTGAGACCTAGTCTATTGCCAGAGCTGGCCTCCAGCCTTCTGTGGGTCAAAGGATGACTTTGGACTTCAGTCTTCCTGCCTCCACTTCTTTAGTTCATTACAACTATGCACCACTGTACCTCCACTTCTTTAGTTCATTACAACTATGCACCACTGTACCTGCTTTTATGTGGTGCTGGGGATTGAACCCGGGACCTTGTTCATGCTAAACAAGTACTACACTAACTGAACTACATCCCTGTCGCAACCAACAGTTTTAATTGTTGGCATGTGTGTATAACCTTCAGACTTCTGTTCATGGACTTCCTGATAAAAGTAGACTGAACACTGGATTTAGAGCCCTAGTTAAATTAGCATTCTTTTGGATCCTACTCATCTTATCACAGTGGAAAGAAAGAGAGACAACCACCTGGTTGACTATTGGAAGTTGTGGGGAAGAGCAGGTGCAGTAAGTTTCATTATAAGTTACAGAACCCCTAGTGTCCATTCATTCATTTATTTGCTAACTGGTCTTTGCTGAGACTAAAGGCATAAGACGAAGCCTGCTAAATAGTTTGGATCTGTCCAGTTTGAACAAGGGGACTACAGCCATAACTTATCATGGAAATTGGCATCCACTTTCCAGAAGCGATAGTGTTTATAGGAAGGCAGCGGGAACATTTGCCTCCTGGGATTCCTATGGCTAATTCTGGTTTTGCAAATGAAAAGTAGGCAAACCACTCACTTTCCATTTCCTTCATTATCTTGTTGCTTAAAAATGCTTTGAGGGTTAAGATAAACTCACTAAGCACTTCTGTGTTCCTTAGTGAATGTCACACTGTGAACATAGGTGATGAACTGTGAGAACTAAATTCTTAGGCCAAAGCCCTGGGTTTCTCCAAAAAATGCAAAAATTCCCAATCACATGAATTTATTATAACCCCAGCCCTCCAACCCACAGATGGAGAAATCCATGGTTTATTAGTAGATAGAAAAGCAGTAGCCCTTGGAATGTAAATTACTGGGGAGGGGTTTATACAGAGTTTATTAATTTTTTATTGAAAGATTTTTTTTTAACAAGATTGAATTTTAGTATGGTTTCTCCTGTAAATCTTAGTCTCCATAATTAGTATACCTGTAGAATGTAGCAAGTGGCCTGGCGGTGGTGGTGCACGCCTTTAATCCCAGCACTTGGGAGGCAGAGGCAGGTGGATTTCTGAGTTCGAGGCCAGCCTGGTCTACAGAGTGATTCCAGGACAGCCAGGGCTACACAGAGAAACCCTGTCTCGAAAAACAAAAAAAAAAAAAAAAAAAAAAAAAAGAATGTAGCAAGTGTTTTTTAAAGTTATTTTTTATAGTTATGTGTGGTATGTGTATGAGTCCAGGTACCTATGTCACAGTACACTTGTGAAGGCAAAGGACAACTTTCAAGAGCCAGTTGTTTCCTTCCATTTGAGACCCAGGATTTGAAGGCTTACACAGCCAGGGCTTTTACCCAGAGCCATCCTGCCCTTTTGTGCTTCTTCTGCTTGTTGTTTCCAGACAATGACTTGTCTACTAGCCCAGGGTTGCTTGATCTTCCTTCCTTCCTTTTGCTGGAATTATACAAATGTACCACGATACCAGCTAGAATGTGATGTTAGTTAAATTATTACTCAGAGTTCTTATAATTATGACCATAGCCAGGCTGATAGTAAATTACAGTTTTTCTTTTCCTGGCCTATTTTAATTTTTTTTTAGCTTTAATAAACATGTTAAGATTTGTTTAATAATCATTGATACCGAATAACAATGTATTCTCAGTGCTGTTTTTAAAAGTTATTTTTTAGAGTTATGTGTGATAAGTGTATAAGTCCAATACATATGTCACAGTACACTTGTGAAGGCCAAGGGACTGTACTAGTTGCCATCTGTGTGTTATCTCAATTGTTGAATAGGGACCAAAGCACAGAGTGGTTAGGAACCTTGCCCAAGAAAGCAGCATATTGTGAGTTTAATCCTTGGTAGTTTGGCTCTCGAATGTATACCCTTAACTAGTAGTGTCACATGCATTCTTTGTCTTCAATTAGTATATACTTGAACATTTTTTATTATTTATTTTCAGTATTTATTTTATATGTATAAGCGTTTGCACACATGTATGTATATGCACCCACAATATGCTTGCTTGGTGCCTGTGAAGGTTAAAAGAGGTCATCAGATCCCCTAGAAGTGGAGATGTGGATGGTTGTGAGCCACCATGTCAGTTCTGGGAACTGAACCTGGGTCCCCTGCAAGAGTGATAAGTGTTCTGAACAGCCTCCCAGCTTCCCCTCCCCTCATTGTTTTTTGCTTTTTTGAGACAGAGTCTCACTATGTAACTCTGACTGACCTAGAACTTGGTATGTAGACTAGGGTGATCTCTTAGGTCTTCCTCCGAAGTGTTAGGCGTACAGGTGTGTGCCACTGTGCTCAGCTCAGCTCCTTGTTCTTTTCCTTCCTTCCTTCCTTCCTTCCTTCCTTCCTTCCTTCCTTCCTTCCTTCCTTCCTTCCTTCCTTCCTTCCTTCCTTCCTTCTTTTCTTCCTTCCTTTTTTTCTAGACAGGTGTCTTTGTGTAAAAGCCTTGACTGTTCTGTAACTCACTCTGTAAGTCAGGCTGGTCTGGAACTCACAGAGATCCACCTGCCTCTGCTTCCCCACTGCTGGGATTAAAGGCAACTTTCTTTTCTTTCTTTCTTTCTTTCTTTCTTTCTTTCTTTCTTTCTTTCTTTCTTTCTTTCTTTCTTTCTTCTTTTCTTTCTCTTCTCTTCTCTTCTCTTCTCTTCTCTTCTCTTCTCTTCTCTTCTCTTCTCTTCTCTTCTCTTCTCTTCTCTTCTCTTCTTCTCTTTTCTTTCATGTATAAATTTGGAGCTGGAGAGATGGTCCAGGTGTTATGAGCACTTGTTGCTCTTCCAGAGGTCTTGGATTTGGTTCTCAGTATCTGTATTGTGGCTCACCATTTCTAACTCCAGTTCCAAGGGGGTCTGATGAGTTTTGATCTCAGTTGGCACTCCAGCCATGTGGTGCACATTCTTTTTAGTTTTTGTTTGTTTGTTTGTTTTTCCTGAGACAGGGTTATAGCTCTGGCTGGCCTTGAACTCAGATCAGCCTGCTGCTGCCTCACAAATGCTGGCATTAAAGGGGTGCACCACTATGCCAGGCTTGTTTTGAAAATCCTTGTACATGTCTTCTTGTGAACACAAAGCAGATAAGTATGTGAGAGTGGAGTGGTCTGAGAGAAGTGTGTGCTTTAAATTAACCGTGTGAGAAATATAGTTTATCAAATGCAGTTATATCAGTTTAAAATCTCACTAGGTGACCCAGGATCTGCCTCCTGGTTTTTATATTCTCATGTAATCCTACACTCTTGGTTTTGGGTGGAATCCATGAGTAGACTTGTTGACTATTTTGGCAAGCAGGTAGGATTTGCATGACAATGCTCCATCAGATTGTAATCATATCTTGTTGGATCTATAGACATTGCCATATTGTGAGTTGTCAATGAAAAATTCTGTGTGGTATGGAGCTCTGGGCAGCTTCAAGCCATAAGTACTAAGAAACTTCTTTTTTGGGTTGGTTTGCTCATTTGTTGTTGTTTTTGAGACAAGGTCTCTCTATGTAGCCCTGTCCCAGAACTCACTATGTAGACCAGGCTTGCTTCAAACTTACAGAGATCTGTCTGTCTCTGCTGAGATTAAAGGCATGTGTCATAACTCTGTGCTCAAGAAATGTTGTCTCTCAGTTCAGTAGTCTACAAGAATTGAATGCTGACAATAACTATGAGCTTGTAATAGATCTTGTTTCACCACAGTCTTGGTTGATACCTTGGCTGTAACCATAGAGGGCCTAGCTAAGCTGTGCCTGGGCCTTTCATCCACAGTTTTGATCAACTTATATTGTTTTTGGCTGTTTATAAGTTTATAGTAATATTGTTATATAGTATATTATTTATATATAAGTATAGTAGTATTTTTAAAATATTTACTTATTTTATATTACGTGAGTACACTGTCTCTGTCTTTAGACACAACAGAAGAAGGCATCAGATTCCATTACAGATGGCTGTGAGCTACCATGTGGGAATTGAACTAAGGACCTCTGCAAGAGCAGACAGTGTACTTAACCACTGAGCCATCTCCCCTGCCCAGTATAGTAGTTTTATACCAAAATTTCTTTTACTTTACATTTCTACCAACATGTAGTTTTGTCAATCTCTTTGATTTTAGTCTTGTTAATTGATAAGAATGCTTAACTCCCTTGTGGCTTTAAATTTTTTATAACATTTATTTGTTCTGTATGTGTATGTGTGTGTATGCACTTGGATGTGTGCCACATCACATAAATGGAGGTCAGAGGATAACATGCAGGAATTGGGTCTCTCCTTCTATAATGTGGGTTCTGGAAAATCCAACTCAGATATTAGGCTTGGCAACAAATTCTTTTTTTTTTTTTTAATTTTATTTTTGATACTTTATTTACATTTCCGATGTCTCCTCTTTGGAAACCCTCTATCCCTTCCCGCTTCCCGCCTCTATGAGGGAATTCCACCTCCCACCCACCCGCCCACCCATTTCCATATTCCCACCTTGACATTCCCCTTTACTGGGGCCTCTGACACCCTCAGGCCCAAGGGCCTCTCCTCTCTCCCTAGGCAACAAATTCTTTTACCCACTGAGCCATCTCACCAACCTTTATGGTTTTAGTTTGCCTTTCTATGACTAATGACCTTGAATATTTTGAGATATCTGCTTTTGTAAAGTATTTGCTTAAGTTCTTTTCTTATTTTAAAAATTGGTGTTTATCTTTTGTAATTTATCTGTAAATTATTTTACAAATCAAATCCTCTATCATTTGTCTATATGTCTAATGAATACTACATTCTTCCAGTCTATGACTAGGAGGTGTTGTCCTCATCTGCCACGCCACTCAGATTTCCAAACATTTGACATTTTACTGTATCCCCTCTGTTCTGCTGTTCTCCAAGTTTTTCATGGCCACATGAGACCAAGTTATACGAGTAATGCCTTCTGTTATCTTAAAATGCTTATTTTCCCTAATTAAAAGTTCTCTCAGGGCTAGAGAGATGGCTCAGCAGTTAAGAGTATCTGCCACTCTCCCAGAAGACCTGAATTCAGTTCTCAACATTCATATCTAGTGGTTCTAGGGGATCTGACACTGGCACACACATAGACATATACATATATGTACACCTAATTAAAAATAAATCTGTATATATTTTAAAAAGTGCTCCCAATAACTACAGTGTGTCTCTCTTAGTTAGGTAATTAATAGTCCAAGATACTTCTGTGGGATGGTGAGATGGTTCAGTGGGTTAAGGTGCCTATTGCCAAGCTTGGTGTCCTAAATTCAGTCCCCAGGAATTACATGGTGATCAGAGATAATTGACAAACTGATAGCAAACATGTAGCCCAGGCTGGCCTTGAACTTGTGATCCTCCAGTCTCTACCTTCTTAAGCAAATCATATCAACGCACACCATAACTGGTACAACATGTTTTTAAGTTTTGTTTTGTTTTTAATACACCCCCCATTCCTCCTTCCACTTCTCCAATCCATCCACCTTCCCTCTTGCCCTGATCCACTCCTCAGTTTCCCTTCAGAAAAGAGCAGGTCTCAGAGAAATATCTACCTAACATGGCATAACAAGATACACTAAGACTAGGTACAGACCCTCATATCAAGGCTGTGAGGAAAGGGTCCCCAAAGCAGACAAAAGAGTTAGAGGCATTCCCATTCCCACTGTTAGGAGTCCAACAAAAGCACCAAGCTAACAACCATAACATATATGAGAAGAACCTTTTACAGGCCTTTGTAGCCTCAGTAATTGCCATTCCAGTCTCTGTTAGCCCCTATGATCCCTGCTTAGTTGGAGAGTGTTCTGGTGTTGCCAACTCCTCTGGCTCCAACATTTCTTCCTTTCCATCCTCCATAGGGTTCCCCGAACCCCAAGGAGAGGGATCTGATGGAGACCTCCAACCTGGGCTCACTCTCTCCACCTAACATTTGGCTGTGGGTCTCTGTATCTGCCCCCATGAGCTGCTGGTGATAGCCTCTTTAATGATGATTGGGCTAGGCACTGGTCTATGAGTTTAAGTGGATATCATTAGTAATCATTTATTGATTTTTTTCTGTCATAGGTCTCAGAGCTATACAGCCACCAATTCCTAGTCATCCAAGCTGTTTCAGGCATGGGCTCCCTCTCATAGTGTACACCTGATTGGTTGGCCACTCCCCACAAGTTTTGTGTCTCCATTGCCTTAGTGCATCTTGCAGGCGGGATAGATTATAGTACATTGGAAATTTTGTGGCTGTGTTGGTGTCTCAGTCCCACCTCTGGAAGCCTTGCTTGGTTATAGAGGATGACCAATTCAGACTCCGAATCCTCCATTACTAGGAGTCCTCATAGGGTCACCCTCACAGAATCCTGAGAATTTCTACTGGACTAGGTTTCCACCCTCGCTCCCCAAATGCTCTCCAGTTGCATTTGTCTCTCTCAGTACTATTTCCCTCCACACACACACCTGATCTGATCCCTTGTTCTCATCTCCACTTGCCCCCAGTCCAGTTGAAAAATCTATTCTATTTCTGTTTCCCAGGGAGATCCATGTGTCCCTCTTAAAGCCTTCCTTGTTACTTACCCTCTCTGGGTCTCTATGGATTGTAGTATGATTATCATAGACTTAACAGCTAATACTTACTTATAAGTTAATATATACCATGTTTGTTTTTCTGGGTCTGGATGACTTCACTAAGGATGAAATTTTCTAGTTCCATCTATTTGCGTACAAATTTCATGATGTCATTTTTTTTTAAACAGCTGGGTAATATTCCATTGTATAAATTCCCACATCTTCTTTATCCATCCTTGGGTTGAGGGACATTCTAGTGTCTGGCTATTATGAATAAAGCCACTATGAACATGGTTGAGCAAGTGTCCTTGTGATAGGATAGAGCATCCTTTGTATATATACAAAGAGTGGTATAGCTGGATCTTGAGGTAGGTTGATTCTCAGTTTTCTGAGGAACTGCCATATTGATTCTATAGTGGTTGTACAAGTTTGCATTCCTAGCAATGGAGGCATGTTCCCCTTGCTCCACATCCTGTCCAGCATGTGCTGTCCCTTGTGTTATCGATCTTAGACATTCTGACAGATGTTAGATGGAATCTCAAGGTAGTTTTGATTTGCATTCCCCTGATGGCTAAAGATGTTGAACAATTTTTTAAGTGTTTCTCAGCCATTTGGTTTCTTTTGTTGACAATTCTCTGTTTAGATCTGTACCCATTTGTTAATTGGATTGTTTGTTTTCTTGATATCTAGTTTCTTGAGTTCTTTATATATTTTGAATATTAGACATCTATCTGATATGGAGTTGGTGAAAATCTTTTCCCATTCTGTAGGCTGTCGTTTTGTCCTGTTGATGTTGTCCTTTGCCTACAGAAGCTTTTTAGTTGCATGATGTCCCATTTATGGATTGTTGATCGTAGAGCCTGTTTTATCGGTATTCTGTTAAGGAAGTTATGTCCTGTGCTAGTGCATTCAAGGCTATTCCCCACTTTCTCTTGTGTCAGGTTCAGTGTATCTGGTTTATATTGAGGTCTTTGACCCATTTAGACTTGAATTTTGTGTAGGGTGATAAATAAGAATATATTTACATTCTTCTACATGCAGATGTTCAGTTAGACCAGCCTCGTGCAATTTTTTAAAAATCCTCTGGGCATATTCCCTTGATACAAAACTTTGGAGGCAGAGGCATGCAGAACTTTGAGGTTGAGGCCAGCATAGTTTACACAGCTAGTTCCAGGCCAGCGAAATGTCTTTAAAAAAAAAAAAATTGGCTGGGCGGTGGTGGCGCACGCCTTTAATCCCAGCACTCGGAAGGCAGAGGCAGATGGATTTCTGAGTTCAAGGCCAGCCTGGTCTACAGAGTGAGTTCCAGGACAGCCAGGGCTACACAGAGAAACCCTGTCTTGGGGGGGAAAAAAATGCATTGAGACACATGAACCCTGCTTAGTTGTCATGACTTTTCCTGCCCTCTAGTCTGCATACACCTTTAATCTCTTCAATTATTTATGTCCTATATTCAAGAGGAGGATCTGCAAACCAAACCCCTCAATATTGCCTCATGCCCAGACTTAGACTATGACTTATTGACAAAAGATATTATTTACAAAGATGCTGTTGTATATTCCCAGCACTTGACATCGAGGCACATTATGTTAACCAGCCCTGCTGCTGAGTATGTTAACCCTGATCACATGGTCATGTTGGTGTTGGCCAGTGTCTCATGTTCTTCCACCCACCAGAATGTCATTGTTTTCTTCTTCCTAACTGAAAAGAATGTTGTATGCAGATATTTAAGATTATGCCTGCTCTCTTATCTCTTGCCTCTCTCTTGCATCTCTTATCTCTTACCTCTCCCCATTCCCTCCCCCCCCCCAAGTGGTCATGGCCGGCCTCCACCTCTCCACTTCTCTACTCTCTCCCTCTCTCTGCCTTTCTCTGCCTCTACTACCCTCTTAGTTCCCTTCCCCATGTCTTGAATAAACTCTATTTCTATACTATAAAAAAAAAAAATTATGCCAAAGTCCTTTCCTTATCAAACTTGAAGCTGCCAGTATGTCTTCCCCAAGTCAGTCACCTCTGTATAGTTGCCAAGTGATGATACTTTGTTTCTATTATTTCTTCTATATTTATGTTAATCTTGCATTGTAATGATGAGCTTTCCCTTCTTCCTTCCTTCCTTGTGGACTCATGGATTTATATTTATACACAGAATTATACCCCCATTACTGTAAATCTGCCAAAAGGAGCCCTACATTTAGTTTATCTTTTACCTGTCCTTATCCTTCTCTGAATATGTAATGATTTTCTAGAACAAGATGTCCATGTTACTCTCTATCGTCTTTTCACTTAGCTCTAGGATCAACCCTTTCTCTAAAGAGTATTAGTTACTTTTCTCTCTCTCTTTTTTTGTTTTTATTTTTGTTTTTTTGTTTTTTTTTTTTTTTCAAGACAGGGTTTCTCTGTATAGCCCTGGCTGTCCTGGAACTCACTCTGTAGACCAGGCTGGCCTTGAACTCAGAAATCCACCTGCCTCTGCCTCCCAAGTGCTGGGATTAAAGGCGTGTGCCACCACTGCCCGGCTAGTTACTCTTCTCTTGCTGGGATAAAATACCATGACCAAGAGCAACTTAAGGAAAAAAGAGTTTATTTTAACTTATGGTTCCAGAGAGTTAAGTCCATAATGGCAGGAAAGGACATGGTGTACTGGCAAGACCAGAAACCTGGCTGGTTACATTTTTCATCCACATATAGGAAGCAGAGTAAGGTGATGAACGTTCAAGGCCTCTCCTCACCCCCAACTCCCAATGGTGTACTTCCTCCAACAAGGATAAACCTTCTAAAGATTCCATAACCTTCCCAAATATAGCTACCAAGTGGGTCCTCAACACTAAGGACCAAGTGTTCAAATGCATGAGCTTATGAGGGACATATCTCATTCAAACCACCACAGAATACTAGGCCTTTATTGTTGTTGTTGTTGTTGTTTTGGTTTGGTTTGGTTTTTGAGACAGGGTTTCTAAGTGTAGCCCTGGTTGTCCTGGAACTCACTCTGTAGATCAGGCTGGCTTTGAACTCACAGAGACCCGCACCCCCCCACCCCCAAGTGCTGGGATTAGAGGCGTGCTCCACCTGTGACTGGCTAAGTACTAGGCAGTTTAGTGGAGGATTAGCATCTAAAAACCAGTGTGTAGGAGTTTGTTGTGCTGGTTGTAATAGAATGTCATTGTGTCTGGTGCTCTCAGCAGGCAGAGTGAGGAAATACAACTATATATATGCAGTATATAGATATAGACATCTTTAAAACTATCAATCAGTTCTAATTGTCAGCTTGAATTCCAGTACAGCATCTCAGGGATACTACCAGTCATATCCTTTTTTATCTTTATAAATACCTTTTCTAAGAGGGAGAAGTCTGACCCTCCTGTCCTCATTGCTACCCCACTGCACCTAGCTTTCTAACTAGCCTGGTCGTCATCTGTCACATGTATATGCACATGCACACATGTACTTGCCACTGCAGGGAAGCAGACACATTGTAAATTCTTAACACTGACACCCGAAGCAACAGAGATGGAAAATGAGAAGCAAACCAGTTACTCAGAAGTTCTTAAATAGAACTTACAGTTGTTTACTGTTCTTCTGAAAAGCCATTTCAAAAGTTGGGTATGGAAGTACGCCACAGACCTCAACTCAGCAGCAACAAAAGCTACTTCAAAATATTTTCATCTGAAATAAGGTCTGTATTATTTGAACAGTAATTGCACTTTAGATGTTACTTTGCAAGAGTGGTAAGTTCCCTCTCTTCCACTTAGATTTAGTTGGAGTGGCTAGAACCTTCTATAGGCGTGCTCACTCACATTTCCTAATACCTGTGCTAGCTGTTGGCTGACCCTTATGTGAATGCTGGGAACTGAAGTAGGTCCTTTGAAATAACAAGTACTCTTTATTTATTGTTTTTATTTTTTATTGATTATTTTATTTATTTACATTTCAAATGTTATCCCCTTTCCTGTTTTCCCCTCTGCAAACTCCCTATCCATCCCTCCTCTCCCCTGCTTCTTTGAGGGTGTGCACACACCCACCTACCCACTCCCTTCTTACCGCCCTAGTGTTCCCCTATAACTGGGTCATCGAGCCTTCACAGGACAAAGGGCCTCTTCTCCCATTGATACCAAATAAGACCATTCTCTGCTACATATGCAACTGGAGCCATGGGTCCCTCCATGTGTATTCTTTGGTTGGTGGTTTAGTTCCTGGGAGCTCTGAGGGGTCTATTTGGTTGATATTGTTGTTCTTCCTATGGGGTTGCAAACCCCTTCAGCTCCTTCAGTCCTTCCCCTAACTCCATTGGGGTCCCCGTGCTCAGTCCAGTGGTTACTGCAAGCATCAGCATCTGTATTGGTCAGGCTCTGGCAGAGCCTCTCAGGAGACAGCTATACCAGGCTTCTGTCAGTAAGCACTGCTTGGCATCAGCAGCAGTGTCTGGGTTTGGTGGCTGCAGGTGGGATAGATCCCCAGGTGGGGCAGTCTCTGGATGGCCTTTCCTTCAGTCTCTGCTCCACTCTTTGTCCCTGTATTTACTTTAGACAGGAGCAATTCTGGGTTAAAATTTTTGGGTGGGTGGCCCCATCCCTCAATCCTCAATCTGGATATGGACTCTACAGGTTCTCTCTCCCCTTTGTTGGGTATTTCAGCTAATGTCATCCGCATTGGGTCCTGGGAGCCTTTTACTTTCCTGACATCTGGAACTTTCTGGTGGCTACCCCCAGTTCCCCATCCCCCACTGCTACACATCTCCATTCAATTTCCTGACCCTCTGTACTTCCCCCTCCCCCCATCCTCTCATACCTGATCCTGCCCCTCTCTTCTCCTCCCCCTCCTCTCTCCCTCCCAAGTCCCTCACTTTCCTCTACCTCTTGTGATTATTTTGTTTCCCCCTTCTAAGTAGGACTGAAGCATCCACACTTTGGTCTTCCTTCTTCTTGAGCTTCATGTGGTCTGTGAGTTGTATTGTGGGTATTCTGGGCTTTTCTCCTAATATCCACTTATCCGTGAGTACAGACCGTGTGTGTCCTTTTGTGACTGAGTTACCTCACTCAGGATATTTTTTAGTTCCATTCATTTGCCTGCAAATTTCATGAAGTCATTGTTTTTAATAGCTGAGTAGTATTCCATTGTGTAAATGTACCACATTTTCTGTATCCATTCCTCTGTTGAGAGACATCTGGGCTGTTTCCAGCTTCTGGCTATTATAAATGTGGCTGCTGTGAACATAGTGGAGCATGTGTCCTTATTACATGTTGGAGCATCTCTTGGGTATATGCCCAGGAGTGGTATAGCTGGGTCCTCAGGTAGTACTATGCCCAATTTTGTGAGGAACCACCAGACTGATTTCTAGAGTGGTTGTACCAGTTTGCAATCCCACCAGCAATGGAGGAGTGTTCCTCTTTCTCTACATCCTCACCAGCATCTGCTGTCACCTGAGATTTTCATCTTAGCCATTCTAAGTGGTGTGAGGTAGAATCTCAGAGTCATTTTGATTTGCAGTTCCTTAATGACTAAGGATGCTTCTCGGCCATTCGAGATTCCTCAGTTAAGAATTCTTTGTTTAGCTCTGTACCCCATTTTTAATAGGGTTATTTGGTACTCTTAACAGCTGAGCAATCTCCAGACTCCTGTAGACATGTTTTACAAATAGCATAGTAGCCGAAAACATCTTTTTCTGAATGAACAGAACATTCTTTCATTTGTGGATGGACTTGTTCAATGCTTTTCATTTGTTTTAAAGTACTTAAATTTTTTTATTAATAAATTTGTTTGGTGTATGTCGAGAGGGGTTAAATATGCCAGCCATCTTGTTGGCTTGGCTTAAAATTTTTAAAACACTTATATCTGCTTTTACATAGAGACATAAAATAGGTCTTTTTATTTATTTTAGTAAGGAGTACTGTTTCTCTCTTTGGCTCACTTCATCCCCCTTTCTCTCTTTTCTACCAAGTAACTTCTACATATGTCCTTCCATATTGTCTCCATTCTTATTCAGAAAATCTACAACACATTGAGACTGTTTAAAAATGGAATCACATTAAAACTTGTTTGTTCGTTTGTTTATTTTACTGAATCCTTTGTAGAAATTTCTGGAAGTCACAAGGTTTTGATTCAATGTGTTCTTTTTAGTGGCTGCTCATATTCTGCTTTCTAGTATTTGATCATGAAGGCATGGGAGACTGTACTTGGGAAATTGGAATGTAGCATGACAGCCTTCGAGAATGGTAACGAAGAATGAGGGGGAGAGAGGAATACAAAATAGTCCTGAGGTCTGTCGTGCAATAAATAGCATTTACCTCAAAGGGAATAAGAGATAGTTTATTCTGGAGTCAAATTTGAATGACTATGGTCCCAGGAACATGAAGCTAGATTACCCCAGATTCCATGTTACAACGTGGAAGCAATTATATAGAATTTTTGTAGTAATAGAACAAAGTTGTATGTTGCGGGGAATATTAAAAAATCAGACCGGCACAATCCCACACTAGTGCTGGCAACTCTCGGCCAGCTGCAGTCCTGCCGGCTCTGTCTCTACCCGCCAACTCTCCCGTGGGACTGAAGCTCCTGAGTTCTCTTCTCTACCATGCCAGCCCCATGCAACGACCATCCATCCTGCGGTCAGCTGCCATACCACCCATCAACCCGGTAGAAACAAAACTCTTGAAGCTTATAATTAACCAATCAGATTTATGTATCAGTAAATTCTCAATTTACAAGATGCCAATCAATAATTTCTTAACCAATTGATAATGATAAAAGCATTATCATTGATAATGATAAAAGTATTCTAACCTTATGATATCATAACTACCTGTAGCTGGTTAAAGCCACTCTGATTCACATCTGCCTCTATCATGGTCTTCCTCCTTCTCCATCCTGAGAAGCTGTCTCTGCAACTCTTAGCTCTGCCTCCCTTTTCCCTGTCCATTCACAGGCTTCCTGCTGCCCTAATGTAATTGGACAGGGGAAATCCTGCGACAATTATAAATCAAGGCATTTTTAAGATACATTGGTAAAAACATTAAGTTGGGTGATTCTAGTAGGCAGAGGAATCTCCACCGTAGGCCTCAGATGCTATCTCATAGTATTCTTAGCCCTCCATTGGTGGAGAATAGGGTTTTGTTAAGTTAATACATTCCAAAGGTTTTTAATCTGCTTATCAGGTTAGATGTTAGTTCTGATGCTGAGATGGGCAAGAAGAAATGGCTCTCCACTGAGTAAAGATAGCTCAGAAGAAATTGTAATTAAACTATCAGTGATAGTAGTTTTTATCTGTTGGTCAGTCTATTGCAGACAACCTCTTTCCAGGAATCCTAGTTTACAGGTCCTAGACCTGTGTGCTATTGAAATGATAGTTTAGTTGGTAAAATGGTGGGGAGTGACATGTTGTTTGGCTTTAACAGGCATATGAGTACTTTTGCATATAGTGAAATTGCTTAACAGATCATGAAGATGCAGGACCAGGGCACAAGTCCAGTGATAATGTTGGAGCTGGTAGGTAACACTGAGGCATAGAGGACCCCCAAGGGAGAGCTGTTATGCGCAGCATTAAATGTCGGTAGCAGGGCATTTGGAGTTCTTCAGTCCAGTCCATGGTCCTGTGCATTTGTTTTTGATGCATTAAAGTTCTAGTCTTTAAAAAGCTATCCATTTTCAGAAACAGATTTGCTTTTCCATTTTATATAATGCAGGCTAAGGGAATTTTGCACTAAGTATAACACTGTAAGTTTGTTGGTTTTACTAAGGCACTTAAGACATTTAAAATGCAAAACCAGAGCCACTTATTGGAACTTCCCTGTTCTCATCTCCCTGTGAAGCCAACTGAAAGTTGGCCTTGGTAATTTGCCTTTCCATATGATTGAATAGTTGAATGACTGAGGAAGGTTTTATTTTTTTCTTCTCCTTTTTATGTTAGAAACAAACTATGTAGTAACTTAAGTAATAGATGCCTGAAGAGTAAGACATACATGTGATTCTCTTTTTTTATTCTCTCTCTACCTAGGGAGCTGTGCTAGGGATGTACCCAGGCCTCTCACATGCTAGGCAAATGTTTTCCTGCCCTCTTCCTTCCCTAGCTCTAGACATGTGATTTCTATGGACTTTGAGCTGGCTAGATCTAGTGGCCACTTGGATTCCATTAGGATAATGGTGATTATTGTTAATCATTGTTGAAAGTAACAGTGCTTTCAACCCACTAGTGAAGAATTATGCTGCTGGTTCTCCTTTTGGAATAAAACTCTTGCTCTCCCTATGTACCTGACTCCAGGAAAATAGTGGTTGTGTTTTTTCTTTTAGGTTGGGTCACTTGAACTGAGCACTATATAATGTGCTATATATATACACCCATGAGCACTACATAAATGGTATAGTCAAAATGAGAAAATGCCTTAACATTTAATTTTGATTAGAGATGGGGGAAATCCTACTGTTTCTCCCTGTGATCTGTTTTTGGGTCTATGTTCAAATAACTGGGGCAAAACATTAGATACCCATTACATGTGAAACATGCTGAGGTAGCTAGAGAACTGAAGGTGATCTGGCCTGTCTATGAGGAGTTCAGCCTCGGCGTAAACAGCGTGCCTCATTTCAGAGTAAGTTGATGTAATAGCAACAAGAGAGGTGTGCTGAGACAGGAGTAGGGTGGAGGCACTGATGCCTCTGTAGAGTCTGACATTTGAATTGCAACTTTTGTTTCTAATTTTTTTGTTGCAGAAAGTTTTTTTTTACATATTCAGATAAAGATATGTATTGTCTTAGTCAGGGTTTCTATTCCTGCACAAACATCATGACCAAGATGCAAGCTGGGGAGGAAAGGGTTTATTGAGCTTACACTTCCATGCAGCTGTTCATCACCAGAGGAAGTCAGGACTGGAACTCAAGCAGGGCAGGAAGCAGGAGCTGATGCAGAGGCCATGGAGGAATGCTGCTTACTGGCTTGCTTGCCTCCTGGCTTGCTCAGCCTGCTTTCTCACAGAGCCCAAGACTACCAGCCCACAGATGGTACCACCCACAAAGGGCCCTCCCCCCTTGATCACTAATTGAGAAAATGCCTTACCGCTGGATCTCATGGAGGCATTTTCTCAACTGAAACTCCTTTCTCTGTGATAACTCCAGCTTGTGTGAAGTTGACACAAAACCAACCAGTACATGTATCAACCCAGTATGTATACTCATCAGCTAGTTTCATTACCAGCTCTTAGTCATTTTATTTCTGCTGTGTCCTTCCTATCTCAATTGCTTCATCTTCCCAGATTATTTTTAAGCAAATCCATATAATTCTGTAGTAATTTCAATGTGTATCTCCAAAAAATAGGCATTCTCAAAAAGTACATAGTCATAATACCATCATCCCTCCAAAAAGAATAACTATTTACTGTATAGTCAGCAGAGTTGTACTTTACAAAAAGGGGATTTTAATAGGTGATGGTTAGAAGGAAAATAAATCAGATTAATTGTTTATCATATGTGAAGTCTGATTAGGGCTATGGAGGTGGGTTTGGAAACAAAATTACAAGATGTGAGTTCTGACAGAGATGGACTTTACTAAAGGAGGGTTGGTGTCCTTTTCTCATTGACAGTGTTTGGTCTTTTTGAACCATATAGAATAGAATCATCAGTTACTTACACACCAAACCCAGCTATCACCACTGTTTGTAGATGGTTTTTGTGAACATATTAGTACTCATGACATACTGTGCTTGACTGCTTTGCCATATAGTGATAGAACAGACTACTTAACAGCAGTGACCCTTGAGTCCTATATCTTTATTATCTTTGGCCCTTTATAGAGACAGTTTGCTAACCCCTAGTTAAGAAGAAACTGGGTCTCGGGTTTAGTGCTGTCAGAGGAGGTGTGTTAAATATTGACCAGAAATAGCCATTGTTTTGTCATTTTGTCATGGGAGTCAGAACCTTTGGGGTTGTTTTGCCATGTTTCCATCATCCATTCTGGTCTAAGAAAATGGGTCTTTAAGCATCTCTGTCAATTTGACTAGTACCCAATTTTATTTTGTATATTGTTACTCATTGAACCAAGCTCCACGAAGTCAAAGGCTTTATGTTTTTATTTGAGTACTCTGCTGTCAGGACCTGGATCACTACTAGACATTTAGCAGACACTTAGTAAATAGCTGTTGAGTAAATGAGTGCTTTCATCTTCTTCGTGCTGGCTGTTTTTTTAATATTAGCTCAGTAGAGACTAGAGTCATTTGGGAAGAGGAAACCTCAACTGAGAAAATATTCCTACCAGATTGGCCTATGAATATGCCTGTGGGGCATTTTTTTGATTAATGATTGATAAAAGTGGAACTGTCCCCATAGGGTGTTCCTGGATAGTATAAGAAACCAGGTTGAACACATGAACTCACAGAGACCGTGCCAGTACACATAAGACTTGCACAGGTTCAAGCCAGACGGGGTCCCTGCACTGAAATCAGGAAATTGAGATGGGGTCTCACCCTGAACCAAGAAGGTTTTTATAATTGATGCCTTTTAGCAAAGGGAAAAATCGGTTTTCTCAAACTATGTGTCACTGGGTGTGTGAATCACACTCCAGGCCGCATGCCCATGAGTGATTGCTTGTCTAACACAAAAGGACTCCATGTTTGTTTGTTTTTGTAGGCTGTGTGTGTGTGTGTGTGTGTGTGTGTGTGTGTGTGTAGTGTGTGTGTGTTTACCTGCATGCACTCATGTTTTGCCTTGGCTTTTTGATGCAGGGTTTCTCTGTGTAGCCCCCGGCTGTCCTGGAACTCTGTAGACCAGGCTGGCCTTGAATTCAGATCTGCCTGCCTCTGGAGTGCTATAGTTAGAGTGTGTGCCACCACTCCTGAGTTGTTGTCGTTTGTTTTTGTTTTTTGTTTTTTGAGGGAAAGTGAGAGAGAACATAAAGTTGGGTGGGTGGATGGGATCTGAGGAGGGGGAAAGTATGATCAAAATATAGGTTATGAAAAAAAAGGTGTAAAGATTAAAAAAAAATAATGAAACTAGGCTGAGCAAACTATGGGAATCAAGCACATAAACAGCATTCCTCCATGAACTCTGCATCAGCTCCACCTCCAGGTATCTGTCCTGACTTCCCTGGAGTAGGGACTACTTAGTGGACCTCGAGCTAAAAGATGCTATAAACCTTTTCCTCTCCAAGTTGCTTTTGGTTATGGTGTCTTATCACAATAACAAGCATTACACAGACATAACATAATGACAGACACTAAACTCTTACTACACACAATTCTTTATAAAACATAACCCCTGACAAGTCAGAGTATATGATCATGCAAAAACAATACTTTGATTAAAAGAAAACCTTTATATTGTCTTTGAGTCTGTTCTCCAATACATCTCACTAATAGCAACAGATGTTAAGGCTTAACAAAAATAAAATTACAGAATATGAGTGTAGTTTTAATTATCTGGTTCTAGTTTTATACTATTTGTTCTCCAGAAAACAAAAATCATTACATTTATAGTCATAAGAACAGCTTTAATTACATTTTTGGGATCTATACTTATTAATTGCCTATGACCTTCCTAGATTTTTAAAATATCCCACAAGATGATCAGAAATCTCAACATAGTATTAATTTAAAATTGTATGAATATTTTAAAAGAATAAACATTTAACACATTTTAAGTTTCTGTTTATTTCAGTATAAAATTTGTATTCACTACCATAACAGCATATGTAATCTTTTTTTTTTTTTTGTTTTTTGAGACAGAGTTTCTCTGTGTAGCCCTGGCTGTCCTGGAACTCACTCTGTAGACCAGACTGGCCTCAAACTCAGAAATCCACCTGCCTCTGCCTCCCCAGTGCTGGGATTAAAGGTGTGTGCCACCACTGCCCGGCAGCATATGTAATTTTAATGTCCTATATTTTATTAAATGTAATGTACAGTTGAAAGTACACATTTCTATTTTAAATTATTTCATAGGCTGCCAATAAAATGACTAATTTTACTTGAACTTTAATACCCCAAATGCTTAATACATTGTACATAATTAACAAACATTAATTGTACTTTTTAGTAAAAAAAGAAAATCAAAAAGATACTTCTTGAATGCTGTTGGAATTTCTTGATATAAGAATGGCATATTTGCCGGGCAGTGGTGGCGCACACCTTTAATCCCAGCACTTGGGAGGCAGAGGCAGGCGGATTTCTGAGTTTGAGGCCAGCCTGGTCTACAGAGTGAGTTCCAGGACAGCCAGGGCTACACAGAGAAACCCTGTCTCGAAAAAAAAAAAAAAAGAATGGCATATTTGTAGGTGGCAAAGTTTAGAAGATTATTTTATTAATACAGTGAAGCAGTAAGTAGCAATTAAAACTAATAATTATTATAAGGACTGTAGAAATGAGGGTAAACATTTGGGATGTTTCACAGTCTTGCTTATATTTTACCTTTAAGTTTTATGTAAGTGTGAACAAAGTCTGGAAGATAATACAGAGATGACATCATATCCTAATGCTTATTCATCCTTCCAGTAATGGTTTTGAAATACAGAATGTGCCATGCCTCGTTTCCCTTGATATGCTGCTGCACTGTGGATCATGGATGACAAAAAATCATACGTCACACACTCTGTTAAATCAGTTTTGCGTTACAGATGGTCTTTTGATCATCCTGCAGTGAGTACTGCCGATAGGCTTATGAGCAGTATTCCTAAAAGCATCCTTAACTGTGGCCTGATTTGGACTTCTAGATTTTCAATTAGGATGAAGTCATTTGATTTGAGATCAGTTCTAAACAGGTATGCTAGAAAGAAGTAGTTTGGGCAACAGTGTCTTATATACTCAGAGTAACATTTGTGCCTTCATCTTAGTCTGATGTACATATCCCATGATGGCAGCATTTTCCAATAGATGATGTCATTTAGAGCAATCATTTACTTTTCCTCATACTATATGTTCAGCCTGTCTTTAAATTTTTTTATTGTTCTTTAGTTTCTTAATGTGCAAAATTAAGAGTACACTAAATTTGCCATATTTTAAAATATTTTTTAAAAAATTTTTGTGCTTTTTCCTTTTGTGTGTATATGTGTCCAGGTGTGTATGTGCACGTGCGTGCATGTAGGCCAAGGGTCAACATCTGTTATCTTCTTCGTAGCTCTCTGCCTAATTGTTTTTTTGTTTTCCTTTTTGTGAGACAGGGTCTCACTCTATAGCTCTGGCTGTTCTGGAACAGGACAGGCTAGCTTCTAACTCACAGAGATTTGCCTGTCCCTGCCTCCCTAGTGCTGGGATTAAAGTCATGTGCCACCATACCTGGCTCTGTCTAATTTTTTTGAGACAGGGCTCATTTAACCTGGAGCTCACCATTTCATTTAGGTTAGCCAGCCATCAACTCTAGGGATCCTCTTGTTTCCTTGTCTTCCTCTGGAGCTAAGGTTACAGATACGCCATTACAATCCTGGGAATCAGAACTCATATTCTTTGGTCTGCGCAGCAGGCACTTTACCCATTGACTCACCTCCCTTTACCTTTTCTATCAAACTGGTGTGTGTGTGTGTGTGTGTGTGTGTGTGTGTGTGTGGTTTTTCAAGGTGGTGTTTCTCTGTGTAGCCCTGGCTCTTTTGGAACTATGTGGCAACCTCCTCAGTGCTGGGATTAAAAGCACATGCCACCATCTCCCAGCTCCTCCTTGTGTTCTGAATTTGACCACCTACTATTTCTTTTCAGATTGCTTCACTTCAAGCATACAACTTTTTCCACATCTTTGCTTTTCCTTTTTTCCATGTTAGGCATGATCTGTCTTGGCTCTTCTACTACTTCTGCTTGCTAGAATAATGGATTTTCTGTAGCCCCACCCCAAAGTGTTTACTTAGATGTCACCTTCCTAGTGAGGTCTTTAAGCTTCTCCCCCACACCATTGCTATTTTACCTCTATAACTCTTGGCAACTTCTAACATACTCCATCTGGCCTATATTTGTTACATGCATTATTTACCATCTCCTCCCCACATTGAGCTAGAGTGGGCCATCTGAGGGCAGGAGTTTTAACAGATTTTGTCACTATTGCATCTCCAGTAGTTAGATTGTGTGCAGTCAAACACAAAATTTTTTTTGGCCAATATTTCTTGAATGAATGAAATGGCTAGGAAGCTAGGTTCCACTTTCATCTGGAATTTGTTTATTTACATGTTTGTTACTGCCTGTCACATTAACCTCAAGAATGTTCTAGTCCCTTTCTGAAGAAGAACAAAGTATCTTTTGAGTCTTTGGATTAATTGAGAATGACTGCAGTTCAAGGTACTAAGATCAATAGAGCAACTTGCACAGTTAGTTACACAGTATGACTGTTGAACTGCTCTTGTACTCCTGTATTTTGCAGGCTATAATCTAACCTACCCCTTTATAAGAAATCTACTTTTCTAGTATCTGATGACCTTGCTTTGTGAATCCTAGAATCTGCTACTGAAGAGTTCATCCTTACATATCGCCTGGTCTCAGCGGAACCTTGAGAGCATCCATCTACTAGTTTGAATGTTATGTTAGTCTGTTCAGGATGCCATAACAGATGACTAGAGACCATGTTATTTAAATAACAGACTTCAGTTTTGCAGTTATGGAGACTGGAAAGCTCAAATCAAGGTGTCAGTGGGATTGGTTTTTATGGTGCCTCTCTTCTTGATTCATCCTTGGCTTTTCTTCTATAAACATTCAAGGACTCAGGGAGAGAAGTGAGGCATGGAATGGAGAAGAGAAAGAGGAGAGGAGATAGGAGGGAAGAGGGGGGAAAGAAAGGGAGAGAGGGGAGAGAAAAGCAAGAGAAGAGCATACTTGGTTATCTGTTGTTAGGACACAAGTTGTATCAAATCAGGGCTGTATCTTCCAACTGCATTTAGCTGTAATTACCTCCCTGAGGTCTTATATTCTCAGTCACACTGGGGTGAAAAAATTCAGTCCCTCACATGTACTGCTTTATTGGCTCTCGCATTTGGATTGCCTTCACTCACTCTTTAAACAGCACCTACTGGAAATTGGCATGCCGTTCACAGGCAGCAGCAGAAGTGAGGAGACAGTGATCGAGACAGGGATGAACATGATGGCACTTATTTGTGCCACAGAAGGTTTCTTTGGTAGGTTCCCATATGTTCTTGCAGGTCTCTGAGTAAACATCTCCTGATCACCAGCACAGTACTGAATGAGTCATGTCTTCACCCTGGTCTTTGTGGTCTTTATCCAGGAATGACAAGGTGGTGCCCAAACCTTTTTCCTGGTCTTCAGGTGTCTTTAGTTCTTTAGCTGTTGTTCCCCAGTTCTTCAGCATCTGCCTCCCAACATTATGTCCAGTTTTAACTACCAGTAACTTACTTACCTATCTTCCTTCCTTTTTGAAGAGTTTTTTTAGATTTACCTTGTGTATGTGAATGTTTACCTGTGTCTGTGTATGTTCACCATGTACATGTCTAGTGTTCAGGTGTCCAGTGCAACTGGAGTTAAGGTTGGTTGTGAATCACCTTGTGGGTCTAGGAATCAAACTTGATTCCTCTGCAAGAGCAACAAGTGCTCTTAACTGCTGAGCCATCTCTCTAGTCTCTTTTTCTTTCTTAATCTGTATATGTGCATGTGTGTGAATGAAATATGTATGTTTCTGCATGAGTACAAGCGTAGATGTGCTGCAGTGTGTCCATGGGGTCTTGGGGGTAGGTCTTTGCTTTCCATTTTGAGACAGGGTATGCCACGCTTGCTGGTCTGAGAGCTGCTGAGAATTATCCCATTTCCTTCCACCTTCCATCCCACCTCAGGAGAGCTCTTGTCCTGTAGTCCTCCTTTTCATCTCCCAGCTTTCTGCAAAGTCAATTCCTGATGTTAAGTGAATGCTGATTTTGCCAGAGCCTCCTGTTTTCCATTAATAAATGATAAGTGAGGTTGTCAGCCAGCACTGATACTCTGTTTATGAAATTGCAATTACTGATGTAGCATTTGGGAAAGTTATTACTACATAAATGGCACAAGTGATTTGATAAGTTATGGCTCCAGAGAATTGCTTGCATAGTAAGCCAGCATTTCTTGTTCCTTCTCAGGGGGGATACAAATAACATTAAATTAAGTTTGTCTTGGTTGCCACTTACTTTAAATCAACTCTTTTTCTCTCTGCCTATTCCCAGATGTATTTATGAGAAGGTAATGGATTTCTCTGACATCGTGGAAATTGAGGAATTAGCCTTTTTCTACCTTTAGCTCATTGATGCTATGTGGTTATGAACTAATGAAAAGTGCCTTTACATGTCTTCTAGTTTCTTGACCCCTCTAACTTACCAAAATCCTAGGGGCTTGGTTTTTCTTTTGGGAGGGGGAAGTCAAGATAGTATAGCTCTCTATCCCAGGCTGGCCTTAAATTTAAGATGGTTCCTCCTAAACGGGATTATAGGCATGTGCCTGTATGGCTGGCAACGTGCTTTACCTGACAGCATCGACAGAGTACTCAGTCTGGTGGGTAATCTTTAATACCCCTGATTTTGCCAAGCTTTTATGATATTTCTTGTCTTTGGGTTATTAACTTCCATTTTTTTTAGGTGACCTGCTATGTAAGTTGAATGTTTTGAATAGGGGCGGGGGGGGGAGCTGTTCTCTACTTAGTCCTGGCTGTTCTGGAACAAACTGTGTAACCATGCTGGCCTTGAATTCCCAGAGATCTCCCTGCCTCTGCCTTCTAGTGCTAGGATTAAAGGCCTGCACCACCATGCCTAGCCCAACAATGTTTATATTTTTTATTGAGACAGAATTTATCATTTTCTACTCTCTTGCCTTCCTTCAGTCCCTCCCAAGTAGCCTTCCCCCAAGCCCTTCCCATACTCCCCAACTCTCAAGTTGATAGTCTCTTTTTCTTTATTATTGATATGTGTGTATGTACATGTATGTGTGTGTATGCATATGACGCACAAATATGTAAACACAACCTGTTGAGCCCATTCTTGTTGTTTGTATGTATATATGGTTTCAGGACTGACCATTCTCATTAGACAACCAATAAGGGGCCTTATCCCTGGAAGGGGTTAATCGTCTCCCAGCAGTCATTCACTGTCTCTAGTTTTTTTTTTTTCTAGGTGTGGGACCCCTTGAAATTTTGCCCCTTCCACATTAGCATAATTATTGACATTGCTGATGTTCCGATCTTGTTTATGCAGCCATTTCTGTGTGAGACTGAGGCTTTTTGACAGCAGACTTCCTGGCATTCAAGCCCTTACATTCATTCTGATGGTCTTCAGAGATGTTCTCTGAGCCATAGAAGCAGAAGCTGCAATGTAAATGTATCTATTTGGGGCTAAAGAGATGACTCAGTGGTTAAGAGAATTTGTTGCCCTTGCAGAGGAGTTGGGTTCTTTTCCCAGAACCTACAAGGATGACCTACAACCATTCATATTCTATTTCTAGTGGATCTAGGACCCTCTTCTGACCTCCACAGATACACACATGGAGCACGTGCAGTCAAAACACACATATAATTTAAAATAAATAGAGACTTTGGGACAGAGGATAGGATCTTACTATGTAGTCCAGGCTGACCTCAGACTTGGGATTCTACTGTCTCTGCCTACTACCTCCTTCTAGAGTTGCAGACTTCTACTGTAGTACTGGCCAATTTTATGTCAACTTGACACAAGCTGCGATCATAGGAGAGGAAAGAGCCTTAGTTGAGAATATGTGCCCATAAGATTGGGCTGTAGGCAGGCTTGTAGGGCATTTTCTTTTCTTTGTTTTGGTTTGTAGAGTGCTTGTTTGTTTTTCAAAATAGGGTTTCTCCATATAGCGCTGGCTGTCCTGGAATATACAGATGAGACTGGCCTTGAACTCAGGGATCTGCCTGCCTCTGCCTCATGAGCACTGGGATTAGCATGCCACCCAGCATAGGGCATTTTCCTAATTAGTGACAGCCCATTATAGGTTGGCCACCTCTGGTCTAGTTCTATAAGAAATCAGCCTGAGCAAGCCAGTAAGCAGCACTCCTCCATGGCCTCTGTGTCAGTTCCTGCCTCCAGGTTCCCACCTGGTTTGAGCTCCTGCCTTGGCTTCCCTCAGTGGACTATGACTTGTGATATGTAAGCCACATAAACCCTGCTCCTCAGGCTGCTTTTGGCTGTGGGGTTTGATCACAGCAACTGTATCCCTAACACAATAGATGCTTTGTTTATTTATTTTAGTTCCCTACCTTTTTTTTTTTTTTTTTTACTTGAGTCAGGGTCTCATAGTTCTGGATACCCCGGAACTCACTATGTAGATCAGGCTGGCCTTGAACTCATGGATCACCATCTGTTTCTGCCTCTCAAGTAGCTGGGTGTGATGACTCAGCCCTGTAATCTTAGCACTCAGAGAGCAGAGCAGGAGGTTTGCTACATATTTGAAGCCAGCCTAGACTACTTAGTGTGACTCTCTCAAAAACTAAAATGAACAAACAAAAATTTTCTTTTTTCCCTTTTTGTTACCTTTTCTTAACTTTCTGTTCCAAATATAGTTATTCATCCATTCATCTGTCCATCCAAATATGTAGAGCATTTTCATGGAGTTAGTTGCATAATTTTCTCAGGTTTTTTTTCCCCCCATAGCTCTGGCCTTGGCAAGGGCCTTTACTAGCTGTTCTCTCTATTCCATTTTTCAATCCCATTCTTATGGAATATCATCTAGAAATATATTGAAACTATGAGTTAGAATCAGTGAAGTTAATATTTTACTATCGCTAGTTATTTTTTAAAGATTTGTTTCTCTATTTATTTAACATATATGTGCATTGTGCACTACATTTGTACAGGAGCCCATAGAGATCAGAAAAGGTCATTAGCTTCCCTAATACTGGAATTAAAGTTATGAGTTGCCATGTGGATGCTGGGAACCAAGCCTTGATCCTTTTCAAGAGCAGTAAGCACTCTTATCAGCTGAGCCATCGCCCTAATCCCCCCTTTTTATTGTTGTTGTTTTCTGTTGTTGTTTTTACTTATGTTTTATTTTAAGACAGGGTTCCACTATTGTTCTGGTTAGCCTGGAATTCTCTATGTGTACCAGACTGGCCTTGGACTCATAGAGTTCCCCCTACCTCTACCTTCAGAGTGCTGACATCAAAGGCCTGCACCGTTGGATTGTTGTTGTGGTAGTGGTTGGTTGATTGGTTGGTTGGTTGGTTTGGGGGTTTTTGTTTTGGTTTGATTTTGGGGTTGGTTTTTGGGGTTATTTGTTTGTTTTTTGTTTTTTTGAAACACAGCCTGAATATGTAGCCCAGGCTAGCTTCAAGCTCACAGTCCTATTTCAGGGATGACGGGTATAGGCTACCAGGTCTGACTTCTAGTAGATTTTTTTAATTAGAATTTTCCCTGCTTTGTTTTGTAAATATGAATAGGAAATAAATTTGATTTCTTCTTTCTTCTCCCTTCTTTCTCATTATTTCTGTTACTGGCTCACCTGCAGAAATGGGGAAACAGTGTCGTCAAAGTGTAAATATAATGTGAGCTGCAGTTACTTTTTAAAAAACAGCTTTATGATGAGATACATATACCATTCAGTTAGCCCATTAAAAGTAGGCAGTTCCTTGGGTTTTAATGGTTGTTTATAGAGATGTGTACTTGAAAATTTTCTGATAGTTATCAAAAAGAAATATGAGTTTGATATATCTAAACTATTATTTTAAAATGTAATTAATATGAAAGAATGTTCTACTGCTTCTGTTTTTAGTTTGCTTTGTTTTGTTTTTCAAATAGCTTATCACTGTTTATCCCAGGCTGGTTTCACATTCACTTTCTTCCTGCCTTAGCCTCTCAGGTGCTAGAATTACAGATATGTATACCACCCAGCTTGTTTTTAAATTTAAATTCATTAAAATTAAGTAAAGTAATAAAATGTTGGGCTGAAAAGATGGCTCGGCAGTTAAGAACACTTGCTCCTTCTTCCAGAGGAACTGGATTTGACTCAGGGTACCCACGTGGTGTCCTTAATTCCAGGTCTAGTGAATCCAGTAATTCTCTCTTAAGACACTGTTATTCAGTTGCACCACCTACATTTTTATTGTTTGGTAGCCACACATAGCAGTGACTGTGCTTCTGGAGTTTTAGATCAAGATTCTTTGCAGGGCCAGGTGTGGCGCACATTTTTAACTCTAGCGAAGTAGGAGGATTTCTGTGAATCGTAGGCAAGCCTAGTCTATATAATGAGACCCAGGACAACCAGGGTCATGTAGAGGAGGATAACATAGAGGAATCCTGTCTCGAAAATGAAACAACATCAACAACAACAACAACAACAAAAGAATCTTGTTCCAAGATAATTCTACTTTAGGCAATGGTGATACTTTTGAAAATGTAAATTTTATGACCATTTCATAATGCTATGTCCTGACTTTGTTTAATCCATTAGAAAGTGGGAGAAGAAGTAGCAGGCAGAGATGTTAGAGTTGGAATTCTGAGAGTGCCCGGGGTGTCTGGGACACCAAGACCCTCATCTGAGGAAGGTGGGTTCTGATCATACTCTCAGCTAATACCCCTGGCCCACTCCCCCTGTCGGAGGGCTTTCACTAGCCCTGCTGGCCTAACTGGCAAGCCTGGTGAGCCTTTTTTTTGAACAATGGATGTGATTACTGGTCTGTTGAAAACTAAATACTGAATATATTTAGGGTATTTGGCAACCTGCCCTGCTATACCATATCAGAATAAATCTCATTAATTTTAGTGAGAAATTGGTTTATCTAGACTTTTTATTAATACAACTAGCTAGATATCATAGTCTACTGAAATCCCCACATTAAGAAGATAATGGCAGGGGCTGGAGAGATGGCTCAGCGGTTAAGAGCATCGACTGCTCTTCCGAAGGTCCTAATTTCAAATCCCAGCAACCACATGGTGGCTCACAACCATCCATAATGAGATCTGACGCCCTCTCCTGGTGTGTCTGAAGACAGCTTCAGTGTACTTACATATAATAATAAATAAATCTTTAAAAAAAAAAAAAAAAAAGAAGAAGATAATGGCAGAGGATCTAGAGTTCAAGATCATTTTCTACTACATGATTTGTTCAAGACCACCCTGGGCTACATGAGATTCTGTAACAACAACAGAACCCATAAGTACATGTTGATTAAAATGAACCCCAAGAACTGTGATGCCCAGCTTCAGGATTCAGCTCACACTGTTTTTTACTTGGCTGTCTGTAATGCCTTCAGCAGCTCTGTATAGACTTTCAGGCACACTATTCTTTGCTGCTTTGTGGCTCAACAGGACCCTGTTGGAGGAGGATGTACTTTAGAGATAGATGCCCAGGCCAGGCATATTCCAGCTCCTCTGCAACTCTCCATCTGTGATTTTTTTTTTATTAAGGTATTTAACTTCTCTGTGTCCTTGTCTATGAAATAGAGATAATAGTTTGACCTTGTAGTACCAAGTGATGGTCTTATGAGGTAATCAGCAAACTCCTATTTTTCTATGCTTTTCTGAACTGACAGATCTAAAAGCACATTGTTAAAAAATGAAATAAGCACAGGAAAGGATGGAGCTCAAGGCCACCTAGGGATACATAGCGAGATCCTATATTTAAAAAGCAAAACAAAATAACAACAAGATACTACTCAAGACTCATTGAAATCATGTCTGCTATGATATAGTCAGCAAGAGCAAAAGAATATTAAGCGGGGTAGCAGCTTTGGGAGATGGATTGGCATTTTCTCAAAATATTCATCAGTTAATCCTAAAGCCTCACAGTTTGACTTGCAGAAATCTATTCAACTGTAGCCTAGAATGAGAGAGAAATTACAAGGGTGAACAGAAGAAAACTTAAGGCCCTGGGAATCTCTTTATCTTGGAAATACTGGCAATTGCACAGCATATACATTGTATATATTCATCAAAACCTATGGCAGCCGGGTGTGGTGACACATACCTTTAATCTCAACCCTCAAGAGGCAGAGGCAATGTCTCTGACTTTAAAACTAGTTTGATCTCCATAGTTGTGAGATCCGGCCCATCCCCCAAAAAGTCCAAAAGAAAAAGGAAAACATTGAAGCACACAACTACAAAAGGTCTATTTTATAACATACAAGCCATATCAAACTTTTAAAAATCCTCCTGTGACTGACATATAAATATGCTTCGATTGCTTTTAACTTGCTTGCTTTGCCTCTCCTGGCTAGGTGACCTTTTATTCCCATAATTCCTGCTCACTTTCTGACTCATCTTGTACATTCAGTTTCCTCTTCGTGAACCAGCAGGACATCTTTTGAGAATCTTATCCTCTGTTTCCATTTGTCAAACCATTTTGCAATTGTAGTGTTGCTGTTTTCCTCAAGATACTCTGTTGGACCTTGTCATCAAAGCTGGCTGGTTTCAGTACCAAAGAGTCAGCACTTCCAATCCAAGTGTGGCAGTTTCCCAGTGCTTGCAGCTTGATAGGAAGATGTAAGGCCTCAGTTGCTTGAAACATTCAGATTGTGAGATAATGGAACTTAGCTTTGATCATAGATGTAGTCACCACTTCTGAGTCTTACTCTTCTTGCTCATGATTTATCTTGTTCTCTGTAGCTGTTTTTGGCTGACCTAAAAAAGCTGCACTCAGATGTGGGGGAGATGGGATGGGGCTCATTACTAAATAGCAAGCCTAGTTTTCATCTTTTATTTTTCTTCCACTTAGTTCATGAAAATCTTCCAATATTTTCTTTCTTTAAAACTTTATTTTGGTGTGAAGAGGGGTTGGAGAGATGGCTTGCTAATTAAGAGCTCTTGCTGAACTGTCTGTAATTCTAGTTTCAGGGCATCAGGTGCCTCATTCTGGTTTCCACAAGCACCAGACACACATGGGTGTTTATACAGACATATAGGCAAACACTCAAAAACATAAAAAGACTTTATTTTGGGCCAGTTGGATGGCTTAACAGATACAGGTGCTTGCCACCAACCTGATGACAGAGTTGGCTCCCTGGGACCCACATGGTGGAAGGAAAGAACTAACTCCTACAAGTTGTCCTCTGACCTCTGTACATGGTGCACACAGTCCCAAATAAATAAATGTAATAAAAATGTTTAAATCTTTATTGGGACTGGAGAGATGCCTCAGTGGCTAAGAGCATTGACTGCTTTTCCAGAGGTCCTGGGTTCAATTCCCAACACCCACATGGTGACTCACAACCTTCTATAACTGGGTCCCAGGGGATCCCATTCTCTGGTGTGCATATATACATGCACACAAAGAATTCATGCACATAAAATATTAAAAAATAAAAACCTTTCAGATCTTTTATTTAATCCCAGCACACAGGAGACAAAGGTAGGTGGAGCTCTGGAGTTGGAAGACAGCCTAGTCTATACAGCCAGAGCTGCACAGAGAAACTCTGTCTCAGAAAGAAAGGAAGGAAGGAAGGAAGGAAGGAAGGAAGGAAGGAAGGAAGGAAGGAAGGAAGAAAGGAAGGAAGGAAGGTTGGTTGATCGGTCTTATTGTTCAGGACCAATGTGGTGGTTCTACCTGTAATCCCAAAACTTTGGAGGATTCAGAAGCAGGAAGATCAGGAGTTCAGGGTTAGCCTTGACTATATAGTAAGGTCAAGATTAGCCCAGGCTACATGAATTGATCTCTAAAACAAAACAAAAAAGACTATTTTTCAGCAAGCATATATGAATGAAGTATTTAAGTACTATAGAGGATATAGTGGGAAGTTGATCTCCTGTGGCTCTCTGTCCTGTACAAAATCACAATTAAGAGTTTGATTAAAAAAAAAAAATAGTTTGACTGATGTCTTCCTGATTTCTTCCTAAGCATTTATATACAGAGTATGCTGAAATATGGGGTTTTATATGAGTAGAATCACTAATAAGTAATCTGGAAGATTCTGCTATTTAAGTCCAATTAGAAAACTGTATTTCAGGCTGGCGAGAAGAGTCCTGTGTAACAAGTACTTTTCCTCAGCGCTGCTTTCAGGCAAAAAACAGGGCAAGGCACTAACAAGCTAATGTTGGTTTTATCCACCCAAGAAAGGCCACGGGGCCTTCCTGTTTGGTGTTGACTGCTGTTTGGTTATGAAACTGAGACCTGGTTTGCTTTCACATTAACTGACCTTAGTGTTAACCTCACCTTCCTTCCGCCTTCTTCTGTTTTTGGCCTCTGACTTGTCTTTGTACTTAGTAGTCCACCTCCGTGTGAGGGTGGTGTGCTATGTAGAAGTGATTGCATTCTGCTCATTTTAGTTGTTGTGGCTGGTGTCAGCTTTCTTCCTTATGAACAAACCATGTAGACAGCCTGTCATGACTGAGGGTTTACGTTCTTATGACTCCTCCTTCCTTTTTCCTCCCCCATGACATGGTTTCTCTATGTAGCCCTGGCTGTCCTGGAACTTGCTGTGTTTATCAGGCTGACCTCTAACTCAGAGATCCATCTGCATCTTCCTCCTGAGCATTGAGATTAAAAACATGTCCCACCACTGCCCAGTGTAACTAGTGCTTATTGTTGGATAACTGTGTACTTTCATGGAGATACACCCTGTTTTCAAGCAGTGTAGCAGATATCAGGGGCAAAGGGTGAAATGAAGGAGCAGAACATGCTGGTGTCACTGACTTTGTCTGTGGAATCATCTTAAGGCATTTCACAGTGTATCTTTGCCTTCAGTAGATACTAATTTTTTGTGAATGAATGTTTTCAAAACGTTTTCTACCAAGGAACTTATAAATATGAAGTATTATATAAAATCTTTCTTTAAAAAGGCAAACAGTAGGACTGCAATTGAGTAAAGTAAAACAGTTGGAAGACAGATCATTTAATAACTTAACAAATTTTTATTGAATATATACATGAGGCAGATTCTAGGTTTAGGGAATAGAGTAGTAAACATAATATTTGACTGTCTCTGGCCTCATGGAGCTTAGGTTCAAACAGGAGAGACATACAGTAACAGACAACTAGAGAGTGCTAGTGATAGATTCTAGGTAAAAAAAACATAAATAAAACATGAAAGAAGATGGAAAGTATACAGGGTGGCCATGTACCTTGTTTAATGTTGTACCTGATTTCGTGTTTAAATTTGTGCATTTTATTTTATTTATTTAAAAACATTTAGAAACTCTAGGTGGGGACCCAGAGTGCCAGAGAGGCTACACCATAGAAAAGGGTAAGGACCCCACTATACAAGAGGCTCCTTCCTTCTCTAGCCGTTCTCTTGTTGATTTCATCTTTTGGGCTTCATGTGGTAATGATGTACCGACTTTTCCACATAGACTTCAATGTTTTATCTGCTTATTTGGGCCTCTTGGGTTTTCTCTAAATTATTGTTCACTCTGATACTAATATCAGAATCAGGTTTTTCGCTTGGCATTCTGCACAACAACAGCATGGTATTCTGTAGCTGTTCTGGGAGCCCTGGTCATTTAAATTTCATATTTGTACCATTCTTGTCCTGGTTTATCTAAAGTCAGTCAGATGCCTAGCCTTGTGAGAAACAAGGAGAATAGGAAGGGTTTGGGGTGGATATTTGGTAGATTGATGACAGATATAAGAAGTGGACAGTGGGAACTGGAGAGATAGCTCAGTGGTTAAGAGCATTGACTATTTTTCCAGAGAACCTGAGTTCAGTTCCCAGCAACCGCATGGTGGCTCACAACCATTTGTAATGGGATCTGATGCCCTCTTCTGGTGTGTCTGAAGACAGCGACAATGTACTCACATTCATAAAATTTAAAAGAAGAAGAAGAGGAAGAGAAGAAAAGAAGAAGAGGAGGAGGAGGAGGAGAACAATATAAACGAATGACAAAAAAGAAATTCTGATGCACCTTTAATCTTAGCACTCAGGAGGCAGAGACAGGAGGATCTCTGAGTTCTAGGACAGCCAGGGTTACACAGAGAAACCCTGTCTCAGTGCCACCCCAACTCCTCAAAAAAGGGAAAGTAATGAAAGGACAGGCACTGCCACTGCCTAGCTGGTTGCTTACTTCTCGATAAAGTCATCAACCAAGATGGAGGAGAGCCACATAGTTGCTATTTAAAAGTATCTAAGTTACATACATACATATGTGTGTGTATATATATATCTCATATTCTAAACAAGAGCTGGATCACATATATAGTAAGCCTTTAGCTGTAAGTTTTAATCCAAATTTTATTACAGATTTTATAGATTTTAAACCCTACCCAATGATTTTATAGATCCTCAGTTAAAGACTGTTCACACAATAATCTTAAAAGATTCAAGAGTGGAAAGTTATAGAACCTTAGAGATAAGAGACTTTGGGATGATTTGTTTGTGATAGACAGAGACCCAGCCAGGTGTGGCAGGAGGAGAGAGAGCAGGAGGGAAGGAAGATGTCCATGTGGGTATACAAACCAGAGGAATAGCAGACTGTCGTAGCCAGAGAGGTACCCACGTGGACGGCATAAAGGACCAAAGCCCAGAGAGATGAGAGCAGTATTAGGAAGCAAGTAGAGGGAAGCAGCAGCTCAAGAGTCAGACTTTAGGATTTGGATCAAATTCCGTGGATGGCAGAAGCCAGCAGGAAAAAAAACAAAAACAAAAACAAATGATCTGTATATACCTTAGGGGAGTCAGAGCAGCAGCTTGGATCGGAAAAGGCCAAGTTCAGCAGAAGGGGGCTCATTTATACCATTCCTGGGTCTCACCACCGGATAGGTTGATAGATGGAAAGTCAAGTCCCAGGCTTTGGTACCAAATGAATGAAAACAAAGAGAAAAGAAAGTAAAACACGACTGCTCTTAAGTATGTTGTAAGAGAAAGATTATTGTTGATAGAAGGGAGAGTGTAATTAGAGGCAGAAACCTCTGAGAGAGTCCAGAGAGTATATGACCCTGAGCTGGGCCATGTAGAAGATGAGGAGAAGCAGAGAGCAAGGAGAGAGAGGGACCAGGTATACCAGCCAGGAGGCCCAAGGGTACAAAGAGAGCAGGTAACCAAAATGGTTGGATTATAATAGGGGAGAATATGCCAGCCAGGAGGACCCTGTAACAGGTAGTGGGTGAGGGATGCTGTGAAAACTTGGAGGCCGGGTCCACTTTGATGTGTTAATTAGACACCTCAGCCATTAGTCCCGGTTTGAAATCTTAATAGTATATAGACTTGAAGAAGAATCTCAGGAACAGCCTATTGCCGTGTAAAGAACATTTTCTGAGAAATTACCCTTTTATCTCTCTTTCCAATATTTGTTTTGTTTTGTTGATTGTTTTTTGTTTTGTTTATTGATATTTTTGTAATACAGAGTCTTCAAAAATAAAAACATTGTTTGCCTTTGTTATTGAGGAGATAGGAACAATTCAACAATCAATCACTATGTATCAATGGTAAATGCTAGGACAGAGAGGACCATGTGTCAGTGAGACCACAGAAGGAGTCATCTGAGCTCAGTCACAGTGGGGTGGCTGGAGAAGGAAGGCTTCTTGGCCATAGTTTGTACTTTCTTTTCTTTTTTTCTTGCCAGCCCTACAATATTCCTTTGTTGATATTCTACGCCACCACTTGTTGTATAGTCCATAAGAAATACTTTTCTCCATAGTTGAGAAATAAATAAAAAAGTGTTTTTCCATCATGTAAAAGTCGTATGGAGTTTCATTTTTGTGTTCATAACTTCATTAGAATATAGCATGCTTCAGCACCCAGGAGGCAGAGGCAGACAGATTTCTGAGTTTGAGGCCAGCCTGGTCTACAGAGTGAGTTCCAGGACAGTCAGGGCTATACAGAGAAACCCTGTCTCGAAAAACCAAAAAAAAAAAAAAAAAAGAATATAGCATACTTATCTTTTGTGGATGCTTTCTTCCAACAGATGCATTAGAGGCCTTTATGATCCACAAGACTTAAAATATTCAGGCCCTTTGCCAAAAGCTGTGCTGACTCTTGCTTTAATGATTTTTGGTGTCTTACTGAATTACAGAAGGCTGAGAATATAGATAGCGTCATAAGAAATTCACGAGTCAGGAATGGTAGCATACACCTATAAGCCCTAGTACTCGGGAGGCAAAGACACAATGATTGGCGTTTTGAAACCATCCTGGGCTGCAAAAAGAAGAGACCTCTTCTCCCAAAACTAAACAGAAAAGAGCAAAAGGATACCCTATTGTGTTCTGTTAGCTGATTGCAAGCAATACACAGGAAATATTTGAAATGAACCTTTTTGCCGGGCAGTGGTGGCGCACACCTTTAATCCCAGCACTTGGGAGGCAGAGGCAGGTGGATTTCTGAGTTTGAGGCCAGCCTGGTCTACAGAGTGAGTTCCAGGACAGCCAGGGCTACACAGAGAAACCCTGTCTCGAGAAAAAAAAAAAAGAAATGTACTTTTCTATACAGTGACAAGTATTGTTTTCATTTTTATTGTTTTAAATTTAGTTATAGGGAAAATTTTAATACCTTTCAAAGAGAAGATACCTGATGTTAGAGTGATTTCAGATACACCTACCTCAAAAACTATATATATATATATATATATATATATATATATATATATATATATATATATCCAGAGTCCTCAAGTGAAGTATGCTGTAAAGCAATCAAAAGACTCTAAAACCATCCATTAACCTCTTTACATGGAGTTTGGATTGGTGGAATAATTAGGTATCTGTGAGCAGCACTGAAGTTAGAGGAACAGCCTGCATGTGAATTCTAGCTGTGTGGCTTAAACCATGAGACAGAACAGCCTAGCATAGCACACATACAGAAGTCAGAAGATAACTTGTGAAATCAGTTCTTGCCCCAGGACTGGTACTTAGACGCATTAAGCTTGGCAGTAATACTTTTGAATCAACTTGCTGGCCCATAAAGTTAGTTTTGATGAAACAGAGTAGTTTTAATGTTTGCTTAATATACTTTTGACTGTTTAGAGAAGACATATTTCTAGGGACCATATGTCAGGATACTTTATATTCTTAAACTTAAAAAAATTCAGGCTGGAGGGACGGCTCAGCAATTAAGAGCAGTGACTGCTCTTCCAGAGGTCCTCAGCAACCACATGGTGGTGTGGCTCACAACCACCTGTAATGGGATCCGATGCCCCCTTATGGTGTGTCTGAAGACAGCTACAGTGTACTCACATACATAAAATAAGTAAATAATTCCTTTCTTTAAAAAAAAAGTTCATGGTTGGAGATATAGTTCAGCGCTAGTTCAGTCCTCATACTACAAGGAGAAGAAAAATAATAACTACTGGATTTAGTAGTTTACTCCTATCACCCCAGACTCAGGACAGGAGATTGCTGAGAGTTTGAGGACATTGTGGGCTACAGAGTGAAATCTCTCTTAACAAATAAACAACTAAAAATGTTCATATTATAAAGAACTAGGGGGGTGGGGCTGGAGAGATGGCTCAGCGGTTAAGAGCACTGACTGCTCTTCCAGAGGTCCTGAATTCAGTTCTCAGCAACCACATGGTGGCTCACAACCATCTGTAATGGGATCTGATGCACTCTTCTGGTGTGTCTGAAGACAGCTACAGTGTACTCATATACATAATAAAATAAATAAATCTTTTTAAAAAATCACTAAATTCATTTAAGAAAAGAAAAGAAAAGAGAAAAGAAAAGAAAAGAAAAGAAAAGAAAAGAAAAGAAAAGAAAAGAAAAGAAAGAACTAGGATGGTTTCCATTCAGGAAGATCCTTTAGCCAGCTCAGTGAAGCTCATCTTACAGAATGACTGGAACGTGTTGAAGCCATATTTCTGCATCAGATTATTCCCTTTGAACATGGTCAGCAAGAGTGAGAATCTTAGAGAAGGGTCCTGGGATGGCTCAGCAAAGCTGCTGGTAACCCTCCTTGCCTTTAGATGGATGAATGAAGCAAAAGCTTTTTTGTTTTTGAATAATGTTCCTTTGATCTTTATTTTCAAAAGACTATTAAATACTAATAATGTGCTTTATTTTCAACAAACTAAATGTATGAAATACCTATCTGTGTTTATAATTTGCTTAATGAAAAAGATACGGTGTTCCTTTCAGTCACTGGCTTTCCTCATAGGATGAACATAATAATTTGAATTATATCCACCTATCTTTATCCAGCAATCAGAATAAGCTAGACATGTCTTAACTTGTGGTTAAGAACATAGCCTTAGGAGCCAAATTATGCAACTGTGGTTCAAATTTGGTCCTGTTGTTTACCTGCTAGCTGTTTATGATCTTAATTCTGAAGGCCACTGTGTAGATACACTGAAACTACCCATGCTGACTGTTGTACCTGTTTTGCTATGCATGGGCATTTTAGGTCTGTACAGTATATTGCTTTTTTTAAATATAGAGCCAGGTTTTCTATCTCTGAACCTTTATTTTCTTGCTGTTATTTAACTCTAGTCATAATGAACTAGTTGCTGTTCCCCAGTTTCAAGACCTTTTCATGCCTGTGTTCCATCTGTTTAAAACACCTTTTCCTGACCTTTTCTCCTGACTTCAGAGCCCAGTTCAAGGGACAGTTCCAGAAAGCTACATGTTTTTGTGGGGTTCCTACACATAGCCTTTCTGCTTCCTGCCTTCATTGTTAGGAACTACTTACTTGCTGTTACTTTCTAGGTGGTGGCAGATGCTTTGCCCAGCTTTGGAAATACTTTCTGATGGTGCACATAACATTCATTCTCAGGTAGTGTATCTTTTCATAGTGCAAACATATTTTACCTGTTGGCAAGCCTGCAGGGTACAGAGTACAAAGGAGACTAGCTGGAGCTTTAGGTTTTGTCTACATACTTTTAAAAAGCCCTTTTCTATGGAGGTGGTACCTGTTCAGTTGCAACCAGGGTGGATTGTACAAGTCAGTTAAAGTGCAGAAGAGGAAGTGTTTAGGTGGAGAAAGCTGGAGCTGGGATGGCTTATGCTAAGGGGATCAGCTACTCTGTGTGTAGTTTCCTTATTTATAGAACAAGATATATAACCATGTCATAGTGTTGTCATGTACATAAAGACTAAATTTAGAGATACCCTGTCTTAGTTACAGTTCTTTAATGAAGCATAATTGATTCACTGTGCACAGTACCAGTTATTGTTGAGTTGATGAGTGTGTAGATATACTTGTGGAACTTTTTCTGAAACCTTGTTCTTTTACCTAAAGCCTCTGTGTTGTTTTACTGTCAGAAATAGGATCATTTGATCTGCTCTTTCATTTGCCTGTTTAGAAAGATCAAACTTAGCCTTTCCTTGCTACCTAAATCTTCTAGTGTGTCCAAAGTCCTAGGTCAGCAGATGTTACCAGTTACAATGCTTTTGCCTTCTAAAACAGAGAAGTCAACTCAGTGACAAACATATGCACATTTACTACTTCAAGACTGGGCTAGGGTGACAACCATGCTGATTAGCCAAATGGTTGAGCTGAGACATCAAGGACCTAAGTTCATTTCATATTCTTGCTCTGCCACTCTTAGCATGGGCTTATCCTGGTCTTAGGTAGTCACTGAGTACCACAGGGAGCTAGATAATAGACTGTCCAGCTGTGGAAGAATAGTTTCTTCCTTGTCTTTCTACAGATGGATATTTGGGTGGTTTTCTTTTGGCTTTTGTGAATAACATTGATGTACAATAGATTTTACTTTTGTTGTGCTGTGGTTGAACCCAGGATTTTGCACCTGCTAAGCTGTACTTCTGAGACTGAACAGTACCTCCAACCTTAAAGTAATTTTAAAATGTAGCATCATTTCATTAGTACAACAAATCATATTACAATCAAAATTCTGTTTTAACAGCATTTACTGTAATAAAAGTTTAGTATTTGAAATATATTGATCCATTAGATTGATGGTTAATGAGACTCAGTTCCATTGCAAAGAAAACATAAGCCAAATAAATAAAAAAGTTCCAATGAGGTGCAGTACATTTGTCATCACAGGAGTTGGGGGGCAAAGGCAGCAGGATCAGAGGTTCAGGGTCATCTTTGGCTACATAGTTACTTCAAGGCCAGCCTGGGCTACATGAGACTTATCTCCTAAACATAGTCTCTCTTGTTTCTCCCCCTCTCTCCCTTCCCCCTCTGTTTCTGTCTCTCAGTCTCTGTCTCTTTGTCTCTGTCTCTATCTCTCTCACACATACAGACATACTGGATTGGTGGATGGGGTGGGAATAAAAGGGATTCTTGAAATAATTTTATGCTACCTGATTTGAGGATGTTCTGGATTCATGATGATTTTTCAGAGAGCATTAAATAATTGAAAGTGAGTAAAAGTACATATCAGTCACAAACTCAGATACAGTTACCACTTATCTTGAAATTTTTTAAATTTTATTTCTGTGTATTTGTGTGGGTATGTCCATACGAGTGCAGGTGTCTGAGGATACCTGAGGCCCTGGATCACCTGGCATTGGACTTAGAGGCAGTATTAGCTGTCCTGTATGGATGCTAGAGATCAGACTCAGGCCTTCTGCAGTACATGTTGTTCAAGCCTCTCTCTAGCCCCTATTGCAACTTTCTTGGAACTCACTATGTAGACCAGGCTGTCCTTTAACCTGCCTCTGCTTCTGCCTTCCAAGTGCTAGGAATAAAGGCGTGTACCAATACATCCAACACCCGTTTGTATCTTATGTTAACCAAAATAAAACTTGATGAGCGTGATAATTCATGCTTATTATTATCTAGCACTTGGGAAGCTGAGGCAGGAAGTTTATGAGTTTGAGGCTAGCCTGTAGTAAAACACTGTAAAACACACACACACACACACACACACACACACACACACACACACACACACACACACACACACACACCCCAAACAAAAAAAAAACAAAGTCATCAGTTCTTATGAGGCGAAAGTTAAGCTGAAAACTAGGGCAATTTAGATAACCAACTCGTTGAAGAAAATTTTTCTGCTTGAACCAGCCAGGCATCCATCCTCAATACTTACTTCTGTGCTACTTCCAGCCCTGTTTTCTGATGTAGATCAGCTGGGGTTTCATAGTTCTTGCTTGTATACTCCAAGACTCCAAGGGAAACTGCTTTGTTTGGGGCTTAGCTTCACCCTTGACTTGCAGTATTCAGGTGTTTCCTTGCTGTGAAACACATCTGTGTTGGTCAAGAGAGATTCACAACTGGCAGACAGGCAATCCTGAGACCAAAAAAAAAAAAAAAAAAAAATCCAGTGGAACCAGAAGCCTGGGTCTTGTTTTCATTTATTGGAGTCTGACTTAGAATCTGATATTGAACTGAAAAGAACACATCAGCTACTCAGAGCAGGATTTAAATTAACTGCTTTGTCCATATTTAGAATTTCTTGCCATCATTTCCTCTGTATGTAACACTGAAATCCTTTGTGGTTGACTGCTGCAAAAACCAATCTTTGACCCAGCAACTTTAAATACTTTGGGCACCATTGGGAATTTTGAGAATTCTTAATTTAATCTGTGCTTGTCCAGGGTGGGGCAGAGATGAGCGAGGTGTATCCTCTGCATCCATATTTGTGCTCTTTCTTTGCAAGTAAGCAAAGGCCAGAGCTTCTGGAATTTATGTTTATCATAGAGCAGTAATTGGCATAATAAGTATCATGTTCTAACTTTTTTTTCTGGAGCTAGCAAAGAACTAGCCAAGCACAGAGGTGAGTGAGGCGCAGCTGGCAGCCCTGGGCCTTATAGCTTTTAGTGCAGCCCAGAGTTGCAGGTGTGCAGAACTTCAGCCAGTGGAGAGGAAGAGAGGCCTGATGTGCTCTGCTAATGACTTAACTTCCTCTGCGTGTGTCACTGCTAGTATCTGCCTCTCCTATTAGCTGCCCTGTGGTGAGCTTGGGGTGTAAACTGTTTTTCTCTCCTTTCTGACTTTTGTGGCCACACATTTCTCAAGTGTATTCCTTAACTGCTTTTTGTGTTCCTAGTAATTGCTTGACTCCTGTCAGGCAGAAACTTGTCTTGGAAGAGAACAAGATGGCCACCTAACCTGGTCCTGGACCCTGTCTGTAATAAGAGAAGATGCTGGCTCTCTTTTCTTCCCCTCAGTCCTCACCCTCCTGTCCTCACATACACTCCCCAGAAAGGAGGGCAAAGGCATTGAAACAGAGATAGGCTTTACTCAGTAGGTTTCCTGGATGGCCAGTATTTTCTGGTTTTCAGCACAATCTCCCACTATTCACTGTTCATGTTTCTTCTGGTTCCTCTGTGTTCCTTCCAGTTGGTGTCTCTAGAGGATAATGATGACGAAATAATAAAAGACAACCAGCTGATTCAAGGATGGAGTAATGCCAAGGGGGGATTGAACTCACTATTCTTGTTCACCTGGTGTTAGCCATGTGCAGGGCTCTTGTGGGAGGGATTGGGCAGAAGTGCAGGAGAATAACTGGAGAGCTGTTTCAGACATGAACATGCCAACATGCATTCTGTGTATAGCTTCACATAGGAGGTGTAGTGTGATGACTGGAACAGCAAAACACAGGGGATCTTTTTCTGACTTCTGTGGGCACAGCATGCACATTGTACACATACATGCATGCAAAACACTCATGTACTTAAAATACAATGAATCTAAATTTTAATTGTTGAAGCTGGGTGTTGGGTAAAGTAAGTTCATTATACTGTTCATCTGTATATGTATTTGAAATTTTTTAATTATATAATTGTTTGTTTGCTTGTATTTAATGTTGTTTTGTTTTAATTTAGAAAATTAGGGACCAGAAAGATGGGTCACCCTGATGAACTGAGTTCAGTTCTTGGAACCCACATGGTGGAAGGAGAGAGCTGACTCCCACAAGTTGCCTCTGACCTCCACAAACTTGCTGTGGTTTGTGTACAAACACATGCATGCACAAATAAATATAAAAGATAAATATGTATATACACATATACATGCAGATATATGTATATATTGTTTGTATATGTATTACATATGTATTGCATATATATGTGTAAAAGACTAAATGTAAAAAGCTGTAAAAGACATTTTTAAATACAGGCTGGAGAGATGGCTTAATGGTTAATAGAAAGCATTACTGTTGTTTTTTGTTTGGTTTGGCTTGGTTTTTGAGGTAGCCTGTTACTTTGTAACTATGGTTGGTCTTCAACTCACAGAGATCCTCCTGTCTCTGTCTCTCTAGTGCTGGGTTTAAAGCTGTATTTTACTGCACCTGGCTTAAAAACAAATAAGCTATCTTGAGAGAAGGTAGAGTCAGTAGTTGCCTGTAGTAGGCAGGAGTAGAAAGTAGCCTTGCTGTACAAGACAGAACAGAGGTATTCTAGATTTTGATGTGGTAGCAGCATATAACCTGAAAATTGAGCTGCTTGTTTAGATGGGTGCATTTGAAGCTGGACATAGTAGTAATTACATGTATACTTTGATCAGTGTGACAGTGGCCATGGAAAAGGTGTGAGCGCAAGGCTCAGTGCTGTGATGTAGTACTGCCTGCCCACTCAAGGCTTGCTTTCTTGACTCTTTTCTTTTTTAAGATTTATTTATTTATTATATGTAAGTATATGTATATGTAAGCTGTCTTCAGACACCCCAGAAGAGGGCATCAGATCTCATTACGGATGGTTGTGAGCCATCATATCCTTGCTGGGATTTCAACTCATGACCTTCGGAAGAGCAGTCAGGCTCTTAACCACTGAGCCATCTCTCCAGCCCTCTTTCTTGCCTCTTAAATTATACCAATCACTGGACAGAGTGTCAGGCAGTTTGGAAGGAGTTGCAATTAATACATCCTTTGTGTCTAAAAATTTGTTATTTTTTTCCCCTCTTAGATTTCAAGTCTGAGTTTGATTTTTTTTTTTTTTTTTTTTGGGTTTTTTGAGACAGGGTTTCTCTGTGTAGCCCTGGCTGTCCTGGAACTCACTCAGGCTGGCCTCGAACTCAGAAATCCACCTGCCTCTGCCTCCCAAGTGCTGGGATTAAAGGCATGTGCCACCACTGCCTGGCGAGTTTGATTTTTTTTTTATACTGTTCAGACCATAAAACACCAATGGATGTCAAAATATCCCTCTTGTATTATTTCCCATTTCTATTATTTTTCCTACTTTCACCCCCTACAACACACACATACCACAGTCTTCCTTAATGTGTTTAAGGATATATATGGATCTGTATGTTTTCCCATATGCTATAGATTTCTGTAAATTCATGTAAATAATACTTTATGTGATAATTCTAATACTGATAAATTTTCATTTAAAGCCAACTTTAAGTTGTATTCATGTTATTCTTAAATATTTCTTTTAGCTACAATGTCATATGTTATATATCAACTGATTTTTGTTTTGGTTTTTAGTTCTCCCAATAAGGATACCTACTTTGTTCTCTACCTTGCTGCACTACAAACAGTTCTCTGCTAAATGACCTCATGTCTCCTCAGATGCTTGACCTGCAAGAGCTTATCTGAATAAATGGCAGCACACACCCCTACTGGGTCACAGAGTGCACGTTTTCAGTACAGTTCAGGACACAGTGTCTGATTTTTGTGTCTGCCTGGCAGTTGGGAGTTGCCGTGTTTTAACAACAGTTTCTTTTATTAGGAGTGAGATTTCTTTTTTTCTTTACCCTTTTTTTTTTTGAAACAGAGACTCTCTGTTCTATTGTGTAGACAGACTATCCTGAACTCACAGAAGTCCACCTGCCTCAGCCTCCTGAGTACTGGGATTAAAGGCATATATCACTAAGCCCGGCTAGTAGTGGGCTTTCTGATTATGATAGTTAATCTGTGGATTTTTCTTTTGTGAATTACCCAGTCATATTCTTTTCTTCTTTTCCTAATAGAATTCCTGGCGGTCCTTAACTATTACAGATGTCTTCTTTATAATAGTGTTCCCTATTTAGATTTTTTTTTTTTTTTGAGCCAGGGTCTTCACCATGTAATCTTGACTGGCCTGGAATTTGCTCTGTAGACTAGGTTGGCCTCAAATTCACAGAAATCCATCTATCTCTGCCTCCTGAGTGTTGGATTAAAGGCATATGCCACCACACCTGGCCTAGGAATCCTTTGTTTTGATACTGGTTATTCTGCTTATAAAGAATTGTACTTTTTAATTTATTTAATAACTTCCCCCATTGTTGGGGCATTCTGTTTCAAGCTATTCGTATGGCTGGTTCTTTCTTTTGTAGATCTTAACAATTGTTTAGCACATCTTGCCAGCTATGAGAGTAGGGCACCAGGTCTATCTTATTCACCATTGTGTTAGGATCTATGACGGATACTGACAGCATTAGGTGGCAACTAGTGACTTTATTCTCAGTGAATGATAATATCCCTGCAGCAGTCCTAGATGGCCTATATGCTGCCAGAAGGATGAATTACACCATTTTTCAATGAGAAGAAGGTAGCTGTTATATCAGAGCTCTTAGGCTTGACTCTGGTTTTTCCACTTATTTTTGAAGGCTTGAGACCATCGTTTCTCTTTGTTTGGTGGTCTGAATAAGAATGCCCCCATAGGCTCATAGATTTGAATGCTTGGTCACCAGAGAGTAGCATCCTTAGAGGGTGTGGCCTTGTTGGAGTAGGTGTGGCCTTGTTGAAGGAAGTGTGTCACTGGGGTGTGCTTTGAGGTTTTCAGTGCTCAAGCCAGGCCCAGTCTCTCTCTTCCTCTCTCTTCTTGCTGCCTGGCTACCTGGATATAGAACTCTCTGCTACCTCTCCAGCACTGTGTCTGCCTGTCTGCTACTATGCATTCCTTCATGATGATAATGGACCTCTGAACTGTGAGCCACCCCCAATTAATGTTTTCCTCTATAAGAGTTGCCATGGTCATGTTCACTTATCCCAGCAGTAAAACCCTAACTAAGACACTTTCCTAGGAGTGGCTGTCCCCCACCAGTTTTTAGGGCAGATATAACATATATCATTGTTGGGATCCATGAATCGCCTCACAAACCACATGAGCACTAATCTCAGTCAGACAGGGATAGTCTATTCAACATATGCCCCAGGACTGATTGATGTATTTATGTACACTGTAGCTGTCCTCAGACACACCAGAAGAGGGCACCAGATCCCATTATAGATGGTTGTGAGCCACCATGTGGTTGCTGGGAATTGAACTCAGGACCTCTGGAAGAGCAGTCAGTGCTCTTAACCACTGAGCCATCTCTCCAGTCCAGTTCTACTGACTTCTATTGTGATTAGTTTCCATGGGCACAGAACATGACAGAAGATGTAATCAATCTTGGCATTAGAAAGTTTTCTAGTAACAGCAGAAATGTATGAGACAGTTTCCTTATAATGGCAGTCCGTCCAGGTGACCTAGGCCTTAGCATTCCATCTAGGCCTTACTAGTGTTCTTGCACATTCTGGAAACTCATTGCCTGCTCAGAGCTGACTTTTTTTTTTTTTTTTTTGGAAACAGGGTTTCTCTGTAACCCTGGATGTCCTGGAACTTGGTCTGTAGACCAGACTGGCCTCAAACTCAAGAGATTGGCCTGCCTCTTTCTCCTGAGTGCTGAGATTAAAGGTGTATACCACCACCAACTGGCTTCAGGGATGACTCTTAAACACCAGGTATCTGAAATTAAAATCAGTACTTTTATGTGTGTGTGTGTGTGTCTCTGCGCGCACGCACGTGCGTGTGTTTTGAGACATGGTTTCCTATGTAACAGCCCTGGCTGTCCCAAAACTCACTTTGTAGACCAGATCCTACAGGGTTTTGAACTCATAATAGAGATCCACCTGCCTCTGCCCTCTGAGTGCTGGAGTTAAAGGCATGCACCACCAATCTCAGCTTAAGATGGGTATTTTAAAAAACATTTTTAGATTAATTTCTTTTGTTTTGTTTTGTGTGTATGGGTACTTTGCCTGCATGTCTGTCTGTCTTAGTTACTTTAATACTCTGACAAAGCACCATGATCAAGACAGTTTATACAAGAGTCTATTGGAGGCATGTGATTTCAGAGGTTAAATCCATGATCATCGTGGCAGGGAGCATGGCAGCAGGCAGACAGGCATGGCTCGGGGACAGTGGCAGAGAGCTTACATCCTTATCTGTAAGTAGGAAGCAGAAAGAGAGGGGGCAGAGAGGGCTAACTAGGAATGGTGTGTACTTTGGAAATCTCAAAGCCTGTCCCAGGTGACACACCTCCTCCAACAAGGCCATACCTTCTCATAGTTCCCAAGCAGTTCCAGCAACTTGGCTCCAAATAATCAATTTATAGGGTCATTCTTATTCAAACCACCACAATGTCTGTGTACCACCCGCGTACCTAATGCCCTCAGAGGTCAGAAGAAGGCATCTGATCCCCTGGAGCTGGAGCTAGAAGTGGTTATGAACCACCATGTGAGTGCTGGGAGTCTATCCTGAGCCTTCTGCAAGAGGAGCAAATACTCCTAACTCCCAGAACCATCTCCCAGCTCTGTAACATCTCTATTTCCAAAGTGGTTCTGCTTATATAAATTTGGCTTATATAAAGCTTGGTTCTGTTATATAAATTTAAAACCAGTAATAATAAAGTTGTACAAGTCATAACAATTCTATTCTATTTAGGGATCAGGTGGACACAGCAACTTCATCGTTACTTAGTGATAGTGGAGATCTTCAGTGGAGTCTTAACATGAATAAACCAGCTTTTGTCCTTTGTAGGAAATTTTCTGCTCTCCTTTTTTCTGTACTCACCTGGACCTTTCCCCATCCACTCCTTGACTAGTGGCTGCTGGAGGCACTGCTATTTAATGGATGACATTTAGCTTCAATCTTGCTGACAGACTATATAGAGAGATTTTTGCCAGCAGGTCTTCACTAGAGGGCCATATAGAGTGGATTATAGGAACAGCTAGCTGTGCTTTCATGCTTAACTCTGTAGGCTCAAGAGATGGTCAGCAGATCTTTTTGTTCTGTGGAACTTCCAAGGTTCCCTTCTTTGTCATTCCAAATCTATTTATTAAAAGGCGAGATGATCAGAGAGCTGGCTCAGTGGTTAAATTTTCTGCTGTTCTTCCAGAAGGCTCAGATTTGATTTCACATGGTGGCTCATGGTGATCTGTAACTCCAGTTCCAGGGGACCTGATGCTCTCTTCTGGCCTCTGTGGGCACCAGGGACACATGTGGTGCACAGATATATATTTAGACGAAACTCCCATATACATAAGATGAAATTAAATACATCTCAAGACAAACAAACCTCAGCCAATAAGGGAGATGGGTGCTTATTCTGGTTAAATGTGTTATTCAGCAAGACATATAATGACCTTATTTTTCAATTGCCTGAGTTTTATACTCCATTTTTATTCTAATTTCTTGGGGTCATAAACAGCCAACTTTAAGTAACCATAATCATGTTTACTCCTGAGGTGCTTATCAAATTTTTCTAATTCTGAGTTTTTCTCTGCCCTATCGTGAAGTCCCTGAGGGTGGGGGTGGGGGACCACAACTATACTGAGTGCTACCCAGGGCCATCCTAGCCACCTGCTGAGTTTCAGTGGTAGGACTTCCAGAGTGAAATTTCTTTGACCTTCCTTGTGCTTTCTTTCCTCTGAGTACCAAATGATGCACTATTTGTTGTTGTCATTTCTGAATTGGATAAGGAAATGACAGATGGAAGATGACTAGCTGTGCATGTTTATTTGTGATATGTTTTTGTTTTACTACTGGAGCTGTAGAAGCAGTTCTGATAATTTGTAATAGTTTAGCATTATGTTTCTAAGGTGGAAACATCTTTCTTATGAACATGAAGGTTCTTTTGGACACACCACATCTCCACAGCCTTGGGTATCCTGGTTCATGGTGCCTCCAGTGGCCTGTGTAGAGTCTTGCTGTGGTGTCTGCATTCTTTTGTCACCACTTCTCTGGGGCTTGCTTCCCTCCCCACCCTTACTTCTTCCAAGTGTCTCTTGCACAGTACCTATTTATACTGGATTATCCTTCTTGCCTCCTATTTTGGCTTCTCATTTCCTCTTACCCTTTTCTTTGAAATGCTTCCCCTCCACCCCTTTTTTATTTTGAGAGGAGCAGTGCAGTGCTGCAGATCTAGTCAGGGTCTTTCACAGGCTAGGCCAACACTTTGCCATGGACCTCAATCTCAGCCTTTGATGATTTTGTAAAAGGTCTGAGAATGTAGCACAGGCTGGCCTTGAATTCAAGATCCTCCTACCATTGCCTCAAAAATACTAGGACTACATGTGTGTGTCTAGCTTCCTCACCACTATCTCCCTTTTGTTTTACATTATACCTCTGAACTAAGACCTCTCCCTGGTGGTGGCTGATCAGTATTTAGAGGTGATTCATGTCCAGGAGAAAGGAAATGCCAGATTTTGAGGGAATTTAGATGGCACAGTAAGATTCGGTATTGCCAACCTGGACCTTTTGGATATGTGAAAATCATCGCAGCTGTTGACCTTCCACACTCTCCAGCTGCCATAGTTAGGGTTCCTATCGCTGTGATGAAGCACCTTGGGGGGCTGATCTCTACCCCATACATCAATAATTATAAAAATGCCCTACAGGCTTGCCTATAGCCCCATCTCCCTCTCTTTTCTTTACACAGGATTTCTCTGTGTAGCTCTGGCTGTCCTGGAACTCACTCTGTAGACTAGGCTGGCCTCAAACTCACAGAGATCTGCCTGCCTTTGCCTCCCAGAGGCTGGGACTAAAAGTGTGCACCACCACCTGCTGGCAACTATAGCCTGATCTTATGGAAGCATTTTCTTAATTGAGGTTCCCTCTTCTCAAATGACTTTAGCTTGTGTCAACTTTATATAAAACTATCCAGCACAGCACCTAAGTCTGCTTTGTCTTAAGCTTTAGAGTCCAACCTTAATAAAAATAACTCTTCAGTTGGCCTTGGTGGCACACACCTGTAGGTGAGTCTGTGCTCTTGGGAGATAGAGAATGGAAAGATCAAAAGTAGGTTCAAGGTCATTCTCAGGTACCTAATGAGTTCCAGGCCAGCTTGGGCTACAGGAGACTTGTCACTAATAAATGAATTCCCAAAACAATTTTTAAGTTTATTTCATAATAAGTGATCTAAGTTCTGGTAGTATTTTCTACTTTGAAAAAATGTTGATCACCACCTATTATGGGTGATATAGGAGTTCACAAGTCAGTGGGGACTAACCATTCTTTTTCTGTGTGTTTAAATTTTCACCCAACTGACTTGAAAACTAATATTGTAGAGTACACCAATTTGTAAGTTGAGTATTTAAACACTGTTTGTGCTTGTAACTAATAATGAAATTTAGTTAGTAATGAAAATGGCATCAATGTATAAGCCTTCCTCATGAGTTACAGGGCTTTACACCTGAGACCCAGTACTTAATTAGCCCTCCAACCCTAATTCACTGTCTTGCAAACAGTGAATGGAATGTTTTATAACCAAAGGGCTTGGGCTGAATGAATGAAACAGTGGCAGACACTACTGAGTATGCTAGCCCTGGTCCACTAAATCACGGTCTCCTCTTCCTCTCCTCTCCAGAGAACACTGTAGATAGAATAAAGTCAGAACTGTACCTTAGAGGAAAGGAAAGAGGACTTTGATCTGGAATAAAAAGGTGAGAATGAGTGGATGGGGACACTGTAACTCCAGCTCTTGGGAGGTTGGCTTGTACTTGTCATAAGTACCTTGATTTCTGCTCTTTAAGGAAGTGTGATTTCGTATCATGATTTGATTTCATTCTTAAAACTTTTTCAAAATTGGTGCAGTCTTTGGGATAGAATTGCATTATTTTAGTGTTTGAAGCAGCCTCAAAGATCTTGTAGTTATTTTCCCATTTAATGTTACTTTCCCTTTCAGAACTACCCTAGTAGAAGTTGACTTTCTAGCTGTAGCAAAAATGCTTCAACTAAACACGAATCCATTATTTTTTAACTTTTTTTTCTTAGATTTATTTGTGTCATGTGTATGAGCATTTTGATTGTGTGTATGTATTTACACCATATGTGTGCCTTGGTGTCTGTGGAGATCAGAAGAGAGCATCAGATACCCTGGAACTGGAGTTAGGGATGGATGTGAACTACCATGCAGTTTCTAAGCATTGAACCCAGGTCTTCTGCAAGTGCTCTTAACCACCAAGCCATCTCTCCACCCCAGTCCACCCCCCCTTTCTCTCCCTCTTTCCCTCTGTTCCTCCCTCCCTCTCCCTTCCCCTCTGTCTCCCTCCCCCTCTCTCTCCCTCTTTCTCTCTGAGATAGGATCCTACTATGTAGCCCTGGCTGCCCTGAAGTTGCTTTGTAGACCAGGCTGGCCTTGAACTCAGAGATCTGCCTGCCCCTGCCTCCTGAGTGCTGGAATTAAAGGCGTGTTCCACCATACCCAGCTTCCAAACCATTACTTTTTAAGGAGATCCAGTCTACTTATAGACTGCCCTCATTCATTGTTAGAAAATTCTGTGTAACAGCTTGAGTTTAAACTTGAGTTTAATCATCAATCCTGATTCAACCATTTGTAGCAGCAAATGGCTTCAGTGTTCTGTCTCATAGGATGTTGCTCAGCCCCCAGACTATTTCAGCCTTCTCGGTGTCTGTTGGGGTCCAGGAGTCACCTCACAAACCACATGAACAGCGATCTCAGCCAGACAGGGATAATTTATTGAGCATTTGCCCCAGGACTGATGATCAGGGCCTCAAACCAGACTTTGTTGTTGTTGTTTTGTTTTGAGACAAAGTTTCTCTATATAATAGCTGTCTGTCCTGGAACTCACTTTGTAGACTAGGCTGGCTTTGAACTCTCGAAAATTTCCCTGCCTCTTCCTCCCAAGTGCTGGAATTAAAAGCATGTACCACCATGCCCACCCCATAACCCCTGTATTTTAATTATCTTTATGATTTTTTTTTTTACTTACAAAAACCTTTCCCTATTTTAAGACTGCTTAAAATTATTTTATTCATCTTTTCTTCTAGTACTTAGATAGACCAGTTTTTTTTAATGTACATATATTTGTGTTTAAGCCTGTGGTCATCTGACATTTAATTTGATATGTCAAGTAGGGATTCAAATTTATTTATTTATTTTTCCAGCCAGGTACCTAGTGATCCAACATGGTTTATTCTTTCTCCTTAATTGGAAGTTTTATTTTATATTAATGACATACTTGGAGCTATTCCACAGATCCGCTTCCTTAGCTTTTCCTGTTTTCCTGACAAACCATCATACATCTTTGGCCTTCACTATCGGTTAATTTAACCTTAATGTATAGCTTTTTATGTTTTCTAGATAATGTTCATCCTGCCATCTAGACAGCAAGGTGACCTGTCTGACTTATGATTAGAGTTGCCTCTTTGGTGCCACCTTCAGGTTAATGTCTTTATCTAGGCCATTGACATAAGTGACAAAACATTGGCTGACATGATGGCCAGGCCACTCAGGCAATTCTTTGTGAAAGTACTTCTTATGCTTCTTATCAAATTGACTCTATTTTTATGCATGTGTGTGTGAGTGCCCCACAGATGTCAGGAGAGGGTGTTGGATCTCCTGAACTGGAGTCACATGTGGCTGTGAACCACCTGACATGGGTGCTAGAAACCTAGTGTTCTCTACAAGAGCAAAGTGCTTTCACTGCTACCGTCTCTCCGGCCCCATTGTAAAACCAGTTCTTTACAACCTGAAAATACTAGGCTATACCTTTACCTTTCCATTCTGTGATTCACTTGAGGTGTTAGTGTCTGAGCCCGAGTGTCCACAATGGTTGTTCATTTGGTACCCTACAGAGGAAAACTGGCTTTTTCTGAATTTTCACTAGGTACCCATGACTGGTGGTGAGATTTTCCACTCAAAAGTCACCTGTTTTAAGTAGTAAAAGTGAGCCTGGCATGTTAGCACATGCCTTTAACCCCAACACTTGGGAGACAGGGACAGACAAATCTCTGAGTTTGAGGCCATCCTGATCTACAGAGAGAGTTCCAGGACAGCCAGGGCTACACAGAGAAACCCTGACTTGAAAACCAAAACTTAATTAGTTAAACAACAACAAAAGAGTAGTAAAAGCGTAATTGAAAGTGACCCACAGGCTCGTTCTCTGCAAACTCTACTGTGTATAAGAATCTCCACCTTGACAGAATGCAGATTCAGATCAGCAGGGCTGCAAGAACCCTGGCTTCTACGTTTCTGATAAGCTCTTAGGTGATGCTAAGGCTGATGAGCCTGTGCTGGGTTCCTAACCACAGAGAGCCCAGACTCAGACACTGCGTACTCTGCTGAAGGGAATGCTCCCCATGTAGAATGTTTCTAGTTTGTTTCTAAAACCTGGGAAGAAGCAGTACATATACATGATCCTAAAATTAAAAGGTAGAAAGCCACAGTAAATGTACAATTAACTTACTCCCTGCAGTCTTTGGCTCCTCCACTCCAACCTGCTAAATCTCATGTCTTTCCAGATATTTTTCCGTATTATATAATATTAATATATTTTTATATAATTGTATATTTTGTGTTTTTCTTAATCTCTTAAAATATTAATATTGGCATAATGTGTGCTCTCCAGAATCTACAAGACCATTTTTAGACTCGGTGGTTAACAGTTCAGGTTAACAGTCCTTCCACAGGACCTGAGTTTGATTCCTAGAACTCAAATGGTGGCTCTACCTCCAGTTCCAGAGGATCTAACGCTCTCTTCCAGCCTCCTCAGACACTAGGCACATATGGTGTACATTCATATACATGCCAGCAAACACTTCTACACATAAAATAATTTTTAATTTTTTAATAACTTATTTTTATTTTATGTACATGGTGATTTGACTGCATGCATGTCTGTGTGAGGGTGTCGGATCCCCTAAAACAGGAGTTACAGACAGTGGTGAGCTGCCATATGGGTGCTGGGAATTGAACCCAAGTCCTCTTAATGGCTGAGGCATTTCTCCAGCCCAATTCTAAATTTTTTTTCTTTCTTTCTTTCTTTTTTTCTTTTGGTTTTTCAAGACAGGGTTTCTCTGTGTAGCCCTGGCTGTCCTGGAACTCACTCTGTAGACCAGGCTTCGAACTCAGAAATCCACCTGCCTCTGCCTCCCAAGTGCTAGGATTAAGCCACTACTGCCTGGCTTGATTTTAAGTTTTTTAAAAAAAGATTTATTTATTTTTTTTAATTTATTTATTACAGAGAGAGAGAGAGAGAGAGAGAGAGAGAGAGAGAGAGAGAAAGAAAGAGGGGGGACTGTCTTCAGACATACCAGAAGAGGACATCAGATCCTATTACAGATAGTTGTGAGCCACCATGTGGTTGCTGGGAATTGAACCCAGGACCTGTGGAAGAGCAGTCAATGCTCTTGCCCAATGAATCATCTTTCCAGTCCCCAATTTTTAATTTTTTAAGGATTAATTTTTATCTGTATTTATGTGTTTGTGTACACATGAGCTATGTGTGTACTCACAGAGGCCAAAAGAGTGTGTCAGTTCCTTGGAACTGGAGTCACAGATGGTTGTGGACCACCTGATACAGATGCAGGGAACAGAACTTGGACTCTCTGGAAGAGCAACAAGCACGCTTAATGACTGAGCCATCCTCATAGCACTTTACCCCCATATTCTTGAAATCGACTCTGTATTACCTATGAGACCTAACACTGATGTGAGAAGAAACTCTTAAGCAATAAAACTGATGTTATGAAGGATTTACTAAAATGTTTGCTTAGTTGTATAACATTAAGTTAAACAAGTAGAATTCAGCTTAAGGAGTACTGCCTCCAAAATACCCAAAGATAAGTAGTAAACTAACCAAGCCTGTTAGAAAAATTTAACATTGAGGGTGCTAGGATTCACTAGCCAGTAGGGTCCATTCCTATAACAAAGAAGTCAGCCCTTATTTACAACTAGCCATTAGGCCCATATCTAAAGACATGCATGTTAACCTGTAGTTCAAGGGGAGCAAGCAACACAGGGTCTGCCATTAAGTCTCCTGTTTTCTTATCAAGAAAAACATAATTCTGCCAGGTAGACAGGATGACTCTGGGTGATTACTATTAGTAAAAGAAAAACAGTAGTGTACTTAAGAAAGAATTTTGACCAGGTGGTAGCATAGGCCTTTAATCCCAGAGGTGGTCTACAAAGTGAGTTCTAGGACAGCTAGGGCTACACAGAGAAAACCCTGTCTCAAAAAACAAAAAGTAAACACTAAAAAAAATTAAAATTCTGGTAGTATCTTTGCTGTGTAAACCTCTTGTTTGCCTAAGCATCCAGACTTGAAGTCTGTCTCTGTTTTAATTGTTCAAAGTATAACCTGGGACCAGGGCCTAAGAGAGATTTAAGAATGACTGTTTGTAGAATACATAATACATACATATATGTTAGTAAAATCTCATGTTCAAAGCCAACTTTTATTTGAGCATTCCTTTATCTCTAGTGTTGAGAGTGATTTCTCACTGAGAAGGCATATTTATCTCTATAAAAATACAATATAAATGCTAAGTAATAGTTGTGTTATCTAGGGAATAATGACAAGGAAAGTGTCTATGCATGTTCAATATGGGCATTATTTTTTTCCAAATATTTTTTGGTTGAACCCCTGGATACATAACCCACAGATACGTAGAGCTGACTCACGCCCCCCCACCCCCACCCCCGTGTGTGTGTGTGTGTGTGTGTGTGTGTGTGTGTGTGTGTACACATGCATGTCTGTGTGTTCTTGTCTCTTTGCCTGTCCATGGACCACAAGCACATATATACACAGTGTTCGAGTGTTGGGTCCCCTAGATCTGCAGTTGTGTGCAATTATGAGCCACCCCACATGGTTTCTTTGAACCAAACTCTAGCTTCTGCAAGAGTAGCAAGTACTCCTAACTGCTGAGCCATCTCTCTAGCCATCATCATCTTAAGGGCTAGGATGTAGAGTAGAGAGCTTGCCTAGTGCTACAAGAAGACAAATAGTTAATTTAAAAAGAAACACCATCTTATTTTTAAAAGATAAAGGGTAAATGTGTTTACTTATTCAGGACTGTTATGTTGGTTTTAGTCGAGGGACAGAACTCCTTAGGAGGAGGGGAACCAAGCTGGCTGCCATGCAATGCTATTTCTCGCTCACAGTCAGCTCTTGGATACTTTGAGTGGGTCTTAAGCCATGCCCAAGGTCTTATACCCTGCCACCTTATATCTTAGCCGCCTTTACTGTGGGGGAAAATCCTTCAATGGTGTTATCTAACATGTCATCTCTGAGAAAACAAAATTAATCACACCAGGGCTGGGTCTGCATGTGCTGCTGCTATAAGGTATGAGCAGCAAGCACTCCACTGTTCACAGATAAATCTGGATTAGTCTAGCCAAGAGGAACAGCGAAAGAGACAGCTTTTCCTAAGGCAGCTTTTAAAAACCTACAGTCAGATAGTGCTATTAATGAAGAGTGGCCTGCAGCCCTGGAGCTAGGTTAGATTATATAGGCTTGCAATCGGATTCCCTTCTTGTCATCGACCCGACCTTATCAGTTAACTCTGCTTGTAATGGACCATTGGCTTCAGAAGATGTAGGGTTATCTAATACTTCTCGATATCCAGAAGATGCATTCTCTGGGGTATTTCTCCTTTCTCGGGGAGAGTTTTCCTGTCGAGTGCTTTTGAAGCTGTTGGGGGCCCTGAACACAAAGAGCAGTGACCAGTTTGTTTTGTAGCAGATTCTCTGTATGTGTTTAGTTGAGTCTTCTTTTGTGTAGCGTGTGCCCTTTCCTTTCACACATGCCTATCTTGGGCCACTAACCCGGGGAAAGAAGTAGATGGGAAATTTAGAATTCTATGATGTATACTTGGTTTGAGAAGTCATTTGCTTTAGTTAAGGGGAGAAAATCAGTTTTTGAGGTTTTATGAATGGTTTCACAATTGCTGGCTATGTAAACAAAATACCTTAATGCAAACTTAGAGCACCAGCATAGCAGCATATTGAAATAATGCTGTTAACTTTGTGGATGCATAGAGACAGAAATTCTTGAACTTTGCCTTTTATTGATAACTGACTATTCAGCTTAGGTCTTTATCAGAGAGTGAAGAAACAAACATTAACAGTAATACATTGCTGAAAGAGCAAGTCAGGTTTGTCTTGCAACTTTCATAGTATAAAGTACAAGGGTATACGTAGTATGCGGTACATAATAGCAGTCAGTATGAGCCATTCCATAACAGAAACAGGCTGTATGTCATTGAAGGGACAAGTAAGATTTTTTAAGATAGGAAACTAAATCTTGGGCTTCTTTTTATATCAGTATTGCTGCATGCATGTACATGTGCATGTGTGTGTGATACTGAATACATGAGACCACTAAACAACATCTCCAGCCATCTTTTAAAAAAAAAAAAAAAAAAAAAAAAAGACAGGTCCTTGCTAGGTAGTCCCCATGGCCTGGAACTCAGTGTGTAAATAAGACTGACCTTGAACTCACAGAGATAAACAGACTTCTACCTCACAGATTCTGAGATCAAAGACTGTGCCATCACTCCTAGCTATTTTGAGAGAGTCACAGCTTCATATGATTAAAAGACAACTTGAAGGAGTCAGTTCTCTCCTTCTACCACATAGGTCCTGGATTTTGAATTCGAATCACCAAACATGGCTGGATGGTCCCTTAACCCAGTGAGCCATCTCAAAGCCTCCCTCAGCCTTCTTTATGTACAAATAAGCATAGAAAGCTCTCTGTACTGCCTGGGGCTGAACAAATAGCTTTAAAAAAAAAAAGATTTATTTATTATTATATGTTATTACACCGTAGCTGTCTTCAGACACTTCTTCTCCCTCTGGCTCGCTTGCTCCAGCCCCACTTGCTGTTGCTGTCTTCAGACACACCAGAAGAGAGCATCATATCTCATTACAGATGGTTGTGAGCCATCATGTGGTTGCTGGGATTTGAACTCAGGACCTGCGGAAAAGTCGTCAGTGCTCTTAACTGCTGAGCCATCTCTCCAGCTCCCTGAATAAATAGCTTTTACTAACTTATAGCAACTTTAGATGTCAGTCAATAGAGAGGCCATGCTTTACAGCCAAGGAAAACAGAAAATAGCCAGTTTTCTAATAGAATCAGTGTGCTAATACACACCTATAATCACCAACATTTGGGAGTCTGAGGCAGGAGGATTACATGTTCCAAGCCAGCCTGGGTATGCTAGTTACTGTTTTGTTGCTATGATGAAATACCATGACCAAAGACAACTTAGAGAAGAAAGATTTTATTTTGGCTTACAGTTCCAGAGGGCTGTTCATAATGGCAGAGAAGGCATGGCAGCAGAAGCAAGAAACAGAGAAATCAAATAACCTCACACGGGAAGCAGAGAACAGAGAGCAAGAACTACAGGAGGCTCTAAAGTCTCAAGTTCTGTCCTCAGTGACATCATTCCTCCAGCAAAGCTGCACCTCCTAACGGTTGCATAGCCTCCCCAAACAGTGCCACCAGCTGGAAACTAAGTGTTCAACCCATGAGCCTGTGTGGTATATTTTTATTCCAACTATCATACTAGCCTGCACAGCAAGACTGTTTTGTTGTTTTAAAGACTCAAAGGAAACAAGCATGTTATTTGCTCATTTTTAGACTAGGCTGACTCGGATGACCATCTTTTAAAAGTTAGGTTTTGCTTTCTCGAGATCTGGAAGTGCAGTATAAATAATAGCCTGTAAAGGTAGCTGGGTATGGAGAATGTTCTTTCTAATCTTACACTTGACTTAGGATGTTATGTGAGAACTTATAATACCATATTACATGGTACACTTGAAGATGAAAGGATTTTAAATTAGTTTAGGATGAAATTAGGACTTTGGTAGAGTGAGGACATTATCAAGACTTAATAATACTGAACAACTGAATTGTTAATAACTCACTCGAGGTCTCAAAGTGGAACAAGTGTGAGCAGCAAAGGAAGCCACCGAAAATTCAGGCCATAGCAGTGAGTCTTTGACAGCTTTGCCTGAGGCTCTTCTCTTCCAAGAGCCTTGATTGCTGTGGCATTTAGTTCAGAATAGAACAGTCTGAAAGCTAGTAACCTAGTGGCCAAATGAGTTTACTTGGGGAGAAAGAAAAGGGAAGAGTCCTTACCGAATGCGATGGGCAGTAAAAGTGATGATCTAAGTAGCGAACGGTAAGGAAGCCGGCTGAGTTTGGTGGCCTAACAGAGCAATCCTAAGTGTGCCAAACAACAGAGTAGCTAAACACTAACAACGTAGTAGGGTTTGGAGAGATGTCCACACATGGCTGACTGCAGTCTCTATACCTGAGCAGATGATACTAGAAAGAGCTGAGAAGGGACCCTGATGTTTGTGTAGTTGTAGTTCAGGCAAATTACTAAAAAGTGAAAAACAAAATTACAGCCAACATGACAAGTTAAAATCCACAATTGGTAAGGCATCCACTTTTTAATTTAAAAAAAAAAAAAAAAAAGAGGCTGGAGAGATGGCTCAGAGGTTAAGAGCACTGGCTGCTCTTCCAGAGGTCTTGAGTTCAATTCCCAGCAACCGCATGGTGGCTCACAGCCATCTATAGTGAGGTCTGGTGACCTCCTCTAGCATGCAGGCATACATGCAGCCTGGATACTGTATAGATAATAAATAAATCTTAAAGAACAATGAGACAAACAGTAAAGAATGATTTATATTCAGAGGAAATAGCAATAGAAACTTTTCTGTGTGACTCAAATCCATCAAAGGTTTTGACACAATGGGGTTTTTTTTCTGATTCTTTTCTTTCATATTTTGGTTTTTCAAGACAGGGTCTCTCTGCGTAGTGTTAACTGTTCTGGAACTTGCTGTGTAGACCAGGCTGGCCTCAAACTCAGACATTCTCCTGCTTCTGCCTCCTGAGTGCTGAGATTAAAGGCATGTGCCACCACTGCCTGGCCTACATCCCCAATTTTTTAATAAACTTATTAATTTATTGTGTGTGGGGGGGGGTATGTGTTGGGGGAGGGAACATGTGAATGCTACAACACACATGTGGAGATCAGAGGACAACTTGAAGGAGTCGATCCTAGGGATAGAATGAGGTCTTCAGGCTTAGCAGCAGGTGTCTTTATCTAGTAAGCCCTCTGGGCCACCCAGAACACTTCTATATATTTCTAAAATTAATTAGCTGTAATTGGCCAGGTGTGAGTACTGGGATTAATGCGTGTGCCACCACCACCTGGCCCTCATTCCTTATTTTAATACTCCACGTGCATGTATTCTTGCTCAGTATTCTCTCTCTCAGATTCAGAGGTTTGTTGTGATCTGTTGTAGCTATTTTATGCTACTTTGTGGGTTCTTCTTTTTCCCACCCTTTATCCCCTTGGTTTTGCCCCCTAGCACTAGATAGAAACAAGGAGAGAGGAGAGAGAGAGGAATTAGAAAAATCCCCAAATCTAATTTCTTTCCTTTCGTTTCTTCTTTGACCACAGCTACTAAACAAACCACCACCAACCTGCATGAACAACCAACAGCCACCCACCATGGCTCTGGGGCCCTCGGATTTATAGACCTTCTAAAAAGTTCCTAGAATTCCAAACGTCACACAATCACAGAAATTGTCTGCATCTGGCAAAACCATGCCTGTGCTAGAGTATGAGGCAAATCATAGTCAGCTGCAGACAGTCTGAAGCAGCCCCACATCCCTACACCTGGGATTAAAACAAAGCACATTCTTACAATATTTCTGTGTTAAAAAAAAAAAAAAAAGAAAAGTTCCAGAATTCTCACTACAGTCTACTGCTTTCCACGTTATTTTTTGAGATAGTTTGTCATTGAACTTGGAGCTTGCTGCTTTAGGCAATTGAGCCTCAGGATCTGCCTGTCTCCTTCCCTTAGGGCTGGGGTTCAAGCCACCACACCTGGCTTTACTTGGGAGTATGCTGTGCTCTGCATGCTTGTGCAGCTGGCACTAAGCCATCATCTTTTTTTCTGGTTTTTTTTTTTTTTTTTCCTGTTTTTATGTATTTTGTGTATAGCTCTACATTTTTGTGTTGTTTTATTTTTGGCTGGTTGGTTGATTGATTGCTTTTTGGTTTTTGAAGATAGGTTCTCCCTGGCTGTCCTGGAACTCACTCTGTAAATCAGGCTAGCCTCAAACTCACAGAGATCTGCCTGCCTCTGCCAAGTACTGGGAATTAAAGTCATGCACCACCACTTCCTGGTTTGTTTGGTTTGAGACAGAGTCTCACTACATAGTCTAGACTGGTCTTGCCTCATCCTTCCAAATTCTGTATAGGCACAGTGTCACCAAGTCAGTACCACTAGACTTTTAAAAGTAAGTGTGTGTGTGTGTGTGTGTGTGTGTGTGTGTGTGTGTATGCGTGTTATTAGAAGTAATTTTTGGTAAATTTCATATTTAAAACTTGTAAATTACTTTTAGCTAAAGTAAATGAAGTTTCTACTAAGGAAGATGGAATAAAATGGTTGCTCAGACTTGCACAGGAATGAGAAAACCTCAACAAAATCTAAGAAATTTCTAAAAGCATGTGGAATGGCTCCATAGAACTAGAAGTAATAAGAGTAGCAAGTTTGGGGCAGCTAGGGGTTACCAGTTTATGCCCCCCCATCTCATGATGGCTAATTAAGGGAGAATAAATTAACAGTGGAAAACTACAGTCCTATATGAGGGCAATGTAGAGAAGAGAGCGCAGACAGGAGCATTTAGGGACAAAGCCTGGAATAAAAACTTAGGGAAAAAGTTCAACATCTCAGTCAAAACTGCTCTAATTCCTGGTCAGCTGGTAAATTCATTCCACATACATAGAGAAGATCCTCGAAAATAAATATAAAAACTAATCAATGGATGGAGAGAAAAAAATCGGAAAAAAAAATCGTGAAAGAGAAATTCCCCTTAGAAAAACTGGCTTACATAGAAAAAAAATCTGTGAAACCTCTTTTCTTTTCTTTCCTTTTTAAAATTTTGTTTCTCTTATTTGTAACATGCTAGGAATGGAACCTGGGGCTAGGCAGGGCTCATGAAAAGCAAGAGCTCTATCATGTAGCTATGCCTCCTGCCATCTCAAACTTCCTTTTCAAAATAGAACACTCTATTCCTGTATTGCTCAGCTCAAAAAGTTAAAACAAACAAACAAACAAACTGAAGCTTTGGTGGCTTAGGATATCATACATCTGGAAGATTAAGGGGAAAGTGTGCACACACACACACACACACACACACACACACACACAGAATCACAGTGTGAGCCCCTCTTCTGAGTGCTTACTACCAAAATCCTTGGTCAACAACCAGATTACCCAGTTGCAGGGGAGACTCCCCAAGGTCCAAATTCTAAAAGCAGTCCCTAGAATCTCAGAAGAACTAAGCAGAGGAACCAGTTGCTGCATACCGCAGACACATGCTTACAGGGTATATCTAGGCAAGTCAATTACCTATTTAGAAAAAAAACAAATCCAACCAGAAAATAAAAACAAAATCCCCAATATCCCCAGAGGGACACAACAGGATCCAGAATCCTACAGTGCCTTATCTACAATGTGCAGTTGTGATCTGTAATTACTAGACATGCGAAGAAACAGAACTCACAGGAAGGAAGAAAGCAGTGCAGTGAGACCTAACCAAGTTCCCATTTTCATGTGAATGTCTTTGGGTTGAAATATTATAAATTGTGCCTAAATGACAAAGGAAAAATAGGTAAACATAACTTTATGCCTGAAATGTGGAAATAAAACATAGAGTTAAGAGAGTTGAAATAAAATAATAACCTCACAGATATGCTCAACAGTATTAAATTGAAATAACAGTAAAAGAAATTTGGGGGGCAGGGGCCGAAGAGATGGCTCAGAGGTTACGAGCACTGGCTGCTCTTCGAGAGGTCCTAAGTTCAATTCCGAGCAACCATATGGTAGCTCACAATCTGTAATGGGATCTGATGCCCTCTTTTGGTGTGTCTGAGGACAGCTACAGTGTACTCATATACATACATATACATATACATATACATCTGTGTGCTTGAATCAAGACTGATGGAAATTACCCACTGAAAGAAGAGACGGAAAACATGGAGAAAAGTGAGTGGAACCTCCAGGACAAAGTCAAGTAGTGGAATACAGCTGAGATTGGGATACTAGGAAGGAAAAAGAAAAATAGGGACACAATTCCTGAAGCTCAGTGGCCTCAGGAATATTACTACCATTGTGGTCTGGATAGTACTACCTGAAGACCCAGCTATACCATTCCTGGGCATATACCCAGAAGATGCTCCAACATGTAATAAGGACACATGCTCCACTATGTTCATAGCAACCTTATTTATAATAGCCAGAAGCTGGAAACAACCCAGATGTCCCTCATCAGAGGAATGGATACAGAAAATGTGGTACATTTACACAGTGGAGTACTACACAGCGATTAAAAACAATGACTTCATGAAATTCACAGGCAAATGGATGGAACTAGAAAATATCCTGAGTGAGGTAACTCAGTTACAAAAGAACACACATGGTTATGTACTCACCAATAAGTGGTGAGTACTCACAATGCCTAGGATACAACCTACAGACCATATGGAGTGTAGAAGGAAGGAAAACTAGGGGGTGTATGCTCCAGTCCTGCATTGAGGGGGGAACAGGACGATTGTGGAAGATGGAAGGAGAGTGGGATAAGGGAGAGAGAAAGGAGGAGAAAGAGGAGGAGGAAATAAGGGTGACAGCATCAGAATCTGGAGGAGCGAGGTACAGAGGGTCAGGAAATGGAATAAAAATAGGTAGCGGGGGCAGGGGCTGAGGAACTGGGATAGCAACTGGAGGGTCCCAGACACCAGAAAACATGAGGCTCCCAGGACCCAACAGGATTGACTTTAGCCATAATGTGCAGAGAAGGGGGAAATAGAACCCGTGGAGACCACCTCCAGTAGATAGGCATGGCCCCTGGTCAAGGGAAGGGGCCACCCACCCATCTCAAAGTTTTTTAACCCAGAAATGTTCCTGTCCAAAGGAGGAACAGGGACAAAAAATGGAACAGAGACTGAAGGAAGGACCAACTGGGGACTGCCCCACCTGGGGATACATCATGTCTACAGATAACCAAACCCAACACTGTTGCTGGGTCAAGAGGCACTTGCAGACAGGAACCAAGTGTGGCAGTTTCTGGGGAGGTCCGCCAGCAACTGACCAATGCAGATTTGGATGCTTGGAGCCAACCATCAGGCTGAACTCAGAGAACCTGGTGGGGGGGCTGGCAGAAGGATTGGCGGAGCAAAGGGGGATTGCAACCTCATTGGAAGAACAGCATAGGCTGGCCTGACTGCCCAGTTTTCCCAGAGACTAGACCACCAACCAAGGAGTATACCCAGAGGGATCCATTGCTCCAGATCCATATGTAGCAGAAGATGGCCTTGCCCGACAGCAACAAGAGGGGTTGCCCTTGGCCCAGGGAGGTTTGATGCCTCAGAGTAGGGGGATGCAGGAGCGGTGGGGCAGGAGAGTGTTGGAGGGTGGGGGGAGCACTCTCATACAGGCAAAAAGGAGGAGGGCAGATGTGGGATGGGGGTGTGGCAGAGGGGTAACCAAGAAGTGGGATGACATGGGATGGGGGGGGGTTGGTGGAAGGGGTAACTGGGAAGTAGGATGTCATTTAAGATGTAAATGAATGGAATGATTAAAAATAATAATAAAAAGAAAAAAGTAAAGTAGAGCAGGACTTGGTGCTCTTAGCCACACTCCTTTGGGTTAAAGATGGAGAGATCTCAGACTTTGGGGCCAACCTGATTATACATAGCAAGCTCCAGGATAGCCCCAACTACAGGGAGAGAGAGAGAGAGAGACCTTGTCTCAAACCACCACTATCACTCCCAAAAAATAAGGTGGAAGAGCTGGAGAGATGACTTAGTCATTAAGAGAGCATACTGTTGTGGTAATGCTCGCTTTTCATGCCAGCACTTGGGAGGTGAAATCTTGTCTCAAACAAACGAATAAACAACAACAACAACAACAACAAAAAAGAGAGCCAAGCTCATAACCATAATTCTCTTACAGAGGACCTGAGTTCATTTCCCAGCACCCACATCATGCAGTTCATAACTTCCTCTAACTCCAGCTCCAGTGAATCTTATGCTATCTTCTGACCTATGTGGTATCTATGCACTCATGCACATATCCACACAAGGAAACAAACATATACATGAAGTGGAAATTTCTGGTTTCTTTAGAGACTCAGTTGTGTCATGTGATGTTTTTCTGGAAACTGTCTTATGAGTGGATGTTTTTGCTGAAGCAGGCGCATGGGAGGATGTTTTGCCAAGAACACATGTTTTTCTGGAGGCAGCCTGTAAAGGGGGCATGTGATGTTTTACTAGGGCAGATGATGCTTGAGAGAACATGTCATGTTCGGGAAGGATATAAATATAACCCAACAAATAGTGGATGATACTGTATGATATTGGTTCACCTTGACATTCTTTGCTGGTCATCGTTGGGCTTTGCTGATGCTGGTCTTTGCTGACATCGCTGGGTGGTGTTGGTACATCTTACCATTCTTTGTTGGTCATTGTTTGTCATGACTTCATAGAGAAAAAACACACCAAAAAACTTGTGGTGGTATTCCGGCAGCTTCTGTCACTTCTGCAGACTCAGGCTGATTGGCAGAGCCTTGCAGTTACCTCTGGATTGCCCTGCTATTGATGATTCATAAATGATGTTTGTGAATGGATCGAGCTGCCACTGCTGATTCACGCGAACTGAACTGCTGATATCCTGACAATGCAGACTGGATTTGCTCCAGAGAACTATTTCTAAACAGGTCCACCTCCTCCTTTGCTCTATTAGCCTTTCCTTTCCACTACCTGTGGAGGGTGGTGGGCTGGAAGAGAGATTAAAACATTTAAGAACCCTTATTAAAAATAGATTTTGAGAAATCATACCATACATATACACATGATTAAACATTTTTTAAATGAGAAAAATAAAATGGAGAACAATAGAGAAAACACCCAACACTTGACACACATGTAACATGTAGGGGTACCTGCACACCCTTGAACATGCAAATATAAATTGACATTCTGGTTCTAAAATGTATATGGAAATAGGGAGGAAATATCTAGCATAGAAAAAGCTAGTAGGGTGATGGTGGCACATGCCTCTAATACCAGCACGCAGGTGGAAAAGGCAGGTGGATCTGAGTCTGAGGCAAGCTTGGTCTAGAGTCAGTTCCAGGACAGCTAAGGATACACAGAGAAACCCGGTCTCAATCAAAAAGAAAATAAAAAAGAAGAGGCTAGTTTATTTTGAAACAAGGTCTCACTTTGTAGCTCCTATTGGCTTGAAATTTTCTATATAGAAGCAAGCCTGCCTACTCACAGAGCTTTCTGCCTTCCTCTGCCTGGTGAGTTCTGGGATTAAAGGCTTGTACCACCACACCTAGTGAGGTGGGAAAATCTCAAATTACAGTCCAGGTTAGGCTAAATTGTTAGACTCTTTCTTCCTGTCCCCCCTGTTTTTCTTTCTTTCTTTCTTTCTTTCTTTCTTTCTTTCTTTCTTTCTTTCTTTCTTTCTTTCTTTCTTTCTTTCTTTCTCTTTTTAGATTTATTATTTTATGTATAGGATTGGTCTGTTTCTATGCATATCCAAAGAGAAAGTTAGATCCCATTACAGATGGTTGTCAGCCACCATGTGGTTTCTGGGAATTGAACTCAGGGCCTCTGGAAGAGCAGTCAGTGCTCTTAACCACTGAGCCATCTCTCCAGCTCCTTTTTTTTTTTTTTTTTTTTTTTTTTTTTAAGGCAAGGAAATGCTTGCGAATAGATTAAGAAATTAATAACCACAGGACCCAATTAGAAAAAGGCTTGGCAAAGTGCCCAGGCTCAACAAAGGAGAAAATATTCTGCATTTGTGTCACTGTTTAGAAAGGAGTAATTTAGTGCCCTTTAATCTGAGCTAGTGTTGTCCAATTAAGAAGCTGTCAGATGAAAACATGGGTTTTAGGTTTAGTGGGGGAAACCTTTTTTCTCTTAGTATTTTTACATTGGATAGGTTTGTTTTTTTTTTTTTTTTGGTTTTTCGAGACGCATTGGATAGTTTTAATTAAATAAGCTATACAATGCCCATTTTCCTTCACATCGCTCTGTTGGAAATTGGAAGTATCCAAGTAAGAGGAAGACATAGTCTCTTTAGCACAAGGTAGAACTAGATGAGAGCTTGAAGAGGTCAGAACACTGCAGACTTCAAAGAAGGAAGAAAGCTTGACCTACTGTGGAAAAATCAGAAAAGGAGGGGCTGTGGAGAGGCTTGAAGTAATGAGTTTGTTGGCATAGAGAACTAGAAATAAGCAGAGGCTTTCTGATACCCTCCCTCTCTGTCTCACATGTTGGGGGTTAGTTCTGGAACATCATTCATGCTATGGAAGTGCTCTACTGAGCTACATTCCCAGCCCTTTTTATCCTTACACAAGTGTCTTCCTAAGATGCCCAGGTTGGCCTTGAACTTGAATCCTCCTGCCTCAGTTTTGCAAGTGGCTGGAATTACAACTGTATTGATTCACAGCCTTCAGCTGGTTTTTTTGTTTTTGTTTTTGTTTTTGTTTTTGTTTTTGTTTTTTGTCTAGTTTGAGCCTTAGGTGGTGAAAGTATATTCTCCAGACCTTGGTGCTTTCTAGCTAACATCTGAGGTACACAGGGAGGACTGCCTAGTAGTACAGCCATCAAGGGTCTGCTGCAGGAACACACACACATACACAAGGTTCACTTGACCTATAGAAGGGGTAGCTTTGTGCTGGAGAGATGGCTCAGCGGTTAAGAGCGCCGACTGCTCTTCTGAAGGTCATGAGTTCAAATCCCAGCAACCACATGATGGCTCACAGCCATCCGTAATGAGATCTGATGCCCTCTTCTGGGGTGTCTGAAGACAGCTACAGTGTACTTACATATAATTAATTAATTAATTAATTAATTAATTAATTAATTAATTAAAGAAGGGGTAGCTTTAGAAACGTACTACAAACTGAATATGGTAGCAAACACCTGGAATCCCAGCTCCTGGGAAGCCAAGGATGGGAGTTGCAAATTCTAGGCCAACCTAAGATAAATCACTAGACCCTGTCTCAAATAACCAAGCTAGCATAGAGAAAGGAAACAAAAATTATTTATTATTACCATTTATCATTATTATTGTTGTTATTATTATTATTATTATTATTATTATTATTATTATTAGCCCAAAAGAGGTTGCAACTGGACTAGATGGACTCTTGCTTGGTTCTTTAACTAATTAGAAAATGGTTTCATCCTAAGAAATTAGGAAAAAGTAAACAAACTCACCTTTAAAAACTCAAGTAAAGGGGCTGGTGAGATGATAGCTAAGCAGGTAAAGACAGTTGCCACCAAGCCTGAATACTTCAGTTTGATCACAGTAATGACCCACATAGTAGGAGAGGACCAATTCTTGCAGAGCACCTTCTGACGGAGAGCGTGCCATGGTACATTTTGCCCCCACACAAGTACGTTTTAAGAATCTAAATTGTTTAGCTTTATTTTCTTTTATATGCATAAATATTTGACCTGCATGTTTGTGGGGCCATGGCCTGCAGAGTAACATCTGATTGAGTTAAGCAGGAAATCCAGTTCAGTACAACTTAGTAGCTGATGTTGGTTCAGACTTCTAGAGTCTGACATTGGGCAGCTTATTTTTTAGACATTTAAGTACTGTACAATTTTGGAAAAATGTTTCCTGATAACAATTACCTCAATCTCATGTGTACAATAAAGCTTTAAGGTGTGACTACTTTGAAATTTTTTTGCATAGTGCATGTGACCTCTTCCATAAAGATGGGTTCTATAGCTTAAGGCCTCGGGGGAGTATCAGGTGTGATCTCACTCATATAGATACTGTAGAGGTCACCAAACTACAAAGTACATGTGAATTCTCCCCCTAGGTTCTATTGACTGAGAAACAATGCTCGAGATAAAGGTCTAGGGAGAAAGGGTCTGGGATAAACATAGAAGTCTGGGTGATTCAGGTGTGGACTGGCCCCTACAGATAGCATAGATCACCAGGATATTAACAACATTTACTACCAGCATTCTTTGTGGAAAACAAGTATTTATCCCTTCTGTTCAAGACACAAACCTATGTGTTTAACATTCTTGGTTTCCCTAGTGCTTATCTGAAAGCATAAGAACCTTGTGCCCTCTAACACATACATGTATGCTGTGTGTACCATGTCCAAGCCTAGTGCCTGCAGAGGTCTGAAAAGGTGTTGGATCCCCTAGAACTGGAGTTATCAATGTTTGAGACCCACCATGTGGGTGCTGAGAAACCAAATTCAATTCCCTGCAAGAGCCAGTACTCTTAACCATTGAGCTATCTTTCCAGCCCTAAAAAGTATTTTTAAGATTTGTTTTCTATTTAATTATGTATATGCCAGTATAAGTGCCAGTGGAGGTGAGAGGTGTCATAACCTCTGGAGCTGAAGTTACAAGGCATTGTAAGCTGCCCAACATGGGTGCTGATAAACAGACTCTGGGCCTCTGCAAAAGTAGTAAGCCTTCTTAACCATTGAGCCATCTCTGCAGACCCCTTATTTTATCATTGTTTGATGGTTGGTTTGTTTTGAGACAGGATATCTATGAAGTCCTGGCTGTCCTGGAACTCACTATATCCACCATACCGGCCTTGCATTCACCTGCCTCTGCCTCCCTAGTGCTAGAATTAAAGCACCCACCACTATACTTGCTCCTAATTTTATTTTTTAAAGCTGTCCTTTACATTGTTCATTAAAGAATGAGTAAGTAAATAAATAACTACAAATGATACTATTGGGTAAGGGTCATTACATATTATCAGGGAGAGGGTTGACTGTAGTTCTTCCTTGATAATGATTATGGGTAGAGTCTGACCTGCTGTTGCTCTTCCCCCAGTGTCTCTGCCAGCCCCAGTATTAAATTACTTTGAGGCCTGCTAGCTTATCTTCATATTGTCTGTAAGTCTGCTTATACAAAACTAGCTGATTAAGTATGTCTAAAATCTGTACTTCGTGTGTTAGTAGACCTGAAGGTGCTCATCCAGAGTTTTAATGTTCATAATTATTTATTCTTTGAGAATTTCATATGTATACAATGTATTTTTATCTTATCTAACCCTTAACTCTCTTGTTCCAACTCCTGCTAGGCTCCCCTTCCCCTCCCCCTCCCCCTCCACACACAGACTTTATCTCCTCCCCTTCCTTCATTATAACCACTGAGTCCAATTAGTGCTCCCCATATGTGCATGACATGTCTGAGAATTCTTGTTTTCAGGGTCTTAAAATAGATAGCTGTGGTATGAAACCTCAGGGGAGAAAGATGTCCCCCTCAATTCTGTAGTTTTTATGTACACTCTTTGGCTGATGCTAAGAACCTTAAGGTATAAGAGGAAATCATGTTTTATTAATTTCATATGTACAGTGGAATTTTTCAGAAGACAGTGGTGTACAAAGAATACATAGAAATAACCAAAGCATGATGCTTTTTCCATTTCAAATGAGCAATTAAACTCTGAGTGAGAAAGGACAAATGAGAATCTGGATTAGGGTAGTAAACTCCAGAGTGAGTTCCAGGACAGCCAGGGCTACACAGAGAAACCCTGTCTCGAAAAAACAAAACAAAACAAAACAAACAAAAAAAAGATTGATCACAAAGGAAATATTGATCAACTCACTTATGAGACTTTAGAAAAATCCCTTTAATCTTGGGGTGGTGTTACAAGAGGGCATAACTGGTCCTTTCTGGGTCCTAACATGCTGTGTCCTTTTGTGTGTGTTTAGTAAAGACATAAAAATTACTTTAAGTTTTTTAATTTATGCCTTGATTTATTACATTCCAATTCCTGTAGGGTTAGATTTTTCAAAACCTGCTTTAATAAGGGTTCTTAAATGCTTCAGCCTCCCTTCTAGCTCACCTACTAGAGATAGGAGAAAAGGAAGGGTAATAGGAAGTAGAGGCTGTAGACCTGTTTAAAAGTAGTTCCCTGGGGTGAGTCCAGTCTTCATTGTCAGGATATCAGCAGTCCAGTCGAATCAGCAGATGCTGAACATAAATCAACAGAAGCTGCTTGATCCACAAGAAACCTGGAGGCTCAGCCGTATTGGCATGAGTCTGCAGAAGTGGCAAGAAGCAGCCTGAATACCATGAGAAGTTCTTTGGCACTTTTCTCTCTACGAAATCACAACAAGTGAAGATCAGTGAAAACCAGCAAAGCATTGCAAGGTGAACCAGTGCAAGAGCATTGCTCACTGTCTGTTGGGTTCTACTTGTACTCTTTCCAAACATCACGCATCCTCTCAGAAGACAGCTTCCAGAAAAACATCACATGACACAACTGAGTCTCCAGAGAAACCAGAAACTTCTATCTCCGATTCCCATTCTTTTCTCTTCCTTGTATTTTCAGATAAAACCACATTTCTCTTACCGGAGGCACCTTGAGACCACAGAGAAAATGAGATGAGACCATTTGGTCCCAAAACCTTTAAAAAGGTGTCTGTGTGGATGGTAGACTGCTCTGCTAGTCCTTGTGGAAATCAAAGTCAAGTTTCCATTCCTCCCACCTTACCACATTGCTTTTCCTAGCTTGAAATCTTATTTTTCTGATTCCTTAACTTTATTGACATGTCTGGCACTCTTCATTTGAGATTTTGTATGCTACTGGAATGTGTAGGATTGGGGTCACTAGTGTTCACCATTCTGTAACATTTGCCAGTCAGCTTATTTGATGGTTCCTCCTGAGTTCTCAGTAAGCCTGAGAAAGCACATCCTGTTGGTTCCCTACCTCACTGGCAGCTTCTCAGTCGTTCTCCTCTGCCCAAGGATCATCTTTTTCTTTTTCCTTTTTGAACTCCTCTGGAAGATCTCAGTTGTCAGTCCCCTGCTTTGATTTCTAAATCCGTAACTCTAGCCTGATGCTTTTCTTGAGCTGGAGACATCCACAACCAGCCATCTAGTGGCCACCTATACAGTCAAGATGTCTCAAACTCTGCTCCAGAACTTCCCTGTCTCCTTCTTCAGCTTATTAAATGGTACCACCATCATCCAGCCTGTTGATCAAGCCAACACCTCAGAACTATCACGAAGTTTTCTTTTTTTCCCAGACCCTGCATTCAGTCTCTTAGCAAGACATAAGCAATCTAGTAAAATATTTGTGAATTTCACTGTCATTATCTAGGTACTGAGACCAAACTTTTCTCCTGCCTTAGCTGGACCACAGCCTTAGCCTGCTGACTAGTGGATTTTCCCAAACCCATCATCCCTTCTCTGGGAGGTCTTATTTCATTCTTCTCTGAATCATTTTATATAATGATTTTCTTGTTTTTAAATTATCAGTGTCTCCCATCATAAGCAGAATCAAAGCCCCCCTGCAGAGTCTAGCTTTCACTTTTCATTTTTACATTCTCCAAGCTCCAGACATTCTTGTTTATTTTGTTTCTCTAAACATCCCAATCTCCTTTTGTTCATGTGTCAGTCCTTTAGAGTTTTCCCTCCTGAGTCCCTATACAATTACTAGATAGTTTTTGCTTGGTTTTGAATTTTAGGTACTATTCACTATGTTGGTCTTCTCCAACTTGGTTTCTTCCCACCCACACACATGGTATTATGTTTAGAAAGAAATTGATAATTGAGATAATCTTTTTTTTTAAGATTTATTTGTTTTTTTATTTTTACGTGAGTACACTGTAGCTGTCTTCAGATGCACCAGAAGAGGGCATCAGATCCCATTATAGATGGCTGTGAGCCACCATGTGGTTGCTGGGAATTGAACTCAGAACCTCTGGAAGAACAGCCAGTGCTCTTAACCACTGAGCCATCTCTCCAGCCCCTGAAATAAAATCTTAACTCATTGACTTTTTTTCCTGATGGGCAGCATTGAATGTATGACTGTACTACAGCTTTTTGGGCTGCTTCTGGTGGCACTTATAAGGATTCTGCTATGCATAATGCAAGCAGTGTTGCATATAGAGTTCTTACTGTGGAAGGGCAGTGTTCTCACTTTTTTATGCATGACTCCCTTGGCAGCCCTATGAGTTGGTGTTATTACATGTTCATTTTATATTTGAAGACGCAGAGGCAAAGGGAGGAGGTAAGGTAGCAAGCTCAGTGCCATCTAGCCAGTGAGTATGATTGCTGGAGAGTGGGTTCCACATATGTTCAGCTTCCTAAGATAATGGTTCATAGTTTCTAAAGTGATTTAGACAATACTCCCACAAGCAGCATATGAGTTCCCATTGTACCACAGCGTCATTCATACATAATTTTGCCAAATTTGTATTTTGATTTCAATTTGCATTTTCCTGATTTTTTAAAAATGTTTATCAGCCATTAACATTTCCTCTTGGAAACACAAACTGTTCGTGTCCTTTGCCTAATGTTCTTACATTGATTTGCCAGCCTTCTTCATTCTGCATACTTTGTTAGCATTATGAGTTTGAAATATCTTCTTCAAAGTCGTGACTGTCTTTTTAATTATTTTTCTTTAAAGATTTTTGTTCATGTATAGGAGTGCTCTATCTGCATGTACACTGCAGGCCAGAAGAGGGCATCAGAACTCATTATAGATGGTTGTAAGCCACCATGTGGTTACTGGGAATTGAATTCAGAATCTCTGAATGAGCAGCCAGTGTTCTTAACCGATGATCCGTTTCTCTAGCCCCGTCTTTTTATTGTTTATATGATATTTTCTGCTAGCAGAAAATCCTAATTTTCACAGAGTTGAATTTATTGTTCCCAGTATCTTGTTTTTAGAATATCTCAGGGTCATAATAATATCGTCCTGGGGCTGGTGAGATGGCTCAGTGGTTAAAGTTGCCTTCTGCAACAGGACCCATGTGGTAAAAGAATACCAATTCTGTTCTCTGACTTCCATATGCATTCTGTGGCACATATGTGCTCATAAACATGCACACACAATTAATTGATTAATTAATTAAAATATAATAAAAATATAAAAGAATACGGTCCTGTATTCTAAAACTCACATTTCATGTATAAGCTGAAGAGTATTCTACATAGTTAGTCCTTTTCTTAGTTAAGGAATACTGCAGCTTCTCCTCCTTTCTCTCTTCTTCCTCCTCATGATCCTCCTGCCTCTGCCACCCCAGTGCTGGGATGAACAGGCCTGTTTCTCCGCTCCTAGTCCTGCTATCATCTTTTATCAGATTTCTGCATAACTGTAAGTCTGTTGCACTGTGTTCTTTTCTACAATCTTTTGTTCTTTCAGTATACTGAACTTCCTCAAGTAGTGCTGCTTTACAGTAAGTCTGATTATCCTATCTTCTCTTCTTCAAAAAGTAGTTTTTCTTGGCCTTTGGGCTTTCCTTGTGAGTGTTAAACTCGATGTCTATGGGAAGTCCTATTGGAATTTTCTCTGTGCTGTGTTACTTTTCAGTGTCTGCTGAGAGGACAGATGGAATGCTAGCATTCCCATACACATGAGTGTGGCATCTCTTAAGTCACTTGTATGTGTGATACAACTTTACAGCTCCACACAGGGCTGGCACATGTTGCAGACGGAGGCAACTTGGAGGAACGAATGGTTGATAGGAAATGCTCCAGAGCCAGCTTGCCTGAGTTTAAGGTCATCTTGGGTAATCAGCACTCTGCATCTTCCTTCCCTTTTCTGTAGAGCAGAGCTTAAGAGCACTGTGATAAATGCCCAATATTTGTTGGTTCACTATCACCACTGCTGTTTTATCCCCAGGCGTCTTATTTTTGGTGCTTTGTAAATTATTTCTTTTTAAAATTAGATTTTATTTGTTGCTGGTATTTAGAAATGCAGTTGATTTTCAGGAATCTAGCAGTCTTGATTAAACTTTATTAAAGGTAATAATGAGATTCTTTTGAATTTCCCAAATAAGTTTTCATACATTACCCTGAAAGCAGTGATATTTGTTTCTTTCAGTTCCGCCATGCTGCTGTGAGATTGGCTTGTCATTCTTCTTTGATGATGTACAGTAAGATTCTCTTTGAGCTTATAAAATTGGAATCTATTTATTCCTTTAGATCCTCTGGAAAATGCGTAGAGGGTTAGGTTTTTTTGTTTTTGTTTTTGTTTTTTTAGAATATTTAGTAGAACTTGCATATAAGCATCATCTGAACTTGAGGTTTTCTTTTTCAGAGGCTCTTCAGTTACTGACCAGTATCTCTAATTGTTACTGATGATGTTTATATGCAGGTACTTATAGCTTTCTTAATAATTTCTGCTACAGTTTTTTCAGTTATCTGCTTTATTCATTCAGTTGCAGCTTTACTTGAATAAAGTGGTTTGTGGAATTGTAACTGACAGCTTTTCCACCCTGGCCTCTTTGTTCTCAGAAATAATGACTCTGAGACTTCTTATATATGAATAAATATTCAGGCCCTAATCTTCAACTTGATCCCCAATTAGCTCATTACTTCTAAAGCCTGTTTAAACTATTCTGTGTCTTCCACATGGTTAGTTACCTCTCCTCAATTTCATGTGTCTGTCTTGTCCAACGTTCAGGGCAAATCTCCCAGAATTCCTCTCTTTCTCTCTCTTCCACCTCCTATTTCCTGGCCCAGCCATTGTCCATAGGCTTTTTTTTGGGGGGGGGGGGGGGTGTCAGGTGATACTTTCCCACAGTGCACAAAGGATTCTCTCTACAGGAATAATCTAATTTTTAAAATTCTGTTTTATCTGGAGAATGTCCCTTTAAAAACATTGAGGTTTCCAAACTTTCTTAGTCTTTAAGAACTAGTATCTGAGGACCCTTGAGGAATAGAGTGGGTAGAGTTCTGACCTATACACACTCTCTCTAAATTAATTAATTTTAAAAGGAGACTGAGGAAAGAGCTCAGTTGGTAAAGTGATGCAAGAGGACCCGAATTCCATCCCCAGAACCCACATTTTAAAAAGCCAGGTGGAGCCCAGCATGGTGGCTCACACCTTTAATTCTAGCACTAGTCAGAGGCAGGAGGATCTCTGTGTTTGAAACCACCCTACATAGAAAACCCTGTCTTGTGTGTGTGTGTGGAGAGCCAGGTGGGGATGTCGCATTCATATAATCCTAGCACTGAGGAGGTAGAGACTGGGAACTTCCTGGGGCTTACAGCTGATCAGCCTAGCCTATATGGCAAGTTCCAGGCTAGTAAATACCTTATCTCAATATAAACAGTATGTGAGGAATTACACCTGAGGCTTTTTTCTGACTTCCACAAATGAGTGCATGCATACCTTTGCACTACATGAATGCACACACACACAAATTAATAAATTAATATGATATCTTAGTTTGGTGGTGCACACCTATAATCCCATCATTCAGGAAACAGGAACAGGGAGGCAAGAATATTGCCATGAGATCAAGACCAACCTGATCTACATAGTAAGGTTTGTTTTTTTTTTTTTTTTTTTTTTTGCTTTGTTTTATTTTCTTTTGTAAAATAAAGTAATAACAAACAAGTTTCTTGGAACTACTGTAAATGTATAGCAAATTTTTGATATGTAATTTTCTTTATTTATATGAGTAGATTATAGCTGTCTTCAGACACACCAGAAGAAAGCATCAGATCCCATTACAGATGGTTGTGAACCACCATGTGATTGCTGGGAATTGAACCCAGAATCTCTGGAAGAGCAGTCAGTGCTCTTAACCACTGAGCCATCTCTCCAGCCCCATACTCTAAATTTTAAAGCTATTTTTACTAAATATATCCTGGTCTTGAATTAATTTCCTGGTGAATTGGTGATTCAGTTTCTCATAATGCTAGTTTGTCAGAATTATATAGCCACACACCCATTCTGTAGTGACAATTTTGGAATTTTGGTTTCTTTTAAAAACAAAGAAATATTATAAGAATATGTTTTCATTTTAATCCCAGGTGTGGGATATGGGGCTGCTTCAGCTGAGTAGGATTTGTGCTCTAGGAGGGGTTGATTTTGCCAGGTGCAGATAATTTCTGTCATTGTATGGCAGTTGGAATCCTGGGGACTTTTCAGAGGGCATATAAATGCTAGAGCCTCAAGAGGTAAGTCGGTTGCTAAGTAGTTGTCCGCAAAGAAGAAGAAATTATATATCCTGACAGCAATGATCAAACTTGTCCCAAGGAACTCAGTGCCCCTAATCAGCAGGAAGTGTTGTGGCAATAACATCACCCACTTTCCAGCCCCTGACGTTATTCAGGGATCTCTTTCCTTATCTCTCTATCCTTTTTTCTCTCTTATCTAGTGTTTGGGGTTGAAAAGGTGGAAGAAAAGGGATGGAGAAGGGTGGAAGAAAGTAGAACCCACAGAGTAGCAAGAAGATCAGCTACAGCTTTCTTTTGATATTTATATACCTGGCATAAATGTCCAGGCTTCTGTTTTAGTCTGTCTCTTAGAGCATATGGAAGGGCTTCAGGTATTTTGTTATGTTTTGGTTTTGAGACAGTGCCTCACTATGTAGCTCTGGCTGGCCTGGAGCATGTTGTATAAACCAGGCTGGCCTTGAACTCAGAGGACCCCCACAGTTCAGCTCCCAGCACCCATGTTGGTGACCCTCTGCCAACTTTTAACTTATGTAGCTGCCTCAGAGAGACCTTGAGCAGGACTGTTAAGCTTAGCTGCTTCTAAATCTCTGACATACAGAAACAAGTAATAACAGTGAGTGTATATCACTATATGCAATTAATATTGTTTTATAGTAATAATTAATATACACTAATGAGAGTTGTTTGGTGGAAAACTCTTAGTTATTGTTATCTGAAAATTTCTTTAATTAGCTCTCATTCCTGAAATATATTTTATCTATATATACTGTTTTATATTCACAACTATTTTCTCTCAGCACATTGAGGTTATTTTTCCATTCTCCTTTCCACTCATTTACTAATATTAAAATACCATTGTCAGAGAAAAGATTGGCATTCTGAGTATGTAAGAAACTTAAAACCCAGCCTAGTGGTGGTGTCACACGCCTTTAATCCCAGCACTCGGGAGGCAGAGGCAGGCAGATCTCTTGAGTTTGAGGCCAGCCTAGTCTACAGAGTGAGTTCCAAAACAGCCTGGTCTATACAGAGAAACCCAAGCCTATCTGGAGGTGGGAGATTTAGACCCAATAACAACAATACAATTTTAAAATGGGAAAAATATTTGAATATAGATGTTTTACCAAAGAAGACACAGTGGGTAGACATGAAAATAAACATATGAAAAGATGCTTGATACCATTAATCATTAGGAAAAGCAGACTAAAGTACGGTAGGATACCACTCCATATTCATTCTATAGTGTGATTAAAAAAAAAAAAAGACAACCACCAATGTTGGTGAGGATATGGAGAAACAGGAGTCCTCCCCTCCCCTCCCTCCCTCCCTCCCTCCCTTCCTCCCTTCCTTCCTTCTATTCTGTGCTGAAGACTGAACCCAGGCCTTGCACATTCCAAGCACATGTGTTACCACTGAGCTGTGTCTTCAGCAGCTCTTGCTGGTAGTTTCATAAGAGGTGAGACAGGTGAGTGCCTGTGTATGCAGAGGCCCACGGGTGCTGGGAGCTGAACTGTGGCCCTGCTCCGGAAGGGCCCCAGGCCTCCTCCACACCGAGCGCCTCTCCAGCCCCCACTAGTTTAGTCACTCTTCTCTGTGGTTGCATGAGTGGCTTTAAGTTCATTTTAACTGGAATTAAAGGTGTGTGCCACTGCTGCCCTGCACTTTCCTTGTTTTATTTAACTCGTGGAGCTGCCTTTGTTATGAGGAGTAAGACAGTTATGTCATTGTTTTTGTTCATAGAGCTAGTTTTCCAGTACAATACTGTTTGCTAATTGAATAACTCATCTGCCTACTGTAAATTCCTATCTATACTTACGTCTGAGTTCAGACTGTGTTCCTTGCCATCGATCCGTTTACTCTTTTCCCATTGCCATGATGCTTTAACCACTTTGACCCAAGAGTGCATGTTAATATTTTCAGAATAAAACTTTCCTTACTCTTTTTTTCCCCAAAAGTTACCTTGCTTATGCTTATTATATGAACATTTAAAATCCTACAGAAAGGGTTAGAGTGCTCCTGTACTGTTCCTCTCCTCAGTGGAGCCTTTATTAAAAGCTATCCTGTTGGTTGCATCTGCTTTTATATCTGAAGTATTTTGCAGTTAGCTGTAAAATCCTGAAGTGTGTGTGTGTGTGTGTGTGTGTGTGTGTGTGTGTGTGTGTGTGTGTGAGAGAGAGAGAGAGAGAAGGGGGAGGGGGAAGAGAGAGAGAGGGAGGGAGGGAGAGATCTTTGTTGCTAAGATTTACATGTGTAAGAGTTTCAGATATGCTTGGGTGGCAGGTAGAGGAGAAACTGGGAAAATAACCATATCTCTGCCTCTTGTGTCCCCTGAAGCTGCTCCACATTAATAATAGTAAAGTGCGGATTGGGCTTGAGATATATAAACAAACATTCACTGAGGTCTGCAGAATGATACGGCTTTGACACTTTTCAAACATAGAAGCTAAAGCTCTTTTGCCTTGATTGGCCTTCTCATAGTCTGACTTAAGAAGACCAGGTTTCCACAGTAGATGTTACCTTCCTACAAGTTCTTGTATTTAACAGCACCTTCTTTCTCTGTATTTTTCTAGGCTCTTCAGCTTGACTCTGAAGAAACTTGTTATGCTTAAAGAAATGGACAAAGACCTTAACTCAGTCGTCATTGCTGTGAAGCTGCAGGTGAGTGCTGTGGGCCTGGGGAGGCTCGGGCTAGCTGTAGAAGTCCCCAGAGCCGCTCCTCCCCTCAGCTATGCGGGGAGCAACAGAGTCCCAGTTCCACCTTTAATTCAGGTCCTCAGTTTCCTTATATTTTATCTTGAAGAACAAAAGGGTTCTTCTTTGCTGCCTGCCCAGTCATATTAGTGAGACAGAGGCTGAAGCCTGTTGTAAAACACTCAGTGTCATAAAGGAATGCAGGACCATTCCAATCTTAGTTCTCCAATTTCTGGGTTAGGAAAGTACTTTTGGAGGCTTTCTATAGGATGTAAAAAATGTATACATTATAATTTTAGTATTAACAATTTAAAATTTATTAGAGTGTTTTATATTCTAAGTAGCCCTCACACTTAATGCTTCTTACGTTTAACTTTGTGTTCTCAAGGAATTCAACATATTTCATAAAAATTTGGATTCCCAAACATTCCTGAATTCAGGGGGGGGGGCTAAATTACAAAAGCATTTAGAAATTTACCCATTGCCACTTAATAATTAAGTGGCAGAGCTGAGACTGGAAACCAAAGAGTGTGTAATTTATATTTAATTAAACTCCATTCCCAGATCTTCCTTAACTGATCAGTCCTTCCTAATGAAGACTTTCCCTGGAGCTTAGTGAGATTCCGAGATGTCTCTGCAGTGCTTAAATAACAGCTGAATCTCTCACTTGAGGATGGTGTATTTGCTGAGTTTCTCTCTCTCTCTCTCTCTCTCTCTCTCTCTCTCTCTCTCTTTAAAGATTTATTAATGTGTATGAGTGCTCTATTTACATGTACACCTGCATGCCAGAAGAGGGCATCAAGATCACATATATATAGATAGTCATCAGCCATCATGTGGTTTCAGGGAATTGAACTTAGGAAGAGTAGTAGCCAGTCATCATGTGGTTTCAGGGAATTGAACTTAGGAAGAGTAGTAGCCAGTGCTCTTAACCACTGAGCCATCTCTCCATCCCTGAGTTTCATTTTTTAAAAAACAGTGAACTATATGGTGATCCCCTACAAACCATCGTATTGATTAGCTAGCTTGCTATGTGATAGTTATTGTAGTAAATGATCTTCATTAAAATTTACAGCTGAGAGGCTGAAGAGATGGCTCAGTGGTTGTGAGCACTAGTTGCTTTTCCAGAGGACCCGGGTTGATTCCCACATAGTGGCTCACAACTGACTAGAAAAATGGGTCTGCAGTTAAGACCATTTACTAACCAGGTATAGCAGACACACCTTTGAACACAGCACTTGGAAGGCAGAGACAGGCAGATCTTTGTGAATTCAAGGTCAACCTGGTCTACATAGAGAGACCTTGCCTCAAACAACAAAAAGAACTTGTATTACTCTTTCAGAGACCCTGAGTTTTGTTCCAGCATCCATGTCAGATAGCTCACAACTGCCTGAACTCCAGGTCCAGAGAATCCAACACCTCTGGCTTTCTTGGGCATGTACACATATACACAGGCTCACACATACCCGTAACTAAAAGTAAAAACAAAAGAATGTTTGAGGCAGGGTCTCACTATGTAGCTCTGGGTGTCCTATGACTCACCACTATGCAGAGCCAGATGGCCTTGAGCTTTCAGAGATCTATCCACCTTCTAAGTGCTGGGATTAAAGGTGCGCTCTACCACGTCTACCAATAAAAATAATTTTTTAAAACATCAAATTTTTCCAGCTGAAGATATGACTCAGCAGTTAGGATCACTTGTTCTTGCAGAAGAGCTGAGTTCAGTTCCCACATGGTGGCTCACAACCATCTTTTCCTTCTGTTCTAGGGAATCTGATGCCCTCTTGTACAGGGTATGCACGTACGTAGATGCTGGCAGAACATTTATATAAAATAAACCTAAAAAATTTTAACTTCAACGTTTTCATTACTCCTAACAGATTCTTCCTGTTTAACACAGTCTAATTCCCTGTTCATCCTTGAGCAAAATTCCTCCAAAACCTGTGAGGTACTGCTAAACAAGCATGGGAAATGACGTGCAATGGCAGCTTTCAGTGCTTTGTTGTCTTGTCCCCATCCCGCCCCAGGTCACAGGTTGCATCCAGTGCTCAGGGAGTGTTTCCTTTGTCTTCACATGCAAACAATGTGGGGATAATTTTGAACTTTCTCTGCTTCATTTGCCCTTCCTGTCATTAAATGCTCTTGCCAAAGGAAATAATTTCATTTCCTGATTAAATATTTGACATTCTGTAAAATTTGTGATTATTCAGAAGCTATAAATATTCTGAATGTTTAAGTTACTTTATTTCCAAGCAACTGAAAGTAATTACAGATACTGCTATATTCATTTTTGATCACCTACTTATTGATTCATTTAGTGAATATTGGTTGAGCTTTTATTTTATATTAAGTATGGATTTAGGCACAAGTGAGGCTGTAGTGAATAAAACAAAAACCCCTGCCTTTAAGGAGCTTTTTATTCTAATTGCACAGCAGTATTATAAATGAACCCCCTGCCTGCCGTGGTGGCGCACACCTTTAATCCCAGCACTTGAGAGGCAGAGGCAGGCACATTTCTGAGTTCGAGGCCAGTCTGGTATACATAATGAATTCTAAGTCAGCCGGGGATATACAGAGAAACCCTGTCTCAAAAAACAAGCAAACAAAAAGCCTCTCTAAGACTCTTTTCAAAGATATAAGAGTCAAAAATCATTTCCACAGTAATGCTGTGGTATTATTTGTCATTTACCCTGAGTTAATATTTGCCCTGAAAGTACTGATGCTCCCTGGGGGGTGAAGCTCTTCATGCTACAACCCATACCTGTCAGCTTTCCGGAACAAAATACCCCAGGATAATCAGATTAGAGGAGTAAGGATTTGTTTCCACTCACAGTTTCCGAGATTTCTTTGTGGGCCTGTGGGCATAGGTAGAGGAGGGGGCTATATACTCATGGCAACTAAGTGGGAGAGGGGAAATAAAAGACTAAGAAGACACAGCCCCTTTAAGGGGCCTTGGTGACCTGATTTCCTCCTACCAGACTCTATCATAAATACTATTTATTTAAGAGTAAAGATTTTGGTAGGAAGAGAGTTGGCTCGATAGTTAAAAGCTGTTTTTCTTTTCTTATTTTTATTTTATGTATATCTGTGTACCATGTGTATACAATGGCCTCAAAGTCCAGAAAAAGGCGTTGGATGCCGTGGAACTGGAGTGACAGTTATTAGCCAACACATGGGTGATAGGAGTCAAACTAGGATTCTTTGAAAGAGCAAACACGGCTCTTAATCTTTGAACCACAGTGGGGGAGGGGGGTGTTAGTGGGGCTTTTTGGTTTTGTTTGGGTTTTATGTTTGTTTGTTTGTTTTTGGTTGTTTTGTTTCTTGAGACAAGGTGTTATTGTGTAGTCCAGACAGGCCTGGAATTCTCAAAGCTCTGCCTGCCTCTGCCTCCTATGTGATGTGACTAAAGATGCCGCCTATGCTGCACAAACACAGCGTAATGTTTAACAGTAGCGTGCGGACTGGGCTGTAATTTAGACTCCATTCAGCTCACCTACGTGAGCACACAACCTGAGGCTGCACAGTGTTCTCAGTCTCACAGCCATCAGCACAGCGTCCAAACATTGTCTCCACTCCACCGAAGAGACTTCACATTCATTAACTGTCTGTCCTTCATCCCTTGCTCTGGGCCACTACCACATTGGTAATTCACACCACATGGATGGGAGAAAGTGAGAGCAGGAGACTGAGGCAGGAGGGAGTTTTATGTTAGCCTGGGCAAGGCCCTATCTCAAAAACAAATATTTTAAAATAATAGAAGCCTAATTTAAAAGATATTAATATTCGGGGCTGGAGAGATGGCTCAGCGGTTAAGAGCACTGACTGCTCTTCCAGAGGTCCTGAGTTCAATTCCCAGCAACCACATGGTGGCTCACAACCATCTGTAATGGGGTCTGATGCCCTCTTCTGGTCTTTCTGAAGACAGCTACAGTGTACTCATATAAATAAACCTTTAAAAAAAAAAGATATTAATATTCATTAATGGGTATTTTTATGTTTTATAATGATACTATATGGTATTAAACACTTTTTTTCTTTGCTTCTGTACTGTAAAGTAAAAGTAGGGGTCTGGGGAGATGGCTCAACAGGTGACAGTGCTTGCAGTACAAGCATGAGGACCTGAGTTTCAATCCCTAGTCCCCACGTAAAAAGCCAACATGGCCATGTCTTACCTGCAACACCAGTGAAGTAGGGGCCAGAATCAGAGGGATCCGATTGCAGGGTCTTGTTGGCTGCTAGCCTACTCCAAATTCTGTGGGATATACTGCCGTAAGGGAATAATAGAACAGGGCACCTGACTTTCATACACGTGTACACACCTGTGCACGCCCCACACACATACACTAAATATACATGCCCACATGTATTCACATACAATTTTTTTGAAAATTGTTAAAAAAAATATTAACTGGCATAAGAGATGGCTTAGTAGCACAGGCTGCTCTTCCAGAGGACCCAGGTTCCATCCTCTGCACCCGTCTATCTGGTGGCTCCCCAGTCCCAGGGCATGTAGCACCCTCTTCTGGCTTTTGCAGTTACTGCACACACACAGTATACAGAAACATATGCAGAAAAACACCCATACACATAAAATAAAAAATCAAAAATAGATAAATAAGATTTAAAAGTATTGAAAATAATTCTGAATCTGGGCAGTGGTGATGCATGCCTTTAATCCCAGCACTTGGGAGACAGAAGCAGGTGGATCTTTGACATTGAGGCCAGCCTGATCTACAGAGTTCCAGGACAACTTAGGGCTACCCAGAGAAACCCTGTCTAAAATAAAAAAAATAAATAAGTCATAATAATAATAATAATTATTATTATTATTATTATTATTATTATTATTATTATTATTCCAAAATTGAATCCACGTTGGTAGTGTCCTGTATAATTTCTTTTTTTTTTTTTTGGTTTTTCGAGACAGGGTTTCTCTGTGTAGCCAATATTGGAACTCATGGAAACTAAGTCTTTGTGGAAAGATAGAAAGGTGAGAATGGTCATGTAGCACGCATACAGGGAGCCAGGCCTGGCTACACTGCACTCCTTTGTGTGCTGTGGTCTCTACCCTGTTACCTCTGTGCGCAGATGCCGTTAATTACAGCTTACCATCCAGATAGTGCACTTGGAGGTTTTGGTTTGTTTTTTGCGGTGCTAAAGATAAAACTACACCCCAAAGAGTATATTGGATAGAAGGTGTTTGCGTGTTGAAAGGAGTGTTTGTGTGTTCCAGAGGGCGGTCTTGGATATTGTTCCTCAAAGTTGTCTGCTCTTAATTTTTTTTTTTTTCAAGACAGGGTTTCTCTGTGTAGTCCTGGCTGTCCTGGAACTCACTCTGTAGACCAGGCTGGCCTCCACCTGCCTCTGCCTCCCAAGCGCTGAGATTAAAGGCGTGCGCCACCACTGCCCGGCTCCACTCTTAATTTTTTAAACACAAAATTTCTCTGCTCCTTGGCCTAGAACTCTCTAAATAGGTTAGGTTGACTGTCAGTGATCAGCCCCAGGGATTCTTCTGTTCCAGCCTCTCCAACACTGGGGATTACAAGTGCACAACACGACACCAAGCTCTTTTTATGCATGTTCTGGAATTAGAACTCATGTTTTCACATTTGTGAGGGAAACAGAAGTTTCTACAGTTCTTAACAGCATATATTTAGATGATGGAAGTTCGCTAACGAGGGCTTCTACTATCGGAAAGCGAAATGCCTTTTGGAGAAACTAGAGCAAGATGAAGGGATGAAGGAAGTTACAGGTGGTGATGGTGGATGTAGGTCTCACTGGGAAAGTGACATTTGTGAAAAACCAAGAGAGTGAGCTACACAGATTCCAAGAGGAGCATTCCAGGTGGAGAAAAAAGCCAGCTTAAAAGCCTTATACCACCATGGTGATATCTGGTTCTCAAATGTCTAGCTGTGGCCTGTTTGTATCTAACATGGCTGACTCTAGGTTCTCTGCCTTTGTTGACTCTGACAAGTCTGGCTGAATGGAGAGGATAGAGCAGGAAAAACAAATAAGGCGAGAAGTGCAGTGGAAAGGCAGAGCACCTGGCCTTGTGTCTTGAGAGAGCTGTCCTATGACTGAGAAGGAGTTGGGTACTAGATGACAGTCACACCCTGTAATGGTGATGGTTTCAGTGAGAGGCGGGTAGACTGATATGACTCAGTCAAGTCAGTAGAGTGGATCTGCCCTTCAGTGAGAAGGGGAAGACTGGGGTAGAGCAGACTCCAGGGAAACCTGAAATTCAGTTTACTGTGTTAAGTCTGAGATACCAGTAAAACAGCTGGAAGGAAATATGGAAGAAACAGTAGAGACCTGAGTGTCAGGCTCTAGAGAGGGCTGGGGTTTGGGAGGAATTGATAACTACAAGACTGGCTGGAGCAACAGGCATAAAGGGGGTAAATGCAAATAGAACCCATATGGACAGAAGCCTGGAAGGACTAGAACATCTCCAAAGTCAGAGGAAATCCCAAGGCTGTGATATTCTGGGAAACAGCAAATGATGCTCTGTTAAAGGCTGGAGACAGGCCAAGAAGGAACCTGGGCCATCAGACTCATCAAGAGAGAATACCCATCTTGCCGATGGTAGTTTGATGGAGAAAAGGTGACAGAAATGCATTAAGAGAAGTCGGACTAGGGAACTCAAGAGAGAAGTCTACTGTGAAAAGAAGCACCTGTCAGGTGGTGTCCAGTGAGGCCAGGAGGGATTTCGTTTGCTTTGTTGGAAATAATAGCACATTTGCTCATGAGAATGATCTAGGACAGTGAGTAAGGTATGTGAGAAGAAAAAATAATTTCAACAGTACCTTCTACTAGGATGGGGACATGTGGGGTTGTCTATAACAGAAGGGGAGGGAGGGTGTGTGAGGACAGGGGCCTAGGGGCAGGTCTATGAGGTATGAGCTGCTCCAGCTTGCTCAGTGGAAAGAATCAAGGTTAGCGGCATTTGGGAAATGTTAGGGGTCATATGTCAGGGGAATTGGGAAGGTGCAGTACATCCTGTGAGGACAGAGAGGACAGAGAATGAACTTGAGACATTACGAAGTGATTCCTAGGCAGGGATACTTACCCCACTTAACATGGGGCCCATAAATTTAGTCAGATCACCTAGCGAAATTGTGTTGCTATGCATGTTCATCTGGCACAGTTGAATTTAAAACAGTCCTAAAGGACTAAGAGCATGCATAGTTCAGTGATAGGGTCGTTGTCTGCTATTCAAAGCCATGACTTCAATTCTCAGCCTCACAAAAATAAGCCTGGCAGAGCAAGAGTAGGAGGACTTGATGGGGGGGGGGGCACTTATACAGGCTGGTTGGTGTCTGCAGCACAGTGTGTAGTTTTTGGGTTTTGTTTTGTTTTTTTTTTTTTTTTCTTCGAGACAGGGTTTCTCTGTGTAGCCCTGGCTGTCCTGGAATTCATTCTGTAGACCAGGCTGGCCTCAAACTCAGAAATCCACCTGCCTCTGCCTCCCAAGTGCTGGGATTAAAGGCGTGCGTCACTACTGCCTACCTTCAGTGTGTAGTTCTTATGGTCATCTTTTAGTGACACAGCTTTGACAGGAGTTTTTCTTGTTTCAGGGTTCAAAAAGGATTCTTCGCTCCAATGAGATTGTACTTCCAGCCAGTGGCCTGGTGGAAACAGAGCTCCAGTTAACCTTCTCCCTCCAGGTCAGAAATGTTTAAATCTTGGCATTTTCTAATGCTGCAACAGCCTAGTACCTAAATAGTCCTGAAATTTGGGAACTTTACTTTCAGAAAACAGCCAGAACCCAGTATGAGTAGAAAGAACAAAAGTCACCCATGGGCTAATAGCCAACCTGGAAGACATCTTCCAGGTACCTGAGCCAGCACAAGTAGGGGTGTACTGGATATGATGCTGAGTGGAAACTGAGGCCCACTCTCCACTTACATGATGCTTGGTGGCTGCCCACTGAGCTCCACCACCACACTTAGCTTTTGCCCCTCGTTACTGATCTGCATCCCAGGTCCCAGTAGACTACAGCCCACTTCTGTCTGTTATGTGTTATATCATCCTTCCCTTTACCCCTCTTAGAACATCTCTCTCATCATAACCCTGGCACTGCGTAAATCACAGAGAGAAAACATCTGGCCAGATGGCAGAGAAAGTGATGTTTCTAAGCTTATGTAGACCCTACCAGCACCCCGCAGAGCCAGGTCCTCTGGCATTTCTTTCTCACTCTGACCAATCACCCTTACAACCAAGAGACATTAAAGCCACTAAAGCACAGTCCTCTAGCAGGACCTGAACCACCAAGGTCCTGGTTGCCATCCTGGTTAACCATGTGGACTGTTTTCCTCTTTAGTACCCTCATTTCCTTAAGCGAGATGCCAACAAACTGCAGATTATGTTGCAAAGGAGGAAGCGGTACAAGAACCGGACTATCTTGGGCTATAAAACCTTGGCTGTGGGACTCATCAACATGGCAGAGGTGAGCAGAACACAGTCTTAGACTGCAGGTCTCTAAGTCCATTGTCACCCAGCAAACGGTTTCCCCAGCCTGCAGGCAGGTATTTTTTTCTTCATAGTTAATTATTTTATTGGAAATTCAGGTAACTAGTTTTCTCAATTTCTCTCACCCAAAAGTTTTTTCAACTCTTTTTTAATCTTCATTTTTAAAATTTATTTATCTTATTTTATGTGTATGAGTGTTTTGTTCGAATGTATGTCTAAATCATGTGCAACCTGGAACTAGAGTTATGGATGACTGTGAACCAACATATAGGTACTGGGAGTCAAACCCAAGTCTAGTTAAGAACTTGTGCTCCTAACTACTAAGCTTTCCTCAGCTGCCTTTTTCTTTTGAGATGCATCTTTCTATGTTGGCCAATCTAGGCCCAAACTCCTAGACTCAAATGACCCTCCCTCCATTCCATCCTCCCTGTACTGGTACTGTAAGTGCATCACCAGGGCCAGCTCTAGCTTTAACATATGTGTGTTATGTCTTAAGTTAGTTTTAGTAAGATAATGTAAAAAATTCCCATATGCCAGATTCACCCAAATATTTAACTTAATAACTTTATATTCACCTAAATATTTAACTTGTTTTGTGGAGGTTTTTTCCTGGGCAGTTTGACTGTTGCAGGCATGAAGCCTCATTACACATTAATACTATGCTATGTTAATTTCCTAAGCAAGAGGATACTGTCCTACCTAAGCCCCATTCCCCTACCACAGTCAGGGTATTGACATTAATTCAAGGCTCTATCTAATCCACAGTCCCCAACTTCCAACTTCATGGTGCAGAATGTCTCAGTGACCTTCCCAACACCCACGACCCAATCTAGGAGTTGGTTGGTTACATTTCTTTTTTATAACTCTTTGGTCTCTATCAGTCTGTGGTAGTTCCCACATTTTCTGTGACTTTTATGACCGTAATGTGGATTTTTTTTTTTTTTTTTTTTTTTTTTTTTTTGAGATAATGTTTCTCTGTGTAGCCCTGGCTGTCCTGGAACTTGCTCTATAGATCAGGCTGGCCTTGAACTCAGATTCTCCTGCGTCTGCCTCCTGAGTGCTAAGATTAAAGGTGTGTGCCACAACTGCCTGGCTTTGATGTGGGCTCTAGAAAGTACAGGCTGGTTACTTTTTTTTTTTTTTTTTTTCGGTTTTTCGAGACAGGGTTTCTCTGTGTAGCCCTGGCTGTCCTGGAACTCACCCTGTAGACCAGGCTGGCCTTGAACTCAGAAATCCACCTGCCTCTGCCTCCCAAGTGCTGGGATTAAAGGCGTACGCCACCACTGCCAGGCCAGGCTGGTTACTTTATCCAGTGCACCTCAGTCTGGGCTTATCTGTCATTGTCTCTAAATTAGGTTCAGTTTGTACATTTTTGGCAAAATGACCAAAGATCACTCTTCTTCCCAACACAATGTGTGTTGCACAGTTGCACATGATGTCAGTTTGTGTGGTGATCACTGGTGGTGATCAGTGTTATAACCTAGTTAAGAATTATCTACCAAAACAGGGCAATGTGGCACACACCTTTAATCCAGCACTTGGGAAAGCAGAGGAGGTAAGCAGATCCCTGAGTTTGAGGCCAGCATGATCTACAGAGCAAGTTCCAGGACAGCCAGGGATATACTGAGAAACCCTATCTTAAAAAAAACAAAAATTAAAAGGTGGAGGAGCCCCAAAAAGATAATGTTTTATTAGTGAAAAATATTTTATATAGAAGTATTTGAGACCATATAACGATCTCCTTAACTGATTGATGTATTAATGATATGTGTGTGTGTGTGTGTGTGTGTGTGTGTGTGTGTGAGAGAGAGAGAGAGAGAGAGAGAGAGAGAGAGAGAGAGAGAGAGAGAGAGGGAGGGAGGGAGAGAGAATATGGATATGGGCATAAACATGCCTTGGTATGCATGTGGGAATGATATAACAACCTCAAGTGTTGGTCCTTGCTTTCTAGCTTGTTTGAAACAGAGTCGTTTGAACTAACTGGTCCATGGACTTGCAGGGATAATCCTCTCTCCTCCTCTTATCTCACTATTGGGGCACTAAGATTATAGATGCATGATACTGTAAAACTAATGCATCTATCTTTACAAAAGCTCTGAGGAACCCAATGAATGTCCTCTTACATGGTAAACATTTTACACACTAGGACATTTCCCTAGTCCCATTCTTTTAATGATTTTGGCCTGAATTAGTTACTATTTTGATGCTTGTCAATTTGTGAATTTCTAATCCTGTAGCTGACTTTTGCTACTTTGTGAGTTCTTCCTTTTTCCACCCTCCTCCACCCTTTTTCTTCCACCCTTTCAACTCCCTAATACTAGATAGGAGAGAAAAAAGGACAGAGGGGAAAAGAAAGAGATCCCTGAATAAAGTCAGAGGTTGGAAAGGGGCGATGGTATTTTTAGACTACTTCCTGCTGACTAGGGGTGTTGAGGTTGTTGGGGCAAGTTTGATCTTTGCTGTTAGGATATCTAATTTCTTCTTGTTGTTTCTTCTTTGCACATGACTACTTAACAAACCGCAACCAGCAACCCACCCACCTCTTGGGGCCCTAGCTTTTATATACCCTCAGAAAAGTCCCTAGAGTTTCAAATGTTATACAATCATAGAAACTATCTACAGCTGGTAAAATCACACCCTTGCTAGAGCACAAGGCAAATCATAGTCAGTTGCTGTGGACAGTCTGAAGCAGTCCCATGTCCCACACCTTGGATTTCAAATGAAAACATATTCTTGTAATATTTCTGTGTTTTTAAAAGAAACCAAAATTCCAGAATTCTCACTATGTAACCCAGTCATTCTTTCTCTGTAGGTCAGTTGGTAAGTAGAGCATTCCTTTCTTCTTCCACTTGTTTGTATCAGTTATGGACTGTGGGTTTTGTTTTACTTAATGGGGTTTAATCATAAATATATAATATGTATGTATACATAATGTTTTATGCCTGGGTTGGCCAGTAAGAGCCCCTCCAAATTTGTTTTCTATGTTGTCTTAGTTAGGGTTTCTATTCCTGCACAAACATCATGACCAAGAAGCAAGTTGGGGAGGAAAGGGTTTATTCAGCTTGCGTTTCCACACTGCTGTTCATCACTAATGGAGGTCAGGACTGGAACTCAAGCAGGGCAGGAAGCAGAAGCTGATGCAGAGGCCATGGAGGGATGTAACTTTACTGGCTTGCTTCTCCTGGCTTGATCAGCCTGCTTCCTTATAGAACCCAAGACTACCAGCCCAGGGATGGTACCACTCACAAGGGGCCCTCCCCCTTGATCACTAATTAAGGAAATGCCTTACACCTGGATCTCATGGAGGCATTTTCTCAACTGAAGCTCCTTTCTCTGTGATAACTCTAGCTTGTGTCAAGTTGACACACAAAACCAGCCAGTACATATGTTCTTTTTGATAAGATCCTCCCTTTGTTTTTTTGTTTTTGTTTTTGTTTTTTAATTTTAAACAAGAAGTTTATTTAAACAAAGAGACGCTTGACTTGAAGGGAAAACTATCTAGGATCATTTTGTTCAAGAGTAATTTATCCCTACTTAAAGACAGATTGCCCTACATGTAACGGATACGTACACAAAAGTTATAAAATTGTTTTTGGTTTTACAATGATAAATAAAAAACATTAAAATTCTCCAATGGAACAAGGTGTGCAAGGATTTTGTGTTGTTGGATTCTTTTTGTTAAAACAATGAGAGCAAAATAACTTTCTGAAATATAAAGATAAGAGCTGAAGGAGCATGCCACTAACAGAGAGGGGGACATTGTCACAAACACAGCACTTTCCCCCAACCATCTCCATCTGAACAGAACACTGGCCACTTAGTTTAAAAAAGAAAGAGAAAAAAGAGCTTGTGCACACACACCAGTTACTTTATGTCCAATAAAGAAATGGGGACAGGGAAATGAAGGAAGAGAGAAAACTAGACTGGAGTAGTCAGGATGTGCCGGGACCAAATTGCGGCTTTTTGATTGAGAATGTATTCTTGGTCTATAACAAAATTCTGGAGTAAAGCAGTGGGCTCCCTTTTCAGATCTCCTGTCGGCTGCTGGAACACACCAATCGCGTCTTCATCCTCCATATCCAACTGTGCAGGGGTGTCTGTTTCATTGATTGGTTGCCCATCAAACGGGAATCTGGTCTGCCTCATTGACAAAGCCTGACATTCACACTAGGCTTTCGTTAGTTTACTAAGTTGTATATACCTCTTAATCTTAAACTGCACCACAGGGCCATCCTGTCCTGCCACTTTCACATTGACATGATCGTTGTTCTCAGTCTTGACTCCTTCCTTGGGTTTCTCATGGGCCATGGCAAGTGCCAGAGTCTCCTCAGCTGCCTAGTCACAAAAGAGGTACCAGATTCAAACTGAAGGAGCACACAAGCAGCACCAGGAGCCAAGATCCTCCCTTCTTTACAGGCCATCTTACTTCCTGGTACAGGATAGCTCAAGCTTATCTCTTGGAATGAGCTGGTTTTCTGAGGCTCCTAGGGTGTTTTAGTGGAGAATAGTACTTTAAAAGTCCAATAAGGGTAGGGTATGGTAACACATGCCTTTAATACCAGCACTCAGGAGGCAGAAGCAGAGAGGCAGATGAGTCTCTGTGAGTTTGAAGCCTACCTGGTCTATACTAGTGAGTTCCAGAATAGCCAGCACTACATAGTGAGACCCTGTCTCAGGGAGAAAATAAAAAATCAGATCAGGTACTAGGCAGTAGTGCTCATGCACCCAACAGGAATGACTTCTGCTGTCTCAGCAAAAAGAACTAGGAAGTGCATATACATACACACACATGCTCTTACACACACATGCACACATCGTGGTCATTTCCTGTTTGTATATGGCTGTCCCACCCAGAGAACACAGTGGCAACTTCAGTTCCAGCCCAATAGCATAGGGCCTGATCTTGTTTTTCCTCCTTTCTTCCTTTCAAACTCTTTTCTCCAGCAGCAAAAAACTAGGCTCCCAATTTCCTCAATATTTCTGCTCACTTGTGCAGTACTCCTTTGTGCCAGCCAAAGACAAAGAAGAAAGAGGCAGCAAGACAGCTTTTAAATTATTTCTGTACCTTGATAAGTGAAATAGGCTGGGTGTGGTGGCGCACGCCCTAATCCCAGCACTCAGGAGGCAGAAGCAGGTGGATCTTTTTTTTGAGGCCAGCCTAATCCTACATAGTGAGTTCCAGGATAGCCAGGGATAGGTAGAGAGAACTTGTCTCAAAAATTAATAATAGATGAAATAGGAAAAATGTATGGTCCTGGTAGTATTTATATGTGATTTATCTCAACCCATCTTTTTGTCTTCTTGAAGTTTTATATGAGGACGAGGGACTGTGGGGAGGAATTAATAGTAACAGTGTCATCCCACTCTTCCAATTGGGTCAAGCCCCGCCTTTCCCTATATTCTTGCTCCTTTCTTCTCATCGCCAGGCAGCTGACCAACTTTACCCAGACTTAAAAGCTACTGTCCATGTAAAGGACTTAGTTTAACATGGAACCCTAGTGATTAGCAAGCATTTACAACCTCAAGCCTCAGTTGTTGTCTTTAAGCAGATGGCCCTGATTAGCAGCTGGCACTTTCTAGAGATAGCTGTGTTGTTATTGTTGTTTGTTTGTTGTTATTTTAAATTGCCAGACTCAGGAGATCCTCTCACTTCAGCATCACTAATGACTTAGCTAGAAGCAACTGGGAGATTTTTTTTTCTTTTAAAGATTCATTATTATTTTTAAATTGTGTGTATGTAGGGGGGTGCAGTGTGTGCACGTGAGTACCAGTATCTAAGGAGGCCAGAAAAGAGTGTTGGATCACTTGGAGCCAGATTTACAGATAGCTGTAATCCACCAAATCTGGGTTCTGGGAGCAGAATTCAGGTCCTCTACAGGAGATATAGGCACTCTCAACTGCTGAACCACCTCTAGTCCCTGGAGATAATTGTAAAAGTAAGTCCTTTTTGAAAGCAGTAGGAAAGGAAGTAGGTATAGACTTGGAAGTGAGAAGGAAACTACCTTAACAGAATGTCTCTGCCATTGGCTTGCATGTCCCTTGTTATGATAGTGACACTCTATCACTGGGTAAGCTGTTTGTACTGTATTCTTTGCTCACAGGTGATGCAGCACCCTAACGAGGGTGCCTTAGTACTTGGTCTGCACAGCAACGTAAAGGATGTCTCTGTGCCTGTGGCAGAAATAAAAATCTACTCTCTATCCAGCCAGCCCATTGACCATGAAGGAATCAAGTCTAAGCTGTCTGGTGAGATGTACACAGTGGGGCTGGAGAGATGGCTCAATGGTTATAGCACTTGTTGCTCTTCCAAGGGATCTGGGTTTGACTCCGAGCGTCCACGTGTTGGCTCACAACCATCCATAGCTCCAGTTCCCAGGGATTTGACATCCTCTTCTCACATCCAAATGTGGTACACACGTACATATGCGGTGTCTGAAAACACCATAAAAGACAGGGGAGCCAGTTCACTAACCTCCATCCTGGGAAATGTGCCCATGCAAGATAAGCTTAGAGACCCCTGGAAGTAATGTCTGGCTGTGACCCTCCATGTGGTCCTTCCCTCTTCAACCAAATTTTATTGATTCCTGTTCTCAAAGTCACTTAGGATAGATCAAACCAGATCAAGGTTCTTAATAGGATGTTTGTTCTAGATCGATCCCCAGATATTGACAACTACTCTGAAGAAGAAGAGGAAAGCTTCTCCTCAGAGCAGGAAGGCAGTGATGACCCATTGCACGGGCAGGTAACTTCCTATAGGTCCCTCCTCACAGCGTAGGAGAGGTCCCTGGAACTTCCCAGCCTCATTCTGTTTCCTGCTCACTCAGGACCTATTCTATGAAGATGAAGATCTTCGGAAAGTAAAGAAGACTCGGAGGAAACTGACCTCAACCTCAGCCATCACTAGGGTGAGCTACCCAGGTCTAGGACATGGCACAGCTCAGACTCTTGGTCTAAAGAAGGCAGAGAGTGAGTGGGTGCATTAAGACCTTGTGGAGTGTTTGAAAACCATGTGTACTTGGGGTTGTACCCTCAGTATTCTGATATATCCCCAGAACCCTTACTACCCCCACTAAGAATCAGCATGTTAAGAACCTCTGTGGTACAGAGGATGCTACAGGCTATAGATTATGCAGAACAGAAAGAAGGCTATAACCATTGATTTTTCTAGAATTTGAAACAATCCAAATATTTCTTTAAGGAGTACAATGCCTCAGACCTTTCCTTTCTAGGTGATTGCTTCAAGTGATTCTCTGTCAACTGCAAAGTGAAGCCAGGTCTGTAGAATATTGCTGTGTTAGACTAGTACTTGAGAACTACAGAAACTCTGGGCTTGATAATGTTCAATTACATTAGATACAATTCTTACCTTGGATCTATACCCTAAAATCAACAATGTTTGAATTATGTCTCCTAACTAAGATTCCTGAGCCCATATTAAAATCAGAGTTGTAGACTGAGAAGCTAAAATCTGAGCTCTTTGTTGACCTCTGGCTGATCCTGGAGCCCATGTACTCCAGGGATAAGAGAGTCAGAAATACCGAAAGCTTCTCTGAGGAAGTTTGTTTCATTCTGGTTTTCTCAAGTGCCCGGACAGTCTACAGAATGATACCCTGAAAGTGAGGTTTTCTTCCCATTTGGGGTGAAATTAAGGCCAGCCCTGGTGTGTCCCAGCCTGGCCTCTGACCATGACATAACACTCTCAACCTTTCCAGTCAAGGTTCATGAGACTGGTAAAAAAAAAACAACAAAAAAAAAAAGCCCACAAGACTGCAACCCTAATGTCCCCTTTGCATCAGTGGCTCAGGAACATAAGAATGGCTTGATTTACACACACACACACACACACACACACACACACACACACACACACACACACACACACACACACACACGTTTTCAAGCATTATAGGGAAAACAGGTCCCCAGAATCCAAACTCTCCTTTTTTAAACTCTGAAACAGAAATGAGCTGTAGGACCCTCCCTGTTACAGTTTCTTCTTCTTCTGAGCCTTTATCTTTCCTGCTCTGCATTCATGAGGAGGCCCTGTTTTCTCCCCAAAAGTACCTCCTAAGCTTCCTACTTCTCCTCTCCTGTGACCCTTTCAATAGCATTGTGCTCCATGTATAACTAGAGATTAGTGATAATATCCATCTCCCATAGGCATTACTGGAAATTCTAGGTATCAAGTGTTTCTGGACACTTGATGGTCTCCTTCTGTTCCTGTACAGTCTCCTTTCCCCACCACGAACACTTTGTTCTTTGAAGTTTCTTTCTTGTTGGTCCTGCTCTTCCCACTACTCTGATTCTTTTTTCTTTTTTTTCTTTTTTTTTTTTTTTTTTTGGTTTTTCGAGACAGGGTTTATCTGTGTAGCTCTGGCTGTCCTGGAACTGTAGACCAGGCTGGCCTCAAACTCAGAAATCTACCTGCCTCAGCCTCCCAAGTGCTGGGATTAAAGGCGTGTGCCACCACTGCCTGGCACTACTCTGATTCTTAAGTGCAAGTCAATTGCTCCCATTCCATATGAGGGTTTAGCTATTCAGTTCAGAAATATGTGTGACCGCAAAATAATCCTAGTGTCTAAAGTAGAACAAGAAACAGGGATCAGGGAGCCTAGGCTGGGCCTAGTGAACTCTAGGGTCTGGAAATGCAGACTTATCTCAATAAATAACTGACACAGCAGGTAAGGGAGAGCTCTGCATAGGGACAATGAGGACACCACGGGAAAGTGGTCTCTGCTGGCAGTGTTCATTGCAGGCTGAGGGGGCAGAGGTAGACGAACTCCAGGTGTGGGCTGGTAATTAGGTGGCTTGGTTATGCAAGAGGACAAATGCCATTCTGAGATGTTGAGCATGGAAGTACTGGAAGACACTCAGCAGCTGATACCTGAATGTGCCAGATGAGCAAAAGATGGGCTAGAGGTGCATCTCTGGAAATGACTGTGGTGCGCTGGAGGCTTTGGAGACATGAGATGTCTAGCGAGCTGCCAGGGCCCTGAGAAGTACACTAGCATTGGCTGTCTTTCTAGAGAGAGTGCAGTGCGAATGCAGCTATTCTCTGTCAGCTGTTTGTCTTCTTTCTTTCCCTGTGAGGGTAAGTGCCTGACAGACTCTGGAATTGACCACTAGTAAATGTTACCTGAGAACAATTTGTATATTTTTGTCCCCACAGCAACCTAACATCAAACAGAAGTTTGTGGCCCTCCTGAAACGATTCAAAGTTTCTGATGAGGTACGGCCCCTTACTTCCAGTTTCACTCCTAGGCCCTATATGGCCACTAGGAATCAGGATTATGGGGTCATGATTCCTACCTCTTGCATGCATAGCAGAGCCCCAGGAGAGATGGCATATGGAGAAGAGCTTTATGTTTCTTGAAGAGAAAATGAGGGCTTCACATGAAGAGTATGGTTTCATGGTATTTAGAAACACTTAGAACAGTCAGATCCAATCATAATACTCAAGTCTCTGATAAGGGCAGCAATGAAATATCTTAGCTGTTGTTTAATTTGTCCTCCTAGCCCAAGGTCAGCTAAGTGAGCAACATCCCAAGTGTGATATATCCTCATTGATCACCTCTGGATAGAAACCCCCTAGACCCTGGAGGTCCTGGTTTCATTCACACAGGTTTCTAAGTAAACTAAATGTGAGTAAAGATAGAAAATGTTGAGAAAGGGTCTTTGTCCCACTGTGGGCTGCAAATAAAAGTAGCTTACACCTGAATTTGAAGGACAGAGCAGAAAATGGGCTAGGCTACCAGACTGGATTTTCTTGTATGATTCCCTGGGAGGCACATCAGCACTTTGTCTTCCCCCCTGGTGCCAGTCCTGGTTTGAATATTGATAGTCACTGAGAGGGAAAGTAGCCCCAGCATGTCGCTGCTGTCAGAGTCAGGCCATATAGGGACACAGTGGTTGCTCTACTGGAGTACTAGTACTCTATTAGTCTAGAGGGACAATGCTGCCTGTCCCTCTAGAAGGAATCTTGAGAGCAATGACTGACAGATGACCCAGGAGGCAGATTTGCTCATCTAACCACAAATGGTAGTAGGGAGAGCTCCAGAGTCACAGGTGTTTGTTTGCTTACAGGTGGGCTTTGGGCTAGAACATGTGTCTCGGGAGCAGATTCGGGAAGTGGAAGAGGACCTGGATGAACTATACGACAGTCTAGAGATGTACAACCCCAGCGACAGTGGCCCTGAGATGGAAGAAACAGAAAGCATCCTCAGCACCCCAAAGCCCAAGCTCAAGTGAGGCCCAGAGCTCCTCCTAGGCTGCCTCCTGAGCTCCCCTTTCCCTCCACCATTGTGTCGCCTGCATCCTTCCCCATACTTCACTTAGAGGATTGTGGCTTTTCTTCATCTCATGCCTCTCCTTCTCCTGCTGGAGATCAGTGTTTTGCCTGTGACTGACAAAAGTCCTGATAGTCTCTGCAGATCCCTGACCAACTCCATAGCATCCTACCTAACCAGTGTCTGCAGAGCCTTGAGCACTGGCTCACTCGGGCCTTGTGAACTGCTTTTCTGAGCTACAGTCATCACTAACGTCCGCTGTGCTTCTTTGCCGCAGGCCCTTCTTTGAGGGGATGTCTCAGTCCAGCTCACAGACGGAGATTGGCAGTCTCAACAGCAAAGGCAGCCTTGGAAAAGACACCACCAGCCCTGTGAGCAGAACAATGGTGAAAGGGGTTGGGAAAGAGAATTCTCACTCTGGGCCCTCTGCTTAAGTTTCATTCCTTTGGGGGCCTACAGAGTATCTTCAGTCTTCCTCCTCTGAGCCCTGGCTGGGAGCTTAGCAATCCAAGAGTAAAGTATTCTTTTTCTGCTCCAGCATGACATAGAGCCATTCTCCCTGCCTCAGAACCCTCCCTTCTATGAGGTACCTGAGAATATGAGGCATATTGCATGCCATTTGGCCTGGGGGGAGGTGATTCTGCCTTCGAGCTACAAAAAAAAATCAGGTATAAAAGGACAGAGCGATCTGTCCAGGAATCGGGAGAGCAATACTGTGGAAGAATGTGCAATTCAGTGAGTGAGTTTTAGTCTGCCTGCTGAGCAGGAGAGCTGCCTGCTTTGACTCCTAGCAGCTGGTCATAGGCAGGAGCCTGTAGTTGTCAAGCCCTCCTCAGGCTTGGATAGGCTGTTCCTACCTTTGTCCACAACTAAAGGCAAATGATCACCATATATAGTTTTAGAACCGAGCTATGGTGTGCTATTTAGGACCATATTTTTCTGTTAATGAGAGAAACTGAAGTTCTCCAGTTCTTGCTGTTCTGGCATCAAATGAGGCATAGTAATTTGTTCACAGGAGAGAATACACATCTTACTCTGCAATGGCTATTAACTGAGGAGATGAGCTGAAGGTGCCAGGCATTCCATCTGTTGAAAAGCAGTTTATGGCTGGCCAGGCTCCTGTCCTGTGTGTGCCTTCTTCTGGGACATCTCAGTGACCTTTCTCCCTTCTACCACCAGGTGGAGCTGTCTCCCAGCTTATCTCCTTATTAAACAACAACTGGCCCCCAAGCCCACCAAGAACTGTACCACAGGTCCTAGTAAGGAAGTGAAAGAAGGAAACCCATGGCCCATGTTAAAAATTACCCTTGGAGAAACTTCAGCCTGCTACTTGCAAATCCACATTCCCAGCACCTTCAAGCAGGGTCATAGTGGTCGAGAGTCAAGGAGGCAGCATTTAGTATTCAGAACAGCTTTTCCTCACAGAAAGCTGCCAGATGATTCTACAGAAAGTCTCTGTCCATATAGATAAATAATTGACCACTAGAGCACTCAGAGCAACATCTCTGGGAAGGAACCCAGAGCCTGCTGAAGGGAAGAGCATTGCACAGTGCTCTGTGAGTGATGAGCAATGTGCTGCTGTGACGGAGTATGCGTAAGGTGTTACAAGCCAATGGTCATGAAGCAGTAAGCATAGAATATGGCATACGTGGATGTTCAGTAAACGTTCATGGCCACTAAATGAGTAAGAGGAGCTGTTTAATATGGGCAATGGTGTTTCTGCATCAATGGAAGTTGACTATGTAGCTTGTTCAGTATGCCCTTGATTTGGCAAAAACAAACAAGGAAGCTGGTTTTAATCCCAGGTAGAGGTGGATCTTTGTAAGTTGGAGGCCAGCCTGGTCTACTTATCGAGACCCTAGCTCAAACAAGGAAACAAAAAGCCTTTAACTGTAAGGGGTGAGTTTTCCAGAGTGAATCTTAATTCCATCTTCCCACTGACTTGCTTCTTCTCAAGGCTGTTTCCTCATCTGCAACGCCTACATAGAAAACATGTGCTCTAAAAAGCCATGTGGAAATGCTGTGAGATCCTGTGGGTCAGACTTAGGCAGAGTGTATTGATTGATAGACCTACAGAAGTACAGTTCCTTAGCACATCCAGTTTTAGAGCCCCAAAACTGACAGACCATGAATGTCTTCTACTCAAGTCCTTTAAATGCTGGTTCCCTTGGCCAGACCTCAAACTGGCTTTGTTGTCTCCCTGCTGAGACTTCTATTTTGAAGAGCCCATATGTCGGTGTGGGTGTGGGTGTGGAATCCTTTAGAATGAAGGTATTTTGAGATGATAGGATAAGGCTGTGCTCTTAACGTGGGTACTTAGGGTAGACTAGGGAAAGGTGTGATTGTTGGAGGTAGGGTTGTGCACTTCTTGTCTAGCCTTGATAGCCTCTCATCTCCATTGCTAAGCACCAGTACTTTTGTTTTGTTTTGTTTTGTTTTGTTTTGTTTTCAGGATTAGGTCTTACTATGTAGCTCTGGCTGTTCTTCTGAATACAATGTAGACCAGGCTGGCCTAGAACTCACAGAGATCTACCTGCCCTTGCCCCCTGGAGCTGGGATTAAAGGTATGTGCAACCATGCCTGGCCTACTTTTTTTTTTTTTTTTTTTTTTTTTTAAACTTTTTCTTTTTCTTTTTGTGGTACAGGGAATAGAACCAAGGGCTTTGTCTAAACTAAGAAATCTACCAGTGAGCTATGTCACCAGCCTTGCTAATGTATTTTCTTTCTTTTTTTAAAATTTTACTTTGTATATGAGTGTTTTGTCTGTATATATGTGTACTTCATGTGTGCCTGGTGCCCACAGAGGTCTAAAAAGAGTGTAGGATCCCCTAGAACTGGAGTTACGCATAGCTGTGAGCCACCATATGGTGTCAGGGGCTGACCCTGAACAACTGCAAGAACAGCACGTGCTCTTAACCCTTGAGCCAGTTCTCTAGACTTGTGGGGTTCCCTAATCTCTCACTTTTAGGCTCCAATTTCTTAGAGAATTCACTTTATTACTAGAACCAGAAAGGATTTCTGCTGATACAAATTGTAGCAGTTGTTGAGTTTTTTGGTTTTTTTTTTAAGATTTATTTATTTATTTATACACACACTGTAGCTGTTTTCAGACACTTTTTCTTCTCTGTTCATCCTGGTCCCTGTAGCTGTCTTCAGACACACCAGAAGAGGGCATCAGATTTCATTACGGATGGTTGTGAGCCATCATGTGGTTGCTGGGATTTGAACTCATGACCTTCGGTAGAACAGTCAGCGCTCTTAACCACTGAGCCATCTCTCCAGCCCAGTTGTTGAGTTTTCAACTCTTGAGACTCAAACACAACATAATTTGGTTCTCTGTGCTGGTAAGAGTAAAGCCTGATAGTGCTTCAGGACACCTGCCCACGACTTAGCCAAAATGAAAGTCTGAAACTATGACAGTCTCCCTTCTCTGACAAGCAGAGGCAGCACCATGTGTCCTCTTGATACAAAAATGTTAGAGACTAGTACTAACTAACTAGTGCTAAGGTTATTGAGCACCCCTGCCCAGCCCTTCAGATAGTGTTGGAGCAGGAACAGAAGTTTCAAGAGTCAGGAGTTTGTTCCTAGTTCTTCTTTGTCACAAGCCTGAATGCAGCTCCTATAGCAGTGGGGACGTAGATATCCCTAAATACTGCTGTGAAAACAACGCTGTAGCTGTCTCAGGGTTTGACAAGTCATGCTACCTTGAGACCAACCCAGTAGAAATTCTTGCTGAACTCCCAGAGTGAGCTTCTACCCTAGGTCCAACCAAGCAGGGCTTTTCTGGGATTCTAGACTGTTAGTATTGGTTAATGGGTGTCATGTAAGTAGACTAACTATGCACTCTGGAGGCAGCCTGTTCTGTGTGGCTGTGAGTCACTACACAGACCATGCCATTTCAAGCTCTGACGTTACTGCCTCTAGCTCAGGTGTGTCAGATTTGTCTTGCAGATGGCTTTAAGCAGTGGTCCTCCGATAAGGATGGTTTGCCTCTCAGAAGACATTTGTCATTGGTTTGAGATATTTTAGCCCAACAGGAAGGGCTACTACTAGCATCCAGAGAGTCAAGGCCAAACTCTAAACACCCTGCAGTACACAAATGATGGAGCTCTAAATGTTAGTTCAGGTGGAAACACCCTGGCTTTGAGTATAGCATAGGGAGGCTTCTTTTGTAGTCTTTGTTGGTTAGTTCACTCCATGGCATCCTGAACTTAATTAGCCTGCCGTTTCCAGTTGTATATATTTTACAAAGAGAAAGGACTTTGAGTAGTTGAGGTTAAGTGAGACATCCTGAATGTCCTTTGGTTTCACAGAAGAAAGAAATTCTCTGGGGCCAGTGCCTCCCTGACTCCTGTACCCTGTTGCCCATAACTGGCTGTGATGCTTGTCTGGCCAGATTATTAGCAAATATGAATGATCTTGTTTGTCCATCTGTGTCTGCTTAATAAACTCTTCACATTTATGAGAAATGCTAATAAGACAGTGGAGAATGAAAGTCTGAAACTGAGAGTCTCCCTTCTCTGACAAGCAGAGACAGCACCATGTGTCCTCTTGTTGCAGAAGTGTTCAGATTTTATAGATCCAGCAGAAAACCACCTAACATCAAGCCCTTTGCCCTAGCAACATAACTGAGAGTCAGAATGTCTGGCTCTGAGCCAGCTGTGGTGGCACACGCCTTTTGTCCTAGTACTTAGGAGGCAGAGAGATGATCTATTGAGTTTTGAGGCCAGCCAGGTCTACCAGAGCAAGCTCCAGAACAGCCAGGACTACACAGCAAAACCTTGTCTAGAAAAAACAAAAAATAAATAAATGGGGTTTCTAGTTCTGCACCCCTGTGTATCATTTACATAATGATTTTTTAAATATTTAGCTTTTGTGTTATGTATGTGTGTGAGAATGTTCATTTGAGTGTGATTTCCTTCAGAGGCTAGAAAAGGTATTGAATCCCCTTGAACTGGAGTTACAGGCAGTTATGGACTACCCGATGGGGTTGCTAGAAATCAAACCCAGCTTCTCTGCAAGTTCTCAACCAGTGCTCACCAAGCCATCTCTCCAATCCATACTTAATGGTTTCTTGAAACAAACTGGCCTTTTTGAGGCTGAGTTTTCACAAAAAACACCTCACCCCTTCTCAAAAGATGAAAGTGCTGAAGGCTATATGAGGTTGAAGATAAAATGAAAGTATTTTAAGCTTCTTGGGGGACCTAATAAGTTAGAGTGCTAGTTGCTTGGATTGTGGGTGATGATGATGATGATGATGATGATGATTTTGCAGATGGAATTGGCTGCTTTAGAAAAAGTCAAATCTACTTGGATTAAAAACCAAGATGACAGCTTGACTGAAACAGACACTTTAGTAAGTATGGTTTCATCTCCTGCCTTGATCATTTCAGATTGTCTTTGTACCTTTAAAAACATAGGGAAAGCCAGATAAAATAGTGCACACCTACAATCAAGGGGACAGGCAAAGGCAGATGGATCTTTGTTAGGTCAAGGCTAGCCTAATGAAATGCTGTTGATAGATAGATAGATACAGACTGACTGACTGACTGACTGACACACATACACTGATTCACATGCAGAGAGACAGACAGACAGACAGACAAAGAGGAGAGGAGAGATTCATTTTAGAAAGATATTCAGGACACCTTGGAATTTTTGCCTTAAATCTGCGGGTTTGTGAATGTCCTGTGTTTCCTTTCCCCTGAAATCCTTGCCTTTGAAATGGAACCCATCCTAGCAACCAGGTCCTCCCCCAGACTAGTAAACCAGAAATGTCCCCATTCTGCCCTAAGTAGAACTGACCAAATACTACTTTGTATTTTTTTTACTGTCACCCTCCTTTACTTCTGAAAGATGGTGGCCAATGTCTAGCCCTGGGGGGCTGCTCACTTCCCCATCTGTTGCCTTCTTAATATTCAGGAAGCTAATGGCATTAAATCTCTGAGGGTCACTGGTCAGCTTCTCCGGGAGATGCTAGAACTGGCTAGGAGTGTAAGCCAACACCCCATGAGGTAGAATTGAGTCAGCTGGGCCCCGTTTCATAAGCTGTTACTGCTGCACCTGCTAACCCTGAACACAGACAACACCCACCTGTGCAGACCTGGACACGGCTCAGTGGAGGCCCTGGAATGAGAACTTCTCTGAGTTGGCTACACTAATGGAATACCTGGACATGTACCCAGTGAGACAGGGAGCTAGACATTAGAGGGGGAACTTAACAAAAATGCTGTCCGGGACAGTGACCACATGGCAAGACCTTTTAGTGGTTGAATTGAATCCAGTAATATTTAGGCTTATGTTTTCTATAGTAAATAACTACTACTTTGCTCATCTTGAAAATGATAAAGCATTAGGTCTATCCAAGATTAAACCTACTGCACCATTACTTCATCACTTAGTTGTTGAAATAAAGTCCTCTTTCCCCATTACTACACATAACCAATACAGTGATCTTTCCAAAGTGAAATTTCAATCACGCCACTTCCTGATTATGACTCTCTAGTGACTGACCAAATCTCAGACTGAATCTTAACTCAGGGTCCAAGAGAGAAGGCAGATACCCAAAGCATGCCTGCCATAGGATGTTCTTACCCACGTGGAAGTCGGGACACTTAATAACTGTGGGAGTGGAAAGAGGCAAGTGGTAATTCAGGTGTGTGCGAGTGTTTGTCTTCATCCAGCTAATGGTCTCTGGGGCTCTATTCACATTAAAATTTAGTTCAGGCTAGGGGTGTAGCTTAGTGGTAGGCTTTTTTTTCTAGTATATTTGAAGTCTTAAGTTCCATTCCCAGCCATACATATTCAAAATTAGGGCTAGGGAAGTCACTCAGATTGACAGAGTACTTGCTTAACATTCATAAAGCCTTGGCCCAACATCCAAGCAGATGTAGTAGCACACGCCTCTCGTCCCAGTGTGCAGGGTTAGAGACAGGAGGGTCCAGAGCTCAGAGCCAAACTAGGATACATATGACCATATCTCAATCAAAAATTTTTTTTAAATCAAGTTGTATTTTAGATTTGAGTACTTTGTAAAAGTTATTCCTCAAGGAATGGATGCTTTAAAAAAATTGAAGGATAGGCAGGAAGGTGTAAGTAGGTAAGCAGGTTCTGATGTACTTGGAAAGCCGTGCTTGAAGAGGTGGGGGGTTGACTTAGGAACGCCCCCTGGAAGCAGGGCAGAGCGCTTGGTGCAGTTTGAGTCACATCCTGGTGTGATTGCCTTTGTACTTTGGGAAGACAACCTGGTGTGAGCTGCAAGACCATCTGAAGAAGGAAAGGCAAGTTCTGAACCCAGAGGGTGGAAGGAAGACATGAGCCTGAAAGAGCCAAGGAAGATGGGGTGGACAGGCGCTGCATTCCAGATGGGAAGGAAGTGATTTCAGGGCTCTGGCCAAGATGAGGAATGTAGACAAGACCCTCAGAAGCACAGGTTCTGCCCTAATGAGAAGCTAAAGGGATGCAGATAGTAGCCCCTCCACTGACCTATAGATGGGCTACCATCAGTCCCTCTCTTGTGCTGGGATACTATTCATAGAGCTGGAGGGCAAAGGTGACGGGAGCACACGACATCCAGCACAAGGGGGACAAGAGTGTGATAAGCATACTAGAACCCTGTGCTCCCACTCAGCATGCTTCCAGGAAAGTGGTGGTCTTCCCAGGGCTCTGTGGAGGCTCCTGCAGAGGTATCAAGTAAGAGATAACATTTTTGCCACCTTTCTTGCCGCAGGAAGTCACTGACCAGGACATGTTTGGAGATATGAGCACAAGTCTGGTTGTACCAGAAAAAGTCAAAACTCCTATGAAGTCCAGCAAAGCTGATCTGCAGGGCTCCGCCTCTCCCAGGTACCCCAGTGAGGAAGGACACAGGCAACAGACCCTGCAGCTATATGTTGGGGGGAGGGGTGGGGCTGATGTGGCTTTGGGATTGAAATGGCTGTTAACCCCGTTCCTGCTACCATCAGCAAGGTGGAAGGGACACACACACCTCGGCAAAAGAGGAGCACTCCCCTGAAGGAGCGGCAGCTCTCTAAGCCCCTGAGTGAGAGGACCAACAGTTCTGACAGTGAGCGCTCTCCTGACCTGGGCCACAGCACACAGGTAATCTTGGGTTCTTGCAAGATCAGGACCCCTTTCTTGGATTTCAGTCTGTTTCTTTGACAGCTGGGTGGAGAAAAAAGAGGTATCCCTTTCTGGGGTACCTAAGTTAGAGAAGCCATCATACTTGTTATCCTCTGCTGTGTGGAATTTGGGGTCCAGGTGAGTGGTGGTGAACAGGGACAGGAACAAGAACTGTTAGCATTGCTCCCCTGCCAATGTGCCATGGCTATTCCAAGCTCTTCTTAGGCTACTCTCAACCCTGAGGATAGCTGGAGAAGATGTGAGCACAAACCAGACCTGAGGAGTGTGTCCTCGCTGTGACACTGGTATCAGAGCCAGGGCAAGAGGCCGCCCGTGCCCGTTACTGTTCTCCTAGAGTGAGGCAGACAAGTCCTCTAATAAATACTATGGAAGGGCAAGGTTGGGACTGTGGGACTTCCTGAACTTGATGCTATCACAGAGCTGCGAGCCAAGCTGAGGCTAGAGTAGCCCAGCACCTAGGCTGAGGTATTGTCCTTCTGCTTGGTCATTGTTCTTGAAATACCTTTGTTCCCGGGACAGTGAGTCCCACACCGTGCCTCCTCCACACTGCCCTTGCTGCTTTCTCCAAGCAGCAGCTCACTCACTGCTCTCAGCCCCCTACCTACCATGCTACCCCAGAGCCATGCCCCTCATATGATGCCTTTGCTTCCCAGCCCCACAGGATCTCCCCAGAACAACCACTGCTATGACTTTATGCCTGGTGTGTTAGTGTATTCTCCAAGGACACTCATCTTCCTCCTCATCTCCATTTTAGTCTGATCAATGGGAGACTGTCTCCACAAAGCCTTAGTTACCCTTGTGCCAGAAGTCCTATCTATTCCCACCTGCCCAACCAACACTTGTTCCTACAGATTCCAAGAAAGGTGGTATACGACCAACTGAATCAGATCCTGGTGTCAGATGCAGCACTCCCTGAAAATGTCATCCTGGTGAACACCACAGACTGGCAAGGCCAGGTAGAGCATTGAGGTTCAAGCGGTAGTGGGTCTGCAGATGCTCCCAGTGTGTGATCTGAAACAGCACACAGGGAGACAGGAGAGTGACTTCATCTGCCATCTATGTCTGCCTCATAGACATTGGCTCCAAGGATGTGGGCATGGGTGACATTTGGAACCCTTAGTCCGTCCTCCTCATTTCACAGTCAGCATGTTTCCATGGGGTCTGCTGTGCCCTCGTCTTACACATAACCTGAGGAGGACAGGTGCTTTGCAGCTCTGTCTGGGCCTTGCCTGCCTTCTCAGCATTTGTGGGGAGTGATGTAGCTTACCCGTGTCCCTGCCTTTCCCCCCTCTAGTATGTGGCTGAATTGCTTCAAGACCAGAGGAAGCCTGTTGTATGCACCTGCTCAACAGTGGAGGTCCAGGCGGTGTTGTCTGCCCTGCTCACTAGGATTCAGCGCTAGTAAGGTTTTCTTCTTAGGATGTTTTGTGGTCCCTCTGTCTCATCTTCCCATCTGACTTCTAGCGATGGTAATACTCTCAGGCTAGGAGGTCGCAGCTCCAATTTGTACTTGGAGACAGAGCCTGCAGCAGTGCTCTATGCCCTAGTGAAATATCAGCTCCTGAAACTTCTGCTTCCACCACCTCTACACCCTGGACTCAGGCCTCACTTAGACTTGCTTCATCTTTCTCCTAAATCTAAGACAAAGAAGAGAGTACAGGGTTCTAAAAATATGTTACATTCCTTCCCTCTGTGGTAACATGCTGTTTGTTAAGGAGAGCCTATGTTTACCACTCCAGGATCACCTTAGAGAGGCCCGGTAACCTCTCTCATGTGGCATCAAGGAGGTTCCAGGTGTCCAGGCCTCTCAGGCAGCGCCCAGCTTTCTGCTGGCTCTGCCTCCCCGTAGACGGCGGCCTGCCCTCTTGAGTGGCCTGTGGCTTGCTGCGTCCTTGTATCATTTTGTTCTTGGCATGCTTCCCCTGTGGCTTTTGGAAATGCATGAAGTCAGAGCTTAAGGCCTGCCCTGAGCAGGATCCTGGGGCCTAAATATGGTGTGTGTACACCCCCTTTCTTACCAGCTGCAACTGCAACTCATCCATGCCGAGGCCAGTCAAGGTGGCAGCTGTGGGCAGCCAGAGTTACCTGAGCTCCATCCTCCGGTTTTTTGTCAAGTCCCTTGCCAGCAAGACCCCGGACTGGCTGGGTTACATGCGATTCCTCATCATTCCCCTAGGTAACGTCTGGCATCATTCAGGAGACCTCCATTAGCAGACCTGGTTCCTGCAGCAAGGATGGGAATTGGTCAGGGAAACTAAAGGCTGGACCATGGCTGGGGATAGCTGTTCCCTCTACTCTACCCACTAACATTTTACTTTCTCTGGTTTTCCCTCTACCAGGTTCTCATCCAGTGGCCAAATACTTGGGCTCAGTAGATAGTAGATATAGCAGCACCTTTCTTGATTCTGCCTGGAGAGACCTGTTCAGTCGCTCAGAGCCTCCAGTATCAGGTAAGGGCCGCTGGTAGGAACCTCCGAGAAGTGAGGCTTCTGGTTCCCCAGTGTAGCGGAAGAGAGTGGGGAGCAACCTTCTTTCCATTCCTGTAGCCTCCAGACTATGGCCCACTGTGCAGACGCCCTTCCCAGTTGATATTCATTACTGAAGGTGTGCCCTGTGTGGCCCTCTCCTCAGGATAGTTTCTGCATCTAAAAGTAAGGAGGTCAAGTGGCTGGTATGTGGGACAGCTCTGCTTATAGAAATGACATAGGCAATAGAGAGTGCCACTGATCAATCTCTTGTTGAGTGAGTGACACTGTACCAGCAGGTATCTGTCACCATACCATCCACTGGAGATGCTAGGGCTAGCATCAGAGTCCAGCTCAGGTGAGAAAGGACTGTGCTTTGGTTTATGATTCCTTTAATTCATGGCCAACAGGATCTTAGAGTCCTTTTTTCACTTCATCTCTGAGAGTCTTGGCTTGGTACTCAGGAGGGCCTCTCTGAGGGTCTGTAGGGCTGCACACTGAAATAGACACATGCAGGCTGGAGAGATGGCTCAGTGGTTAAGAGCACTGACTGCTCTTCCAAAGGTCTTGAGTTCAAATCCCAGCAACTACATAGTGGCTTACAACCATCTGTAATGGGATCTGCTGCCCTCTTCTGGGGTGTCTGAAGACAGCTACAGTGAGCAGGGCCAGAGCGAGCGGGGCCGGAGAGAGAAGAAAAGGTGTCTGAAGACAGCTACAGTGTACTTACATATAATAATAAATAAGTAAATCTTTAAAAAAAGAAAGAAAGAAAGAGACACATGCCTCCTGGCCTTTCTGCAGAGCCACTGGATGTCGTGGGCCGTGTGATGCAGTATGTCAATGGAGCTACCACAACGCACCAGCTGCCTGTGGCCGAAGCCATGTTGACTTGCAGGCATAAGTTGTAAGTCTAACATTAGGAGTTTTCTAAAATCAGGTTGGGTAGATTAGAGGGACCTAGAGTTCTTTCATTTTTTATATTTTCTTTTTTGCTATTCCATTTCCTGTCAAAGAGGCCCAAGGATGTCACACGCCTCCGCGCCTGGGCCTTCCCTGCATAGGTGTCAGTCATTTTCCTCACTGGTGACTGAAATCAGAGGGCAAGAATGAGCAGAGCTGTTTGCACAGCATGCTCTCTCCACTCTGTCCTCAGTGAGTGGCCACCCCGCAGTGTGACAGGACTGAGAAGGATACAGTGTGGGAAGCTCATTTCTCCAGCGCTCTTGCAAGCCCACTAATTGTGACTCTTTCCTGTTTCCCAACAGCCCTGATGAAGACTCCTACCAGAAGTTTATTCCCTTCATTGGTGTATGTACTTGCTTCCCTCTTCTGGCCCAGCCTCCCAGCCTTCTTACTTTCCCTTTGTATAAGAAAAGGCCGTGTGTGGTGGCACACCATTAAATCCAGAACTCTGGAGGCAGAGGCAGCAAGATGTCTGTAGCTAAAGTTGGCCTTGAACTTGTGGTTCTCCTGCCTCAGCTTCCTAAATGCTAGGCTTACAGAGGCACATCTTTCCCAAATCAAGAACTACCCCAGATTAGTTACTGGGTTCTCCTGTTTATTGTACCAGGCCCTGAACTTGGAGCCTTGGACTACTGAAGCTTACTCTACACTGTGGCTTCTCCAGGCTCAGGGAGGAGAAAGTGGCCTCAGAAATAGTAAAACTTGACATTCTCATAAGTCCAGAGCCAGCTACTTCACAGGGATGACTTTGAGGAAGAGCCTCTCTGTTGCAGGTGTATATATTAGTGAATTAGTGAAATTTGAGTAAATTTATCTCAAAATTAAGCAATATCCTCATGGATAGATGCCTTTGGGGTCAAGTGTATTGGACTTTGGTGTTCTTCACTTAGCAATGACATGATCTCAGGAGCCTTGAAATTCTGAAAAGCCAGAGCACTCTACAGAGGGCTGAAAACTGGTAATTCCATTCAGAAAGCGTTCTGATTTCCTTTCAGAGTTGACTTTTGTCTCCTGTGATCTTGAAGATCTCTCATAATCTTTACAGGCATCTTGAAAGGATGTCCTGAGTGATCTCACCTGGGGAGATGACCAGGCTTCCTCTAGCGACCTAGCCTGTCACTGCCTACTTAGCCTCTGGAAAACTCCCATTGCTGCATGGCAGTTCAGAATCCCAGCTGCCACACAGGCTGGCAGTATACCTACTGCCTTCATGGAACTAGGGATATGAGAACACTCACTGTGCTCTCAGAGTAAGTGAGAGATTTAAAAAAAATGTTTCAGTGGCCATCGTTCAGTGACAGCACATACATAAGACCCTGGGTTCTACTTGCAGCATAACCACAAGATCGAGCAGCCTGCCAGGGGAGCTAGGGAGATGATAGCTGTATCCAGGAAGGTCCAGGGTGTCAATTTTGGACCCATCCAGGTGCCATCTGAAAAGGGCACATGGTCTTTGCTGCAGCAGCCCCAGCCCAGCCCTTAACCTCCAGCCAAATTGTTCTGCTGGATAGGCTGGCTCAGGTGCCAGGACACCAGACCCCTACCTATCATTTAGAACACAGAATACAGTAACCAAGTGTCTCTAGTTGTATTTTTTTCTGGCCACTGGAGGGCACCTTCCATCTTCTCCAGAATTCGCGAGACATACCCTCCAAGGATACTTCAGATTGCAAGAAAGTTGGAAGTAGAAAAGTTGTGGCTACACCTTCCACAATTCACTTGTCTTGACACAGAACCTAGCCAGCCTTGAGATATACTTATTCCAAAGCCAATATGGTTTTAGAAGAAATTAGATCAGGACACTGCCTTCAAAGTTGGCTCTGCTTGTAGTCCCCAGAGAAGGGCTACCAAGTCTCATAGGCCCACCTCACAGGACTGGGCTTCTTTCCTTTAGTTAAGTCCTAGGCTGTTTCAGATGTATAAAGATTTTTTTAGTCATTGACAACACACCATGTAGTTATGGTTGTACTGCTGTCCATGTGTTGGTAATAGTTGGATTGGGGCTTGCTGTCCTGACAGAGGACCTAACAAAAGCCCCATCTCTACAGGTTGTAAAAGTGGGCCTTGTTGAAGACTCGCCCTCCACTGCAGGTAAGCTAAAGTGCCTTTGCTTCTCTGAGTGAGCTCATACTTTCCCAGCTTGTGGTGTAATTAGATGAATGTGCTCAAGGAAGCAGTTGACTTGGGAAGGTATGGGTCATTCCTCTGAGAAGACCCTGGGGCCCACTGAAAGGAAAGCACACCTCCTGCCACCAGCAGGTCAAGGGTGACTGCCTCTGCCCAACTGTGTTTGTCCCTTTGGCAGGTGATGGGGACGATTCACCTGTGGTCAGCCTTACTGTACCCTCCACATCACCACCCTCAAGCTCAGGCCTGAGCCGAGATGCCACAGCTACCCCTCCCTCATCCCCATCCATGAGCAGTGCCCTCGCCATCGTGGGGTAAGGTTCTTCCCCAACCTGACTTCCTTCCCAGGCATGGCACACTGGCACAACATCGCCATACTGGGTGAGAGCAGTGGCTTAGGTAGAATTCAGAGACAGGTCATAAGGTGACTGAGACATTGAAAGAAAGTTTAGTGAAGTTTGGTTCTTCTTGCTTTGTCTAGCCTTCATTGTTGTAGGGTCAGCTGCGGCTATATTGACATAGTGGCTCTAGTAGGCTGTATTCAGATGGCTTCCTATGGGACCTCCTAGGGCAGTGGTTCTCAACCTGTGAGTCATGACCGCTTTCACAGGGGTTGCCTAAGACCGTCAGAACAAATAGATATCAGCCGGGCAGTGGTGGTGCTTACCTTTAATCCCAGCACTTGAGAGGAAGAGGCAGGCAGACATCTGTAAGTTTAAGGTCAGCCTGGTCTGTAGAGTGAGTTCCAGGATAGCCAGAGCTATACAAAGAAACCAGTCTCAAAAAAAATCAAACAAAAAAACCCACAGATATTTATGTTACGATTCCTAACAGTAGCAGAATTACAGTTATCTATCAAGTAGTAGCAAAAATAACTTTATGGCTGTGGGTCAGCACAGCATAAGGAATTGTATTAAATGGCAGCAGTATCAGAAAGGTTGGGAACCGCTACCCTAGGGATTCCTGGGTTGAGTGGCACCACCTGTGTGCACTATGGTGACTCTGGAAAGTTACTGAGCTTTAGTTTCCGCTCTGTGTGCAGGTGATCTGGCCATCTCACAGGGATAGTGAGGCCTGAGTGGCAATAGTGTCAGTGTGGGACATGCTTCAAAGTGGCACCTTCTGTGCAATACCTGATGGAAGCCCCTAGAGCTGTAGCAGCCAATGGCTCAGGTCTAGGTTGGGCCTGCAGTGTTGAGAGGGAGAATGTTTCTTTAGACTCTCAGGTACCTAAAGTTCAGGGAGACGGCCAACAGGCTGGGTTTTTTTGCCATGTCTGAGGGAGGGCTAGGGAAGGTGTCGTGAGGGTAAAGGACAAAGACTTTCAGGCAAGAAAAGCTAGGTATGGCCAGGCACAGAAAACTGCATCTTCACTCTTCTGTCTTCACCATTTCCTTTCCTCACAACTCAAGAGGGAGACATTGCCATTGGCTTTTCAGAAGTGCTCATGACAGTATCATAACTTCTGAGGAAGCCGTGGGCCCTAGAGCTAGAGTCCAGCCCTTCTCTGCATTATATTCACTCTCCTGGTCTTCTACTGTCATGGAAGAGACAGTTTAGGAATACATCCACATTCTGCCTCAGTGATCTAGTACTTTTAAGCTTGCAGGAAGCTTGTTTTTTCATCTACTACATGAAAGGCTTCTATCCAGCTTGGATTTGAGGACTGGGACCAACCCCTACCTTGGCCTCTTTTCTCATCCAATTTAAACTTGTTTTTTAATGGAGCCACCAAAATGAGGCAGAAGGAAAAGTCAGATGACTTTCATAGCCTGGGTACCTATTGTGTCTGACGCCTCCTTTCAAGAAAACACTCCATTTTCCCCAGGAGCTAAAATTATCACTGAGCTAAAAGTGCCATACAAAAGCAAAAGTGCAGGGCAGCATCCCTTTGGCTCCCATGGTGGCCTTGAAGCCATGGTGCTGTTTTAGCCCCTGCTCCCTGCTTCTTCTCTCCAGCCATCTGCCTGCTTTGGGCCTGGGCTTGTTTGCTTGCATGTGTGCACACTCTTTTACAAAGCTTTCTGCTCTTCCCTTGTTTTATGAGTTTTGATTTCCTCACTGTGACTTGGGCTTTTATCTTCTGTCTTTGTTCTCAGATTCTGTGTGACTAGAGGAAACAGAGCCAGCTGGCTAGCCTTTTTCTCCATTCCCTGCTTCCAAAAGCAGTCTCTCCCATCCTTCAGTGGGCTCATGTGATTAGGCACTGAGGTCAAAGCCAACATGTTGTTTCTATTTCACTTCTCCAGGAGCCCAAATAGCCCATATGGGGATGTGATTGGCCTCCAGGTGGACTACTGGCTAGGCCACCCTGGGGAGCGAAGGAGAGAAGGAGATAAGAGGGATGCCAGCTCAAAGAATACCCTCAAGAGTGTCTTCCGCTCAGTGCAGGTTTCTCGCCTGCCACATGCAGGGGAAGCCCAGCTTTCTGGCACCATGTCAATGACTGTGGTCACCAAAGAGAAGAACAAGAAAGGTAGGCCAGGGAAGACACCAGACCAGCAGACCTCACTGGTCTCCCCTCCAAGCCCCCATCCTAGGGCCTGGGCCCAAATCTGCTTCTGCATAGGATACATGTATTAGTATGTAGCTCTTGAGGCTAGCCTAGGGCCCAACAGGCAGCTCTACATCAGGTAGAGGAGAAGGCCACTGCCTTCAGGATGAGTATGGAATGGAGAGGGCCACCTTCATGTCCCACCTCCAGGGATGGAAGCCATTCCAGGGAGGTTTCTTTTTTTTTTTTTGGTTTTTTTTTGTTTTTTTGTTTTTTCAAGACAGAGTTTCTCTGTATAGCCCTGGCTGTCCTGGAACTCACTCTGTAGACCAGGCTGGCCTCGAACTCAGAAATCTGCCTGCCTCTGCCTCCCGAGTGCTGGGATTAAAGGTGTGCGCCACCACTGCCCCGCTCCAGGGAGGTTTCAACAGCAAAAGATATGACCGCTTTTGAAAAATAAGGAGCTGAGCATAGCAGTATATATCTATAATCCCAGCATTTGGGAGACTGAGGCAGGAGAATTACAAGTTCAAGGCCATGAGATTCTACCTCAAAATAATCACCCATATTCCCAAAAAGAGAGGCAAATGCAGATAAAGGGGTAATTAGAACATTGAGGGCAGAGTTGCAGAGTAATTGTCGGTCCTGTTCTCCAAGAGAATAAGACAAGAATCCCTACTACCAGACCACTGCTTGGGTAACCATTTGAAACACTGTAGCTCCAGATGTGTACCTGCAGCATATGTCCTTGTGACCCCAAATCTGCCTCCACAGGAGCTCCAGGAAGCTGTGCCTCTTCCTGTGTGTGCCTCTTTCCTTCAGAGTTCTCTCAGGGCCTAAACCAGGCCTGCAGCCAAGCCCACCACTGGCATAGGGACCTGCCATCAGCTCAGCAGGGGCTCTACCCTACCTCACTTTCTTCCCAGAGTAGAGCCAGCTTGGGTTATTCCCACATCTGGGGCAGAGGCAGTGCAAACATTTGCCACTTTTATCACTCAGCCACTGCTTTGGTGACCCAGACAGGGAGGCAGCCCTGCCCCAAGGTGCCCAGACACTCCCCCTGGGAGAGACTTTGGAGACCATCTGGCCCCAAAGCGTCACTGTATAGATGAAGAGGGGCCCAGACAAACGTGCAGAATCATAGGCAAAGTGGCCCAGGAGTTCAAAGTTCTTCCTGGCCAGGGTCAGGAAGCATGGGCAACAAATTACCTCCCCAGCCCCAGCAAGAAGGAAGCAGATAGAGCTGGGGGTGGGAGGGGAAGGCTGGCTGGCTGTTTCCCAACTCTCTTGACACGTGTTTTGTGCTGGCTTTACAGTGCCCACTATCTTCCTGAGCAAGAAGCCCCGGGAAAAGGAGGTGGATTCTAAGAGCCAGGTCATCGAGGGCATCAGCCGCCTCATCTGTTCTGCAAAGCAGCAGCAAACCATGCTGAGAGGTGTGATAGTAGTGGTGGAAGAGGGGGGAGGGGCCGCAGCCTCCCTGGGGGGAGGGGTGCTTTTAGCTAACCCATAACCTTTCTCTTCCCTATCACCTCAGTGTCCATCGATGGAGTTGAGTGGAGTGACATCAAGTTCTTCCAGCTGGCAGCCCAGTGGCCCACTCATGTCAAGCACTTTCCAGTGGGTCTCTTCAGTGGCAGCAAGACCACCTGAGACCCTGCCTCCCAACCACTCCCTCCTGGCACTGCCACCCAGCCTCACCACCTGCGGGCAGGGGAAGGCCAGCAAGCCCCAGCCCAGCCTCCCTTTCCCAGCACTGGGGCTTGCCTCTACACACCCAGTCCTGGAGGACACTGCCACTGAGGATGCAGCTCTCCCCTCACTGCCCAGCCCATCTCTGGACTACCCTCTCTCCTGTTCCAGGCCCAGAACTGGGTGGTCCTGCCTTCTGGTGCCCATAATCCCTGTAATTGAATAATCTGGGCCTTCCTTCACCTCACTCACCCCTGTAGCACTGGTACCCTTTCTGGAAATGAGAAACCTGGAGTTCTGGTACACAGTGAGACAGCCCAGAATCCTACATAGCCTGGCCACCCAGCTCTGCATTTCCAAGGCTCTGTTGCCTGTTGTACTCACCCTGCCTTCCTCCAACAGGGCTGGGGCCTCCTGTCCATTCCTGTGACATCACCTGCCTCACAGCTTCCCAGTAGGGGGAAGGAGGATGACCCCTGGGCATCCTGGTGTTTCTGAGATTGAAGGGGCCTTCCCAGTCTCTCCCATGCATGATTTCCTGACACCTCAAGTTGCTTGGATGTCCTGTGTTTTGTGTGTTTTTAGTCGTTTGGGTAACTTGTCCTGTGCACAGGTCCTTGAGGCTCCTCCCTCTGCCTCCCAGCCTCCCACCTAACACTGCCCTGTGGCTTCATGAGGTAGGAGACAGTAAACCCACCCACCCCCTCCACTCTTCAGTATACACACATTATCTGTGACTCTTATCCATTCATATTGTCTCCCTTTTCCTGTGTCGGCTTGCCTCCCATTCCCCACTCTGTCTTCCCACTTCCTTCATGGCAGGGCCGCAGAAAGAGACCCATCTCCACCAGGTCTCCCTCCAGCAGCTTCCTTCCCTCTCTCAGCCATGGATGGGTCCCAGACCTCCCTCAGCCTCCTCATCAGTGTCTTCATGAGGGGCTGAGGACAAGGGACAGAGCTGGCCCAGCCTCCATGCCCTCTGGCACCTCAGAGCTTCCCTGTTGCCCTCTCACAGTTTCCTCACAGTGTGGCATGGAACTGCATTTGGAACAGAGTTTGGCATTCTTCACATCCAAGACTCTTAAGCCGTCCCCACTGCCCAGCCCTTCTGTCCAGAGTGTCTCCTGGGCCTGAGAATAAGTGGGGTGGGAAGACTGGGGCCATGTTGGGGTTTTTCATTCAATAAACTGGTGATTTCTTACCAACTGCCTTGGGCTCCTGACCCTCTGTCACTGTAACCATCCACCCTCAGCAGATGTGACTCCACTCAGAATAAGCCAGAGGCACAGGTAGAAAAGAGTATACTTCTGTGTTACTTCATTGTGGAAACAGGCTTGAAGGTGGCTTCCCAGAATGAAGCAAGCAGAAGGGTAGGTGCTGTTCCCATGTCAGATCCTCTTTTTCCCTAGAACCCACCATCCTCAAACTTGCCTCCCAAGGCAGGGGCATGTTCCTCCCTTCTGAGTCCAAGTGGTCTTTGCTTTGGCTGGTGGGTGGTTAAAACTGGATCCACCTGTTGAGTTTATTTTCCTGTTGGTCCTTGACCTGAAATGGGGAACAGTCATAGCTAGTGTCCTACTTTTGCTTCCCAGTGCTGTGATGAAATACCCTGACAACAGCAACTTAAGGAATAAAAGGTTTATTTGGCTCACCATTCCAGGTTACATTCCACCATTTTGGGGAAATCAAGGCAACAGGAACTTGAAGCAACTATAGTCACACGGACCTCCATAGTTCAGAGCAGAGGGCAATGAATTCATGAACACATGCAAGTGCTTGGCTCCTTTTCATTGCAGGTCTCTTAACTCTTCCCACAAAATGATGCTGCCCGCAGTGGGCTGGTCTTCCCACAAGTCAACCTAATATAAACAACTCCTTCTAGGTGGATCTAGGTCATGTGACAGTGGCATTTAAAACTAGCCACCACTACCAATGCCATGGGTGCAGACTTTCCTAAACTGCCAGGGGCCTAGACACAGAGACCACCTTAGACATGCCTGAGATGGAGCAGGGCAGACTTTTAGTTAACTTCAGACGTACTCCCTATAGTTTGTACCTAGAAGCCCTGCTCTGAAAAATCCAGAGCCCACCCAGCTGAATGACAAGCTTTCTAGGCTAATGGTAATGGGACTTAACTCCTGAGAACCAGAAGCCAGTGAGTGCTGGCAAAGTGCACCAGAGAAGACTGGTGACATGGTGAAGAGAGCCATGCAAGCATGATGACCTGGATCTGATCCCTGGAACCCCCATAAAATGAAAGGTGAGAATGACTTCACAAAGTTGATCTCTGGCCTCCACACAGCTCTGTGAATTAGAAAGGCCCGTAAGCAGAACCCATCAACAGAGCTGCTGTCACTTCCTTCTACTCATTTCAGGCTGTTTTCCTTATAGACCAAGCAGAAATCTCCTGGGTATGTTTGATTTAAATTAGTAATCCTGCCCCCTTTGACCCTTAATCTGCTCAGGCAAGGACCACTCTCTCCTGTCTTTCTCCCTGGCCTTCCCTCAGCACCTAGCTTGAGACACAGGAACTTGAGTTCTTGCCTATACCTCTTCTTCCCCATCCTGGACCCTGAATGCATTCACTGAGGTCCAGTGACCTTTCCTGCCTCCTCTTATGAGGGAACTTCCAAGAATCAACAAGCTCAGCCTTGAGGGTCTTATAGTCACAGCTGCTCTTGTAAGGATGACAACTGTTACAGTAAGAGACTAAAGTTCTACAACAGCCCCTTATCCAGATGCTTGATGCTCAGCATTTTCTTATAGGCCATGGAGGAACAGGGTAGAGAATGACTTTGAAGCCAAGAGGAGGAACAAAGCTGTGCAGAAATGTTTTCTCCTGCCAACAGGATACAACAGTGCTGGCTTAAGCCTTGAGACAGCTCTGCCAATCACAGATGAAGCACAACAGTCCCCAGGTTATCAGAAACATTATCTAAGGACTGGATGCATTTTGATCTGAGGGTAGAAGCCCTATCTAGCCCTCACCAACTCGACACTGGTTTTATTACTATGGAGCTCAGAAGACACCTTGCAGGAGCTGTTTTTCTTCTCACACCATGGAATTGCCAGGCTTGGCAGCAAGCACCTTTGCTTGCTGAGCTAGATCACCAGCCTTTTTTTTTTTTTTTTAAATAATAATGTATATGAGTGTTCTATCTGCATGTACATCTACATGCCAGAAAAGCAGAAGAGGGCATCAGTACTCACAGATGGCTGTGAGCCACCATGTGGTTGCTGGAACTTGAACTCAGGACCTCTGGAAGAGCAGACAGTGCTCTTAACCCCTGAGCCATCTCTCCAGCTCCCAACTTTTGTTTTTAATCTCAGAAAAGTTGCAGAGCTAGTACAGGGTGGTTGCTTAGCCTGCCCTATTACCCCTACGGCAAACATGTTCCATTTGCATAATTCATCATTATTAATCCATGTCTGAATTTAATGCATATTTCCTCTATTTCCCTCTGATATATCTTGTCCATTCCAGAAGCCCTTCCAGAATGCCACACTACACATAGTCACTGTTTTCTTGGGTTTGTCTGAGTTGTGACATTGCCTCCGATTTTGTATCTATTTTTTATGACCCTAACTTTTGTTTGTTTTTTCGAGACAGGGTTTCTTTGTGTAGCCCTGACTGTCCTAGAACTCACTCTGTAGACCAGGCTGGCTTCAAATTCAGGGGTCTGCCTGCCTTCCAAGTGCTGGGACTAAAGGCGTGCGCCACCACTGCCCAGCAATTCTAACTTTTTTTTGTTGTGCTGTTGATGCTGTTGCTTTTGTAGTACTTGGGATGGAACTTAAGACCCTGTATATACTGAGCAAGTGCCCTTCTACTGAGCAGCATTACCAAACTTCCTAAATATTTATTTTATTATTTTTAATTATATGTTTGTGTTAAGGTATGCCACATGTATGTGGATACCCATGAAGGCCAGAAGAGAGCATCAGATCTCTTAGAGCTGGAGTTACAGGTGGTTGTGAGCCACCCAACTTGGGTGCTGGGAAGTGAACTCAAGTCCTGCAAAAGCAGTAAGCATTCTTAGTCACTGAGCCATCTCTAGTTCCAGTATCCTCAGTCATCTTAACCTTGGCAGTTTGGAGGAATACAAGTCAAGTATTTTGTAGATTCTCTCTCAGTTGGAGTTTGTCCTGACTAGTTTTGTCATAAGTAGAGTCATTTGGGAAGAGGGACACTCAGTTGAGAAACAGGCTCCACAAGATTTGCCTGCTGGCGAGGAGACTGTAGGGTATTTTCTTAGTGATTGATGTGGGAGGGCCCAGCCCACTGTGTGGGGCCACCCTGGGCAGGTGGTCCTGGATAGTATAAAGCTGTGCTGAGCAAGCTATGGGAAGCAAGCCAGTAAGCAGTACTCCCCAATGGCCTCTGCATCAGGTTCTGCTCCCAGGTTCCTGCCTTAAGTTCCTGATATGACTTCCCTAGATGGACTATAAGATGTAAGATGAAACAAAACCTTTTTACTTTTGGTCATGATATTGTATAGCAATAGAATCCATTACTAATATGAGATCTGTCTGATGTGTTTTCTTATGGCTAGATTAGAAGGGCATCTGGCGTGCAGAGCATGGGCTGTCGGTGTCCTGCTGCTTCTGACAGTGACCTTGTTCCCTGGATAAGGCAGTCCGCAGGATTCCTCCCTGGAAAGCTGTGGGCATGACCCCTTTCCATGACCCCTTTCCATGACCCCTTTCCATACTGTCTCCAAATAGAGTAATAATTTGGGGGCAGGTGGGTTTCGTTCAGGTTTTTTTTTTTTTTATGGTTTATATATAAGAGTGTCTTGTCTACATTATGTGTGTGCACCACATTTGTGCCTGGTGCCTGCAGAGGCCAGAAGAGAGCATTGGATCCCCTGGAACTGGATTTACAGATGGTTATGAACCACTATGTGAGTGTTGGGGACTGAACCCTGATCCTATGTGTAAACACCAAATGCTCTTAACTGCTGAGTAAGCTTTTCAGCTCCTGACTGGTGGTTTTGTTTGCTTATTTGGGTGTGTTTTTATTTATTTTTGTATGTGCATGCATATATATCTGTTTGTGGACACTCATAGGCAATGTCACACAAGTAGAGATAGAACTTGTCGAAACCTGTTCCCCCAGGGATCAAATTCCGGTCCCCAGGCTTCTACCTGATGGCAAGTGCTTTCACCAGCTAAGCCATCTCACCTGCCCCATTTTAATACATTAAGTATGTATGTATGTATGTATGTATGTATGTATGTATGTATGTATGTGTTTTAGAGAGTGTGTGTATCACTATGTAGCCTTGGTTGGCCTGGAACTCACTATGTAGTCCAGGCTGGCCTCAAACTCATGGAGATCTGGCTGCCTCTGTCTCCTGAGTGCTGGGATTAATGGATGATATGCGCCATATCACCTGTCCATTTTAAATGATGTATTTTTAATTATGTATAGGTGTGTGTATCTTCATATGAACATGTGCATCTAAGTGTAGGGGCCTGCAAAGGCTACAGGCATCAGACCCCATAACTGCTGAGCCATCTCTCCACCACCAACACCCCCATTTTAATTTAATTTTTTTTGTGTAATTTTTGCTTTTTGAGATAGTGTCTTACTATGTAGCCCAGCCTAGCCTTGAATTCATGTTCCTCCTGCCTCAGCCACTGGAATGCCAGGATTGTAGACTACTTACTTCATCTCCCGACTGCTGTGTCCAAGAGCAGAGCATTAGCAGCTGTCCTGTCACCCACATACCCTCCCAAGGCTGTGTTGCCTTGTGGATATCCGTGTCTGTGCTGCTGCCAGAAACCATGTGGAAGTCCATTAAGTGCCGCTGATGCTGTTATGGGTAAGAAAGCTTCTGTGAAAACTCACAGTTGAGAATGGCATTGAAGAATTTGACAATCTCAACCCCAAAACCCCCTCCCAAAAAGAAACAGTCTAGACAGAAAGTCATTGAAGAGAGAGCCCTTAAAAACTGTGATAAGGACACTGAAGCGTGGCTCTTCGAAGTTGGCTTCTGGTGGGGCTGGAAGGTGGGGCTGGGGAGTGATCATTGGCTTTGAGGAACCGCCACTGTAAGTTTATTGTGCTTCAGTGAGCATATGGGCAACACAAATTAGACTTGGTGTATTTTTTTTTCCTTTTTTTTTTTTTTTGTAGGGAGGGAACAAGGGGGGAGTGGACCTGGGAGGAATGAGAAACTAGTGTGACTGAGGCTCATTGTGTGAAATTCCCAAATAACAGAAGTATTATGTTAAAACAACAACAACAAAACAATTCAGCTAAAGGGTACTGTAGCTCTTTAGAAATGACATTCTGATGGACCAGTGATATGGTTGAGCAGGTAAAGGCAATTGCTACCAAGCCTGATGATTTGAATTCAGTCCCTGGGTGGAAGGAGAGAACAGACTACTGAAAGTTGTCCCTGAACACCATGGTACGCATGCACCTACCCCCCCCCCCAGTAAATAATTAAAGTGTATGTTTCTAGTATAAAAAGAAGAAAGAAGTAGCAGCAGTAGCCCTTCTCCCGCCATGGTGGTGCATGCCTTTGGTATATGCACTGGAGAGAGATTGGCAATCTCTGAGTTTGAGAACAGACTGGTCTACATAATTGTACTGGCTGGTTTTGTGTCAACTTGACACAAGCTGGAGTTATCACAGAGAAAGGAGTTTCAGTTGAGAAAATGCCTCCATGAGATCCAGCTGTAAGGCATTTTCTCAATTAGTGATCAAGGGGGGAGGGCCCCTTGTGAGTGGTGCCATCCCTGGGCTGGTAGTCTTGGGCTCTGTAAGAGAGCAAGCTGAGTAAGCCAGGAGAAGCAAGCAAGCCAGTAAGTTACATCCCTCCATGGCCTCTGCATCAGCTCCTGCTTCCTGACCTGCTTGAGTTCCAGTCCTGACTTCCTTTGGTGATGAACAGCAGCATGGAAGTGTAAGCTGAATAAACTCTTTCCTCCCCAACTTGCTTCTTGGTCATGACGTCTGTGCAGGAATAGAAACCCTAAGACAATAGTTAAGGCCCTGTCTATAGCCAGGTATGGTGGTGTACCCCTTTAATCCTAGCACTTGAGAGGCAGGGGCAGGCAGATCTCTTGAGTTCATGATCAGCCTGGTTTACACAGGAGTTCCAGGACAGCCAGGGCTAAGAGAAACTCAGAGAAAGAGAAACTCGGGGGGGAGGGAACATTGTCTGAGAAAAAGAAATGCTATAGTGGCTGTGTGTCCCGAGGGAAGGGTCGGGGACAACTTCAGAGGCAGAATAAGCAGGGTGGGCGGTTAGAAAGTCAGGCTGATGCCCAGGCAAGCACACACCTGGAACCCCTGCTCAGGGCTGGGAAACAGGAAGAGCAGAAGTATAAAGCTAGCCTGGGGTACAGACTCTCAAAGCAGGAGAGTGGTGAGGGAGGAAGGGAGGGAGGAAGGAAGAAGGGAGGGAGGGAGGGAGAAAGAAAGAGTATCAGTAGGGCTGAAGGAGAGAAGAGTGAGGACGGGACTGGGCATCTGCCCTACATGAGCAGATGGTAAGACATCTCTGCAGGAGACTTGGGAATGAGATGATGCAGACATGGAGGCTGTGCCATTCTGAGTGGAGAGGAATACAGGGGTCTGACTAGAGCTGGGATTCTGGCCATCTGGGCATCTCCCCCCAGCATGTGGGAAAGCTAAGGATAGGAGGAGGGGACACACACAGGCTCCTGTCAGTATCAACCACTGCAGAACTTGGTTCTGTTTGGGCTCACCTTTCTATGTGCCACCAATCTTCATTCCCGTGTTTTCTCTCCAACACTAAACAAAGACTGACCTATATTTTACATTTTTTTTCTCCCTGCCTCCTTCCATAGCACAAGGTCTGTCAAATCATAAGCTTGTCTGTGTTGATAACAATAAAAGTGAGGAACAGTGAGTGTTTTGTAAAAGGCTTACTGTGAATGCTCTCTGCTGCTTCCTTCAGTGCGTCCCAAGATTCAACAAGGCAGGCGTTAGGAGGTCACTGGATGAAGAACTGGGTAGAGACAGCAAAGCATCAGAAAACACTACCAAGTAGCAGATAGACAAGTGGTTCTGACTGTAGTGGAGTCTGGTTATTCATGTGCACGGGTGCTTGGCCTGCATGTGTATCTGTTTACCATGTGCATGCAGTTTGCTCAGAGGCCAGAAGAGCACATTGACTTCTCTGTAACTGGAGTTACGGAGAGTTATAAACTGCCTTGGGAACCAACCTGGGTTCTCTGCAAGAACTTTTCAGTCCTCTTAACTGCTGAGCCATCTCTCCAGCCCCTGTGTTCCAATCTTGAGCAAGATAGGAGCCCTTCTGGCCTGACTGGGAACTCACAGAAAGGTTAGAAGTGGATTTGTGGCTGCCAGGAGGCTGGAGGCCTCTCCTGAGAGCTCTGGGTAGATTTATCCCGACTCAGTTGTAGGAAAGCTGACAGTTAGAAGTCTCCATAAAAGAGGAGACACATTCTTTAAGGAGTTGCCAGTCTTGAGCACTTACAGGTGAATCCACAGAAATTTCAAGTGGCAAAGGAAAAGAAGAAAGTTGCCGGAGGAAAAAGAAGAATGTGATAAAGTATACTTCAGTGGGGTGGGGGGAGCAGTGGGGTGATCTGCAAAGAGAACACAATAATATTAAAACATAGTTGGGGCTGGAGAACACTGGCTGCTCTTCTAGAGAACCTGGGTTCTGTTCCTAACACCCAACATGGCAGCTCACCACTGTCTGTAACTCCAGTTCCAGAAGACCCATCACCCACTCTTGGCCTCTTTAGGTGCTCTGTGCACATGGTTTACAGATATACACGCAGGCAAAACATCCATACAGTAATTTTTTAAAAATTCACAGAAACAACCGAAGGAAGCTGAACCTCATCTGTGAACTAATTCCTTCCTTTCTCCTCCATTTACTAAGTATCAGCAGCAGCCTGGCAGGAAATCAGCAGCTAGAAGTGCAGAGCAACAGTCTGTCCCCTCAGGGAGCACAGTGTAATCCTCAGAGACCAGATAAGACCGAGTGGCTGAAAAGGTTGAACATAGACAAGGTTAAGCACAGAAAACAAGATAAAGAGAACCATCAAAAAAAAAAAAAAAAAAAAAGCTCCAGCACATAAGAGGCAGGGCCGGCTGCCCAAGCCTGCACCGCAGCCTCGGCTAGAACCAACAAAAGTCACAAAGCAAGAGTGTACATTGTTCCTTATTTACCAGGGACAAGGTGATAAAAAGGAATGAGTCCCTTTGTTAAGTAGAGAGAAAAGCAGAAGGAACAGAGGTGGTGGGTGGGTACTTACACCTACAAAAGCACAGAGAGAGTGCAGAGAGGCAGCAGGCATCTCTATGTCTGGGGACCCTGCCGCAGGTAAATTGAGGGTATGCACATTTGCGCCACTACATCAGCAATGGCATGCCACTTAGCTTCCATGTTAGTTTCCTCACACACTCTCAAAGACAAACTATTTGGACTAGAGGTGCAGAGAGAAAAACTGCTCATGGGGAGCCTTAGCTGCCTGAGAACAATAGGATAAAATGTTCCCTTTGCCAGGTGATGGTGGCACATGCCTGTAATCCTAGCACTTTAAGGAGGCAGAGGTAGGCAGATCTCCGTAAGTTTGAAGCCAGCCTGGTCTACAAAGTGAGTTCCAGGACAGCCAGATTGCCAGGGCTACACACACAGAGAAACCCTGTCTCAAAAAACAACAAGAACAACCAAATAAAAAAGATAGACCAGGCTGGCCTTGAACTCACAGATCCAAGTCTCTCCTGCTGGGATGAGAGGCGTCGTGCACCACCACTCCTTGAAATATAATTTTGAAATGTAATAAAAAATCACTGATAGAAGTAGCAAAAGATCAAGGAGAATCGGTTGGTTCTTGAAGAAATGTGATAATTTAGGGACTTATTAGACCATCTGCCAAAGTTAGACTGACCTGGGGCTTCACCAGTAGAAAGATCGTATTTTATTTGCTACGTGGAGTGCTAGGTGAGCACTTCCACGTTATGGTACATATGCACGTATCCTTAGCCCCCATCACTTGGTTACTATACAGTTCACTTATTCCGAATCACTGGGCCCTAAGATGCCATGATGTTTGGAGTGGCATCTGGATTGATCAAGGAGAAGGGTCAGATGACTGCAGTAACACTTAGTAAAAGACATGGGGCCAACCTAGATAAAGCAGAGAGTGTGCTGGAGACAAGCTGTGAGTTCATGAGGAAGGCACGTTGGTATTATTGAAATAAAAAGGAACCTTTTAAACTAAGGATGAAGCTCAGTCTGCAGCCTGCTTGCCTAGCATACAGGAAGCACTCATGGTCTCCAGCAAGTCATAAAGCCGAACATAGTAGTAATTTCAGCACATGGGGGATGATGGCAGGCAGAAGTTCAAGGTTACCCTTAACTACATAGCAAATTTGAGGCCAGCCTGAACTACATGAGACCCTGTCTCAGGGGTGTGGTGATGGGACTTTCTAATATTTAGTGTCTCAGAAGAGTGAGCGCCCTGTTAAGCTAAGAGTACAGGACAACCTCTCTGTGAAAGATGGCAAACTCTGAGCCTTGTTCTCTAAGCCTGAGTCTAGGAGGTACCTATACAAGTTCTCATTGTGTGGCTTTTGTCCCTGGGGTGGAGGTGGTGATCTTTGCCATCAGCTCCTAGACTTGTCAACCAAGAAGTTGGCTGAGAGTGGTGCTGGCCCCTTGTTACAGAAAATGAGACCAAATGTAGGTTTGGAAGGACTGGTCAAGGGCAAGTGTATCTCTCTGACTTTTTTTTTTCCTTTCCGATTTATTTTTTATGTGTATTAAGTGTTTCACCTGCAAGTATGCATGTGTATCACATGTGTTCCTAGTACCTGCTGAAATCAGAAGGTGGTATCGATGCCCTGGAAATGGTAAAGATGGTTGTGAGCCACATGGGTGCTGGGAATGAAACTCAAGTCCTCAGCAAGAGAAACAAATGCTCTTAACCATTGAGCTATCTTTCCAGCAACCCCCTCGCCTTCCCCCACTTTTTGTAGAGTAACATCTACTGAGTGCTGCCACATTCTCTATCTTGAGCTACTTCAGGTCCCAGCCAGCAGGTGATGACTCACATTCTAGAAGGCAAAACAAGAAGAATATTAGAAAGGCTGATGTTGCCGGGCAGTGGTGGCACACGCCTTTAATCCCAGCACTTGGGAGGCAGAGGCAGGTGGATTTCTGAGTTCGAGGCCAGCCTGGTCTACAGAGTGAGTTCCAGGACAGCCAGGGCTACACAGAGAAACCCTGTCTCGAAAAACCAAAATAAAAGAATTCTGAAAGAAAGGCTGATGTTGTAGTCAGTATCAAGTGGGTGTGGGGTAGAGATTGGAAGAGTACTGTAGAATCCAGTGGTCTAGGGATCAAAGAGCTTGTCCTAGTCAGGGTTAATATTGCTGTGTGGAAACACAATGGCCAAAAGGGTTTATCTGGCGCACTCTTCCTCCAGTGAAGGAAGTCAGGACAGAACCCGGAGAAAGGAGCTGATGCAGAGCCCATGAAGGAGTGCTGTTTATGGGCTTGCTCCTCTGGGCTTGCTCAGAGCTGCTTTCTGGCCTCGCCTACCCTGGCCTGGGCCCTCCCACAACAATCATTAAGAAAATGTTCTACAGGTTTTCCTGCAGCTTGATCTTATGGAGGCATTTTCTCAGTTGAGATTCCCATTTCTCCAGTGATCCTAGTTTGTGTCAAGTTGACATTAAACTAGCTAGCACAGAGGAGTTGGTGACACCACCACAAACCAAAGACACTCGCCTGACCTCATTATCTGGTCAGCAGTATCATCCACCCAGATATTTCCCTCAGGGGCATGGGCCTTCTCCCTACCCCACCGATCTCCACATGCTCCTTTCCACCAGAAGCCTCCTTCTGTTCCCTCACAAAGTAAACCTAGATGCTGAGAATTCCCTACAGAAAATGGTCAACTCCGAAGCTGGAAAGAGGTGCGTCTCTAGGTGCAGAGGAGTGAGGGGGTCAGATGTGTGAGAGGTGGGTAATGTCAGCATCCACCTCAACAGCCCTTTGGGAGCATTAAGTTAATGCACTAAACACTAAACAAAAACACTTGACAAATAGCACTCAATCAATGTGGACTAACTCGCTCTGGAATCTGAGGAGGTCGGCCTTCTCCTTGCTCCTCAGTCAAGCTGGTCCGGGCTCTGAGCGCCCCAGAGTGCACGGGCCAGGAAGCTCTGGTCCGAGGGGGCGAGTCCAGCCACGCCCCTTCTGCGTCCCGTCTGGGTTGGCCCCACCCCGAAGCCAGCCAGGCCCGCGGGGCCCCTTTAAGGCAGCGAGCTGGCCGACTGGAACGTGTTTCGCCCCCTCCGACAACGCCGAGGTAGCGGCTTCACCTTTAAGGCGGCGCGGGGACTGCTGGGAAGGCCGGCGGGATGGAGGCAGCGAGACGAGCTTACGGTCGAGGATCCGGGTGAAGCAGGACAGGAGCAAGAGCCAGAGCCGGGCCAAAGCTGAAGGTGCAGGTCGGCGCAGGCCGATTGGGCCGGGAGACCCAGTCAGGCCGGACGGTGAGGAGCACTTGCAGGTCGGCCTAGAGGAGGAGTCGTCGTGGGCGCGGCCTGTGGGAGGACCCGACCGGCCTGCGGGGAGGGGGCGCGGTCCTGGGTTGAGGTTGGGAATTGGGCCTTTTCTAGGCAGGGTCTGTGGCCTTTGGCCAGCCTGTGGGAGGGGTCGTTGTGGGCGCGGCCTGCAGAAACCTGTCCCGAAACTAAAGACTGCAGCTTCCCTGGAGCGGCGGGGGTGGGGACGGGGTGTCTGGGCTCAGTCTGCCCTGGGGGAGGGGCTCATGGTTCCGGTCGCCCTGGGAAAGGGGGCTGTCGCCCAGGCTTTGAGATCCAGTTGCCCGGAGGGCCTGTGGTCTCTGACTTGGAAACGCCTTACAATGCCCTAGTCCTCTGTGTTTTGATTAGGACAGTTCCGAAAAACCCTCGAGGCTGGGCTTTACAGAAATTGGCCTGAGCCGGTGGTCTGGGGCGGAATCAGGGTCTAACCACACCGCATTGCGTCTCCCTAGGCTAGACGAGCCTGGCGCGCCCCCTGTAGGCCTCATGCTGGCTGACTTCGGGTTGAGGGATCTGGACACCCTGAGGGACCTAGGCGTCCAGGGACCTCCGGGTGTTTACCTAACTTGGGGTGGACGGCGGTGTGGCCCAAGGCCCGGCGTCCACCTGCCCCACCCCCTTGCCTCCACAGACGGCACGACCATGGCCACGATGGTGCTTCCTCGAGAGGAGAAGCTGAGTCAGGACGAGATAGTGCTGGGCACCAAGGCGGTTATCCAGGGTTTAGAGACCCTTCGAGGGGAACATCGTGCCCTGCTAGCTCCCCTAGCTTCTCATGAGGCAGGCGAGGCCGAGCCGGGCTCACAGGAGCGCTGCCTCCTCCTGCGCCGATCCCTGGAGGCCATTGAGCTGGGGCTTGGGGAGGCTCAGGTAGGTCAGTGTTGGGGCTATGGTGGAAGATTACTGGAAAGGTCCTGGTAATGTAGAAACAAACACCCTCAGCAAGGAAACACTTGTCTCTTAGAGGGTCACGTTAGGACAATAAGTAATGTTAAATGAATAAACTTTGGAAATGCCAGCCCTGCCCCAGTAGGCACCCTTACCTCACACAGAGCTGTGCCATTCAGGCCTCATTCTACCTAACAGACTGGATGACAGAAGAAAACAGGAATACTTTAGTAACTTCCCTTAACAATTCAATTATGTATTAATTTATTAAGTTCTATAGCTTATCACTCTGTGCAGTATGCTGAGGATTCGCAGTTCAACAAGGCAGACAGGATCGTTGTCCTCACTGGGCATGGTGTCTGTAATCCCAGCACATTAGAGGTGAAGGCAGTAGGATTCCAAGCTCCAGGCCAGTTTAGGGTCACATGGTAAGATCCTGGCTCACCTTACTGCCCCCTCCAAAAAAAATTAAGATAATTTTTACTCCTAGTACAATAGAAGAGAAACACACACACACACATACACATACACACACACACACACACACACACACACACACACACACACACACACATTCAACTAATTACTTGAAACAAATTGTGATCGGTACTCCAGGGACAACAAGATCTTGTGATAGTTTATAGAAGGGATTCTTGTCCATTGATCAGACAAGACTTCTCTGAGATGACTTTAACTCAAGAGCGGAAGGAAGAAATGGGCTGGCCTCCAGAAGAGGCCACTAGAGGAGAGCTGTGTGTGTTACGATCAAGGTAGAAAAGGCCATGTGCTTGAAGTGAGTCAAGAATGGTATGCCTAGAACTTACAGAGAGGGAGAAAGGGACACTAGAGGCCTGTGGGGAAGCAGAAGCCAGAATATGTCCAGGCCATTAGGAAGCCTGTGGAGGGTTCTAACAAGCAGAAGACGTAATCTGACTTAGCTTCTGAAATCTCTCTGAGCTATGGAGAGTTAACCTTAGTAGGTCAAGGATGGACTCTTGGAACAAGTGACTAGGAAGCCACTGCTGGGAAGTTTGAATTAGAAGGGTAGCCATGGAGACACAGTTCTAGATACTCTGGAAGGTGGCTCAACAGGACCTGGGGAGGGTTTGTGCTTTTAGAGAGTTTCGGTATGAAAGGCCATGGATCCTTTAGGAGTTCTGTTTAGGTCCCCATATAGTGCACTGTTGGATAGAGAAGGGTTTTGTTCTCCTTGGTTCTTGGCCAAGCCACTGCCTGGATCCAGAAATTCTGGGGAGCTTGTATTGTCTTGATTTCTTTGTCTTTAAAATAGCAAGCAAGGCATGGTGGCACATGCCTTTAATCCCAGCTCTTGAGAAGCAGAGGCAGGCAGATTTCTAAATTCAAGGCCAGCCTTGTCTACAGAGTGAGTTCCAGGTCAGACAGAAAAATCCTGTCTCAAAAACCCAAACCAACCCCCCCCAAAAAAACCCCCAAAAACCCATACCAACCCCCCCCCCCAAAAAAAAAAAAAACCCACAGTGATCATGCCATCCATTGTATGTATTTCCAGGTTGGTTGAGGACTTGCTGTGTTGGCTTTGTTGTTGAGACAGGGTCTCTGTAGCCCTGGCTGTCCTGGAACTCACTCTGTAGATCAAGCTGGCCGGGCACTCACAGAGACCCACCTGCCTCTGCCTCCTGAGCCTGTGCCATCTGGACTTTTTTTTTTTTTTTTAAAGCTTAGTGGTCATAGAAACACCTATTCCTTGAAATGTTTTCAAACGCCAAGGAAAGTGGCCCACACCTTTAATCCCAGCACTCTAGAGGCAAAAGCAAGTGTATCTTGTGAGTTCAAGGCCAACCTGGTCTACAGAGCAAGTTCCAGGACAGCCATGGCTACGTAAAGAAAACTTGTCTTTAAAAAATGAAGAAAAATAAAATAAAATAAAAAACGTTTGCTAACTAATTAGAAAGTGCAGGGTCCTGACTCCAACCTTCTGGAAAGGCAATGTGTTACCTCCTCAGCCCCTTAGCTGTCAGGTACAGAGATGGTTCTGCAGGGTTCTACTCTTACTAGTATGCAGGTCTTTCACAGATAGGAAACATAGTGTCATAGAGGGTGCAGCAGTGGGATGGAGCATGGGGAAAGCATGACTGAAAAGAGGTGGTGATCCTGGTCCGTGAAGCATAGATAGAAACATATAGCCTATACCAAGGCCCAAGACTGACAGACACCCGGAGAACCAGGAAGGGCATCAGATGTTAAAAGAACTGGGTGTTGAGAGTAAGGCCAGTGGATCCCTTACCTGTCCCTGTGGTTAGCTCCTCAGACCCTTTAGGGACTTTGGACACATACTGCTTCCCTTCCCTTCAGCAGGCAGACAGGGCTATGGACCCTCAGCAGATTAGGATGAGGTCTATTTGTGGCCTTTCAGCCACCCATCAGGGTTCTTTGAACAATCACTAGCCCTAGGCAGGAAGCAGTGATATATTGGTCATGGCCACAGTGGGTAGAGTGTAACCGAAGGAAAACAAAGGGAGAGTCAGGGAGCTCAGATCCCACAGGATCTTGGCTGGCAAAATTACCAAACCTACTCTTGGGTTTGAGCTCTAGACTAGTCTGTGGTCCTGGGAAGGGGAGAACACAGGCCTGACAACTACTCAGCCAGGGCCCAGCCTGTCACTGGCCGCCAGGTGGCTGAGGCTGTAATTACAGGCAAAGTGATGGCCAGGGTTCTGACCCTGGTCTGGCTGGCTGCACAGGTGATCCTGGCATTATCAAGCCATCTGGGGGCTGTGGAGTCAGAGAAACAGAAGCTGCGGGCTCAGGTGCGGCGCCTGGTACAAGAGAACCAGTGGTTGCGTGAGGAGCTGGCAGGTACACAGCAGAAGCTGCAGCGCAGTGAACAGGCGGTGGCTCAGCTGGAGGAAGAGAAGCAGCACCTGCTATTCATGAGTCAGATCCGAAAGCTGGATGAGGATGCTTCCCCAAATGTGAGCCCCAGCTGGCCAAGAGCCAGTTCCCACGTGGCTGCTGATACCTATGCTACTGTGTCTGACACTCATTACTGTCTTCCTTTCCAGGAGGAGAAGGGTGATGTCCCCAAAGAATCCCTGGATGACCTGTTTCCCAATGAAGATGAACAGAGCCCAGGTACAAAAGGGCAGTTAGCTCTGGGTTGAGGGAAGGGACAGTTGTTCTAAAGGTCCTATAAGTCCTATAGGTCATAGGAGATGGATATTAGGGGGATCCATGTTCTTTTTTGCCTCATTTCCAATCACAATGTCCTAGCATGTTAGGGTTTAAAAGGCAAGTCTTGGCCAGGCAGTGGTGGCACATGCCTTTAATCTCAGCATTGGAGAGGCAGAGGCAGACAGATCTTTGTGAGCTGGATGCCATCCAGGGCAGCCAGAGCTGTTAACACAGAGAAACACTGTCTCAAAGAAACAAAACAAAGATAAAGGGCAAGTTCAAGTCTTTCTTGTTGCCTCTCACATCCCTGAGCATGATATAGGCAATGGGCATGCTTAGCAGGTCTAGGGGATCTCAACTTGCCTTGATAGTCACTTACTTTCTGGGCCTCCTTAGACAGAGAAAAATCATGCAGGGCCTTGCTGAGCTGGGCCACAGTGTCTCACTGGAAATGTAGGTACAGATGAGATGAGAGATAGGACTCACTCCTGTGTAATAACTAAACCTACTCTGTAAATTCGGAAGCTGAGGCAGATTGGTGACTTACCCAGGTACAATGAGCAAAGGGTACAGCTGGCATATGCCTGCCCAGCTCAGAACTAATTTCCGACTCTTGGCCCTGTAGCCCCCAGCCCTGGAGGAGGGGATGTAGCTGCACAACACGGGGGCTATGAAATCCCAGCACGGCTACGTACCCTCCACAATCTGGTAATCCAGTATGCTTCACAAGGCCGCTATGAGGTGGCCGTGCCCCTCTGCAAGCAGGCACTGGAGGATTTAGAGAAGACATCAGGCCATGACCACCCTGATGTGGCCACCATGCTGAACATCCTGGCACTGGTTTATCGGTAAGGGCCCCCTGGCTGTGTGGGCACACCTGCATCCTTCCATACAAATGTCTCAAGGGACAACTGAACAGCACAGAAAGATGAACCTGCCTCTGTAAAGCTGGCCTCCAATTAGAAATAAACCTATCAAAGTTTTAAGAAAAGGTTAGACCAGGTGGTGATAGCATACACCTTTAATCCCAGTACTCAGGAGGCAGAGAGAGGCAAGAGGATCTCTGAGTTAGAGGCTAGTCTGATCTATAGAGTGAGTTCCAGGATAGCCAGGACTCCACAGAGAAACTCTGTCTTGAACAAAACAACAAAAAATTAAAAGCTTGGCTATGAATAGTAGCAAGGGTGACACATGAAAACACTAGGGTCACTGGGAGTCAGTTTAGCTTCTTCAGGCACCCAGGCCTTGAAAAGTGAGTTAGAAGCCAGGTGTGGTGGTACATGCTACAAGCACTTAGGAAGTAGGAGCAAGACAACTGGGAATTGGTTTTACACCGAATTCAAGGTTAACTCAGAATACATGAAACCCTGGAAAGAGAGGAAAAGGACAAGGGAAGACAGGTGGGGTTGGAAAGATAAATTGGCCCAGAATTCATGATGAGTGAAAGGGTTTCTGTGGCAGAAAGTGACAGTGAGCCAAGGTATTGGGGATCCCTTAAAGCTGAGTTACTCGGGAGCCTGGGTATGAGGCATGTCTTAGTGAGGTGTGTTAAACCGCCTGATGCCCTCAGGTTTCTCAAGGGTAGGGCTGCCCAGGCCCCCCACACTCTGAGTTGCACTCCTATCATGCCCACTCATCAGTGACCCCAGGAGGAGTGCCTACAGGGACTACGGGCCCCTGGGGGCAGGCTTCGGGCTGGAGGACATTCCTGAATGTCCTGCCTGCTCTCAGGGACCAGAATAAGTACAAGGATGCTGCTCACCTGCTCAATGATGCCCTGGCTATTCGGGAAAAGACACTGGGCAAGGACCACCCAGCTGTGAGTAAGAATTAGACTGTGCCCTCTCCAGCCCTCATAAGTTCCAGATCCCCCTCCCTGTTAGGGCCCTGAGTGAAGGCACCTCCATTCTCCTACACCCAGGTGGCTGCAACCCTCAACAATCTGGCTGTTCTATACGGCAAACGGGGCAAGTATAAAGAGGCTGAGCCACTGTGCAAGAGAGCATTGGAGATCCGGGAAAAGGTGAGAGCAGGTAGGGCCAAGAGTGCTGGGCAAACAGTAGAATCTGGGCAACTCTGAACCCAGCCACTGACTCTTACCAGGTCCTGGGCAAGTTTCATCCAGATGTGGCCAAGCAGCTCAGCAACCTGGCCTTGCTGTGCCAGAACCAGGGCAAAGCTGAGGAGGTGGAATACTACTACCGGAGAGCCCTGGAGATCTATGCCACACGTCTTGGTCCTGATGACCCCAATGTGGCGAAGACCAAGAACAACCTGGTGCTCTGAGGCTAGGCGGGAGGTTGGAAAGGATGGAGGCAGAGAGGGGGAGGGCTGATGTCCAGAAGGAAGGAGAAGGAAAACTAAGCTCCCTGCAGCCTTGCTTACCCACTACCTTTCCCATCCAGGCTTCCTGCTACCTGAAACAGGGCAAGTACCAGGATGCAGAGACCCTGTACAAGGAGATCCTTACCCGTGCTCATGAGAAGGAGTTTGGCTCAGTCAATGGTGAGTTCATAGTTGCCATGTACCTCCAGTTCATTTAACACAGGGCCTACTCAGCCAGGAGTACCCAGGACAGGACTTGGCCTTGCAAGCCATCTTGCCTAGAGTTTGGCAGAAGCCCAGACTCACCTGTGGATGGTACCTGCAGGAACCCACACACCCAATTCAATGCCCTGGCCAGACAAATTGGCAAACCCCCTGCGCTCGCTCGCTCTCTCTCTCTCTCTCTCTCTCTCTCTCTCTCTCTCTCTCTCTCTCTCTCTCTCTCTCTCTGAGACAAAGTCTGACTATGTAGCTCTGACTGTCCTGGAACTTACTATGTAGACCAGGCTGGCCTCAAACTCATAGAGATGCCTCTGCCTCTGAGTACCGGGATTAAAGGCATATACCACTACACCCAGTCTCCTCTTTCCATGATAATTCCTGTTCACTTTGAGGGCTGACCCAGCTGTATTTCCTTCTCGGAAACAACCTTCTAGCCATTTCCTGATCCCATTCCTCACCCTGGCCGTCATTCAGGCCCATAACCAGTCTCTGGTCTAAGGTGTATAAGGACCTGCCCCATTACTCCTGCTCCACCTCATTTATAGCCACTTACCACAGATGTGGCCTGTTCATCTGGGTCCAGAGGAGGGTCAGGGATGTTTTGGGTTTACTTCTTGTTCTATTCAACAAAGCACAATCCGGATTCTTCCTACGTAGCCCTATCCCCTTCCCCAGACATTACTCCCATGTGCAGCCCAATTGGAGAGACCTGTATGGCAGGCAGGTGAAAGTCCTTTCCTTCTAGGAGAGAACAAGCCCATCTGGATGCATGCAGAGGAACGAGAGGAGAGCAAGGTAAGCAACACTGTGAGCAGCTTGCAAGTGTGGGGAGGGTATGAGGCTCAGATGTATGGAGCCTTACTTCCCATCTCTCAACTGACTGGTCTTTCCCTTAGGATAAACGCCGGGACAGCGCCCCCTATGGGGAATATGGCAGCTGGTACAAAGCCTGTAAAGTTGACAGGTGAGGGCTAATAGGTCTGGGGTAAGGGTAGAATGAGAACCAAGAAAATAGCATCCTTGGTCAGTGAGACCCAGGCTTCATACTATCCTTTCACTCCTGAGACGCCTCCCTTCTGCTAGCTCATCTCTCAAGGCCTTAACCCAAAAAGACTATGTGCACTGCAACAGCTTGGTTCACTCACTCCTGGGTCTCCCAGCTTTTGATCCTGGTGGCAGCATCCTAGGAGGACTATAGGGCCAAGCTAGGTTTCTAGCCCTAGAGTGGTTCTTTCAGGATGGGAGAGACCAGTGGGTTTACCACTGCCAAACTCTAGGATCAAACAAATAGGAAAAGCCAGATTCTGCATGGCCTGATTGGTCCCCTGAGCCCCATGTGGTCTTGTGCCAGGTAAAGAGTTTGAGACTTCCCTGATATCTGTCCACAGTCCCACAGTCAACACCACTCTGCGAAGCTTGGGTGCCCTGTACCGGCGCCAGGGCAAGCTGGAAGCGGCACACACGCTGGAAGATTGTGCCAGCCGCAGTCGCAAACAGGTAGGGCTTTCATGGTGGAGGAGGATAAGTAGAGACCTGTGAGGCTCCATGTGTGCTTCAGTCAGGTCTCCTTGCTTCCTGCCACCTTTCAGGGCCTGGATCCTGCCAGCCAGACCAAGGTGGTAGAACTGCTGAAAGATGGCAGTAGTGGACGAGGGGACCGCCGTGGCAGCAGAGATGTGGCCGGGGGTGCTGGGCCTCGGTCCGAGTCTGACCTGGAAGAATCAGGGCCTGCAGCTGAATGGAGTGGGGTAAGTGTAGAGGCTGAGATAGGTTGTAAGACTACAAAGAAAGTAGGGCCTAGAGACAGTTCTTCCCCCACAGGATGGCAGTGGCTCTTTGAGGCGCAGTGGCTCCTTTGGGAAGCTCCGGGATGCCCTGAGACGCAGCAGTGAGATGCTGGTGAGGAAGCTGCAGGGAGGTGGCCCACAGGAACCCCCTAATTCTAGGTGAGCTTCTGACCCCTAACTGTATGCTGTTGGCTCCCAAGTGACTTCTCATCCCTTTTAGGAAACGCTGTCACCAAATCTGCTTTATCATGCCCTCCATCCCAGACCCAACCTGGTGTCCTTTTATTGTCTCACCATGAACAAATCCTGGCCTTCCTTTTCCTCAGGATGAAGAGGGCCAGCTCTCTCAACTTCCTTAACAAGAGTGTGGAAGAGCCAGTCCAGGTAAGAATGGGAGGCATCTGGTACTAGACTGCCTAGGCCCTGGTTTTTCTGTGTATGGCCCCACCCAACTTCCCCTGGTGAGTCTTTATCCAGCAACTGCTCTGGTTTCAGGCCTGCTTTGGGCTGGGCGATTGGTAGAAACCAGTGGAGGGAGAGATCAGGTAAAGGGAAACATAGCCTTGCCTTGGGGCAGAGATCCAGTCAACCAGTACCCACTTGGAGCTCTCAGGCATTGGGTGTGAGCTAAACTTTAACTTTGGCCTTTTCATCACCCCTCCTTTTCTGGAGTCCTGCTCCCCTGCCCTTCCCTTCACTCCCAATACTGTAGGACTAAGCTACCGTCCTCTGCCCACAGCCTGGAGGCACGGGGCTTTCTGACAGCCGCACTTTAAGCTCCAGTTCCATGGACCTCTCCCGAAGAAGCTCCCTCGTGGGCTAAAGCCGAAGGGGCAGCCAGTCACCAGAGCCTCCATCTGACATGATCCCTTCCCCCAGCCCTGCGCATGGGCCTGCTGCTTCTCCTGCCTGCCCCTCCCAAGGACCCCTGTCTTTTCTGTTCAATCTCAGGGTAACTTCCTCCCTTGTCATCTCAGCCAAGGCCCTGGAGGCCGGGCCTGCTGGCTCCAGCTCTGCTCCTTATTTATTCCTTCCAGCAGGGGGCCTCTCTTCCCTATGTTCAGGGCCTGTGGAAGTGGTGGCCGCCTACCCAGCCCCCAAAGCCAAGAACACTAAGTACTTGCTGTCCCCTCAGCACCTTTGCCCTCCAATCCCGGCCGTTGCTTCTGTATATAGAGAAATAAGTTATTGGCCGTGTCATTCTCTCAGCCCTCCTCCCCTCAGTCCACGGTATTCCCGGGCCACCACCTGCCTCTCTATTATCCAGTGGTACCGCCCAGGCCTTAAATCACCCCCTTCCCAGTGGTGGTATCTCCCAAGCTCCAAGTTCTGGGACCCAAAAGCGGTCCCTAGACCTCTTCGCCTGGTCTTGGAGGGATTAGTTCCACTCTTCCTTGCAAATGCCCAGACACCCACACCACGGGGCCCTGTGCTGCCTCCGGAACTTAATGCACTGTCCTTCCCACCCAGCCCCGCCCAGGCATGGCCTGACCCCACCCTGGGCATAGCCCATTGAGCCATCCTGCCACACTTCCCTTGCCTCAGCTTCTGATGTCCCCCCCACACACAGTAGAAGGGGCTACCCCATTTGTTGGGTAAGGCAGTCGCTCTCTATTTTCAGATGTTGCTGTAGAAATAAAGACGATTTGAATCTGAACCGGGCTTGTTTTGAGAAGTCCCAGAACCCCTGAGCATCTGTAGAGTCGGATGGAATCACGAGAGGCTTCCGGAGTGAGGGATATACACATATCATTCCCCGCCCTCGAGGCTGGAACTAATACTCTGCCCTTATCCTGAACTGTTTGGGGGGATGCTACAGATTTGGGGTTGCGCCTAACACTTGCCCTTATGGGGTTCTAGACAATTCCGCCTGTGATGATTTCTACCCCGTAATACGTTCTTGGACTGAGTTTCCTGAGAAGATTTTTCATATATGTAATACTAGTGATCACACAATCCTGGTACTAGGGCTGTGGAGTGCCCATCGCACGAAGAACGCTGAATAAGTCAAAATGTTCTGGTCCTAAATACCTCACACCTTCTAGTTTCAATCTGCGAACCGAGAGGGTAGAGGTGGCTGCCTAACTCAGAGGCGAACCATACCTACCCCAGTGCTAACAAGAGCCTACACCTGGCGGATTGGGTAGCCCAACGAAGATTTTTGTAGCTGGGTCGGTTCGGGGGTTGGGAAGACTACAGACCCCAGAAGGCCGTTCGTGGGTGGCTACTAGATTGCACGGCCGCTCGGGTTCCCTGGGTTGCGCCTGCGCAGCAGTGGCAAGTGGAATATCCATGGAAACTACAAGTTCCGCAAAGCAGCGCGGCGCAATCCGAGTCGGAAGTATTTGCGCCTGCGCGGCGCGGGCGGGGCCTCTAGGGCGGAGCGGCCACCATCTTGGAACGGGAGGCGGAGCAGAGCCGACTGAGAGCGACCGAGCGGGCCACCGCTGCCGCCATGAACCCCGAATAGTGAGTGAGCCCCGCCCGCGCCGTGCGGCGCAGCCTCGATCCTGTCTATGGGGCTATATGCTTGCCGAAGTTGTTTGGCCTTGGTCAGAACTGCGCGGCGCCCCCACATCCGGGTCTCTCTTCCGCTGACCCCCCCCCTTACATCCGGGTCCTGCCCCTCCCCCCAGGATCCCCTGGACCCCGGCTCAACACCCCGAGTTCTGCAGCCCGGGGCCCGGAGGCTGCAGCCTGGATGGGCAGCACTTGGAGCCCGCAGCACCAGCCCTTACAGCCCTTTTCGGTTAGGTGACCCTACATATTTGCTCTCCCTGAGCTTCAATTTTCCCACCCACAGCTTGACCAAGGGCAGGCGGTTTGGAGCCCATCACAATAGTTTCTGGTCTTCAGAGTCGAATACTTTCAGTTGGGCTGTGAACTTCTCTGCCTTTGCCTTTCTTCTGGAGCCTCGGTCCCGGGGCTAGCCCAGAAGCTAACCAGACAAGAGGGGACCCCCAAGTCCCTGCTTGATTCACATCCCCTGCAGGGCCTTTCCTCTGAGGCTACCATTTGCCCTGCCTGGGTCGCGCTGTCATGTTGCTCCCGGCGGTCTGTCCTTTTCTGTCCTCTCACCTTTGCTCAGGCCTCCAGTGCCACTGTCACACGGCTTCTCTCTCCTGTCACACTGCCAAAGAACTTTAGGTGAATGTGGAATGTGCTTGCTCCCTTGGTGTGCAATTTTTATTCCTCAAACTCAAACCCTTCGGAGTAGATGGCCAACAGACAATTTTGCCCCCATGTTATCTTCTTCCCCTTCTACACTTACTTTTTCTTCCCCAACTCTAGGCCTCAGACTTCCTTGAGGAAGGGTTGAACTCAGTAGTGGGCTTAGGAGGGGGAATAGAGAACGGAGGCTGTCAAAGAGCTTGGAGTCTGACAGGCCTGGTTTCCAGTCTCACTGTTATCAATTGCTTAGGGCAAGTCACTTCCCTTCTGTGACCTCTGGTTTCCTCAGTGGTTGGAAATAACACTCACTCACTTCTTTGCACTGTTGTGAGGATTTAATAGAGGATGCATTTCAATTAATTCTCACAGGGCCAGTTACAATTTAGTATTTACGGCTGCTTTCATGACCACTTGTTGACTGCCTCTTGTTAGTGACTTCATAGCAGGCTCTTTCACATTTGTTTTTTGTTTTGTTTTGGATTTTTCAGACAGGGTTTCTCTGCAGCCCTGACTGTACTGGAACTTACTCTGTAGACCAGGCTGGCCTCTGACTTAGAAATCCACCTGCCTCTGCCTCTTCCTCCTGAGTGCTGTAATCAAAGGCATGCACACACACACACCCTCAGTCTCCCATCCCAGCTTCATTTTTATTTTTACTTCATAGATCAGGCTTTCATTTTTGAGTCCTAGACTGGCACACTGTTAAGACCTAGTTCTTACATAGTTTCTACCAAACAGCACCACATATTTCTTGGCAAATTGTGTTCTTTTTGACCCAGGCTGGAGGTTTTTGTTGCTAACTTATTGGGGGTAGTAAGGGTCAATGTTACTTATCTTCAGGACAGAAGGCTCTAGTGAGCACCATAGGAGACCAAGCAGAAGTGTGCTTCATAATGCTGCCATGCTCACTATGGGAAGGGGGGGGACTTCCTGCTTGCCTTCATACCTTCCCATCTTCTCTTGCCAGTGACTACCTGTTTAAGCTGCTTTTGATTGGTGACTCGGGCGTGGGCAAGTCATGCCTGCTCCTGCGGTTTGCTGTGAGTAAGAAGCACCCCTGTATTATCCACTTGGGGTCCTGGCTGGCCACTGGGAGGAAGAAGGGGCAACTCAGAACACAGTAGTTGCAAGTCCTGAGAACTGAGAGTGAGGTTGCTGGAACTGCCACAGCAAGGGCCCAGGCCTTCCCTGCAAGTCGAGGAGCTTAGAACTGAGGCTTGGCAGTGAGGAACACAGCAGGGGCAGGGAACATGTCTGTTCAGTCTGTTTCACTAGCCACAACCTTTCAGGATGACACATACACGGAGAGCTACATCAGCACCATTGGGGTGGACTTCAAGATTCGAACCATTGAGCTGGATGGCAAAACCATCAAACTGCAGATTGTGAGTATGGCTTCTCTCCAGCCCTCAGGCAGAAGGGGTTTTCTTGGGGTTGGAGTTCTCCTGTGGCTGATCTACCCTTTTCCTCCTGACTCGTAGTGGGACACAGCTGGTCAAGAACGGTTCAGGACCATCACCTCCAGCTACTATCGGGGGGCTCATGGCATCATTGTGGTGTATGACGTCACTGACCAGGTACTCCTTGCAGCCTTACCTCCTGAGCCTTGAGTTTTGATTCTTGCTTCTTTTTCTGTTTTCATTTTCCTTAAGCTTTCTGGGAGACACGATACTGAATTGTTTCATAAAAAGGGCAAAAGCCCACAGAAATGGATCCTACCAAGGCCCTGTCATAGAGTTGATAGAACCAGGCCTCATGGCTCCTGCCACTTATTCTAGGCTTTCCAGACTACCCATGTTTGGTGGCAGTTAATCAACTGGTTGGTTACTGTTGGGTCCATGCTTCCTGTCTGCAAATTCAGGAAGCAATTAGAAGACTTTAGACAACGCATGAGGGAGCCCAGTGTAAGCAGAAATTCTGAAATCCTGTATCTGCTGTGGTGGCTTTAGTCATGTATCACACTGGCAGCAGCTAAAATTTGTCCTGACTGTGTCTTACAGCTTATAGACACTGTAGCCTTTAGATTTCCTTGGTTGTTTACCCCATAAAATGTGAGTTTCGCTGTTACCAGCCTGTCCCAAATTCCTCAGCTTAAGTGATCCTTCTGCCTTAGCCTCCCTAGTAGCTGAGGTCCTGGGCAGCCACCACTGTGCCTAGCTTCTGATTGATTGTTGTTGTTGTTTTGGTTATTTTGGTTACAGGGTTTCTCTCTGTAGCCCTGGATGTCTCAGAATTTGATCTGTATAGGCTGGCCTCAAACTCCTAGGGATCCACCTGCTTCTGCTTCCCAAGTGCAGGGATTAAAGGCGTGTGCCACCACTGCCCAGCCCTATAATTGTCTTTTGATGCTCATAAGAAGTCCCTCATATTCTCACCTTAAAGATGAAGGCTTGGTTCAGGCTGGCGCAGTAACTTGCTAAGGGCCTGCCATCTAGTAAACAACCTAGTCTCCCCATCCATCTGCTTTGCTTTTTCTACCAAACCTTGTTGCTTCCATATCCCCAGGGATACAGAAGTGTAATCAGTCCCAGGCTGGGAGAGTCCAGAGACTATGACACTCATGCCTTCACTTCCCAGCCCTTCCAAGCTGGGTGAGCTGAGTGTCACTCAAAGGACACCGAGGCTTTAGTTAACTACCAAAACCCAATCACCTTCTTGCCCAAATTGACTTCTTACCTTGTTTTCTTCTCTTTCCTTGAAAATAATGTTTGTAGCCGGGCAGTGGTGGCGCACGCCTTTAGTCCCAGCACTTGGGAGGCAGAGGCAGGCGGATTTCTGAGTTGGAGGCTACCCTGGTCTACAGAGTGAGTTCCAGGATAGCCAGAGCTACACAGAGAAACCCTGTCTCAAAAAACCAGAAAAAAGGAAAAGAAAATAATGTTTGTGGCTCCCCTGTGCCCCAACTAAGTATATACTCCCCAACACCTTTAATTCTTTTTTATTGGCACACCTTTACTGCCCATTAACCCATATTTTGGGCATCCTGACTGACCCTAGCCACTTCTGTGGTTTGGGTTTTGTCTTGTGTTCTGGGATTCTTTTGTGTGTTCTGGAGCTGGCCCTTGGTGTCTGTAATGGGAGTAACCCCAATGCTCTTCTTACCCAGTGAATGAAATGTCAAAGCCCTTGTGCTCTACTCTGCTTTCAGGTGGGAGGAAAAGGCTTGTTTCATCTCAGTCCATCACCAAAGAAACCAAGGCATGAATTCAAACAGGAACCACAGAGAGAGGCACCTCCTGCCTTGTTCTCCATAGGTTGCTCAGCATCCTTTATCTTAGACTACCCAAGGCCACCTGCCCAAGGGTGACACTGCCCACAGTGAGCTGCACCCCTCCCCCCAACACACACACATCAACTGTCAATCAAGAAAATGCCCCCTAGGTTCCCAGGACAACCTGATGGAGGCAGTTCCTCAGTTTAGATGTCCTCTCTCCAGATGCTTAGGTTGTGTCAAGTTGAAAAACACTGACTAGTGCACCATGCTTCATATATGAAGATGTTCTCCAGAGGTGTCAGTAACTTGCGTCTGGTATCCCAGAAAAGATAAAGCCCCTTCCCTGCCTTCACCTGCCTCTGTGGGCTCCACACCAGCTGCAGGATTCACACGCTAGCACTCAACTCACCATCTCCCCAGCCTGCCTCCTGCATCCTCATTTTGTAACATAATCCTTGTAAGGCTGACTAGAAAACTTCTGTCTCCATAGTTAGTCTCAAGCCACCTCCATTCTTTCCTCCTCATTTCATCTGTCCCCTCATAATAATAGCAGTGATGAGGATAATAGCAGCTCTTGCTGATTGAGTACTTATGAGACTGGCCTGCGTTCATTCTTATGCAAACAACAGTTCTGCTGGGAGGTGTTATCTGTACAAAAGAGGAAACAGACCCAGGTCAGGTGACTAGATAGCTGAGGTCTTATAATTAATGGCCAAATATAAGGTGACTGTCAGGATTAAGTCTGTGCTCTTCCCTGCTTTGTCCCCTGGTCAGGACTCTAGGTTAGTCCATCCCCTTCTTAGTTGCTCTGCATCTTGTTGGTCTGCTCTAGCCCTGCCCAGGCGCTCTTTCTAGAACACAGGTGTGACCCTGTGCTCATCTAAGAAAACTCCCACCAGCTCATGATTGTGCCAAGTTCATCTAGGCCAAGACCTTTTGAGCTCTGTCCTCACCAACTCCTCCCAAACCTGCAGTCTGCTCTTTTCCCACTTCCCAAAGACACTGCCCCCTCTCATTCTAGCAGATGCTGTGTCCTCAGCTGGTAGCTTCTGCACTGGTTGAGTCCAGACTTGCAGGGTAGGGTCAGCTGTTGCTTCCTAGGCAGTAGTAGTCCTGGGGCTGCCCAGCGCTAGCTTTTTATCCCATCTTGCCATGTGTGGGTACTGGTCTGTTTCTCTACGGTCCCCAGTACCCTAAGGCAGGTGTATGTATGATATCCCCTCCTTTCAGCATAGAGCCCAGCTTAGAACATGCTAGTGTGTGCATACGAACCCAGTATATCTTAAAGGAAAGGCAGGAGCTGGAGAGATGGCTCAGCAATGAGTGCTCATTACTCTTACAGAGGACCTGGATTTCCATTCCCAGCATTAACATGGCAGCTCTATAACTCTCTCTATAACTCCAGTTCTAGAGGAGCTGATACCCTCTTCTAGCTTCCAAGAGCATGAGCTATACACATGTTTGCAGGCAGGCAAATTCTTTAAAAAGAAGAGGAAATATAGCTCTGGCTTGAACCCATTTCTAGAAAGTCCATCTTTTGCACACTTTCCATATCAAGCTGCTAGGAGAATCTGAGACTCAGTGAGGCAATTGTTGGTGTCAGAAGTGGGTGAACCTATCTCTTTCACTAGGCAGAGTTGCCCTGTGAGGAACCTTCACTTCCCATGAGCTCCAAAGCTTTAAAATTTAAAGGCAGGAGATTATGTAGCTTAGTCATGAAATGCCTGCATCATTTTGGGGGTGAGGGACTGTAGGGCTTGGGGGAGTGGTGAAAAGGGTTTTTCTGTATAGCTCTGGCTGTCCTAGAATTGACCAGGCTGGCTTTGAACTAAGAGATTCACCTGCCTCTGCCTCCTGAGTGCTGGGAGTAAAGGTGTGGGCCACCATGCCTGGCTCCTTTTCATTATTTTTAATGATTTAATTTTATTTTATGTGCATTGGTGTTTTGCCTTCATGTGTGTCTGTGAGGATATTAGATCCCCTGGAGCTGGAGCTACAGACAGTTCTATGCTGCCTTTCGGGAATTGAACCAGTGCTCTTAACCACTGGGCTGTCTCTTCAAGCCCCCCTTTTCATTACTTTTATTTTGAGAAGGTCTCACTAAGTTCCCTAGGCTGTCCTCAAACTTGTGATCTTCCTGCATCAGCCATGCCTGGTGTCACCTGCCTTTCTTCTGATGCCCTTGGCTTCCCAGGAGTGGTTTAGGGAGAGATAACTGCAGGAAGCAGAAATGGCCTATAGGGCCAGGCAACTGTTGAGGTGATGGCTGCTGGCTGGCAGCTACTCTGCTCTGGATCTGGTTTTCAGGTTTCCACATGGAAAAGAACCAAGGGAAAGCTAAACCTGGAGGGGAAGACTTTATCTGAATCCCCATGCTCAGGGCTCCTACCTTTCAAAGGAACCCTGTTTTCTAGGCCTGGGTAGGCCTGGGTTTGGGTGCTCAATGACTTTGGACACTATGCCTAGGAATCCTACGCTAACGTGAAACAGTGGCTGCAGGAGATAGATCGGTACGCCAGTGAGAATGTCAATAAACTCCTGGTAGGCAACAAGAGTGACCTCACCACCAAGAAGGTCGTGGACAACACCACAGCCAAGGTGAGCAGGCCCGCCCTGGCTGTCAGGAGTCTGGGGCCCGCGTGCCTTCATCCCTTCTCTCCCTTGCTCCTCTCTCTTCTTCCCTTGGCAGGAATTTGCGGACTCTCTGGGTGTCCCCTTCCTGGAGACAAGTGCCAAGAATGCCACCAATGTTGAGCAGGCATTCATGACAATGGCTGCAGAGATAAAAAAGCGGATGGGGCCAGGAGCAGCGTCTGGGGGTGAACGGCCCAACCTGAAGATCGACAGCACTCCTGTGAAGCCTACTAGCGGTGGCTGCTGCTAGGAGGGGCACTTGGGGGAGGGGCACCTTCTCCAGATGATGCCCCTGGAGGGGGCAGGAAGTGCCTCCCTCTCCTAGGGCATTTGAGTCTGTAGCTCTGGGGTGTCCTGGGCTCCCCATCTTCCTCTGGCCCATTTGCCTTCTGCTCTGAGTCCCAGTCCTGTCAGGGTCCCCATGGAGGACATGCAGAACCTGTGGCTGGGGTGGTCACAGGGACTGCTCTGCTGCTGCCTCTAGGTACCTTGAAAAGATGCCCACCACGCACCTTTCTTTGGAATGAGGGCTCCGCTGTCTATCACTCACCCCCATGTATGCTGCACTGGGTTTCTTTTCCTTTCTTCCCAAAAGCGAGGGCCTTCCTGCCTCTGCTGCCCCTGGGTGCAGGCAGTAGCCAGTGGATCCAGGGCCTTAGATCCAGGGTCTTGCATCGTACCTCAGGACAGGTGCCAGGGCTGCAGGAGCCCAATAGCCACCTTTTCCTCATCTCTGCCTCACTCCACCGCTCCCACACACAGCTTGAGCCATCCAGCTGCGGTTAGGTCTTGAGCACATCTAGGGTAGGTGGGCGGATGGCTGCGCTGAGCCTATGTCTCAAGCCGGGAGGGAGCCTGCTCCTGCCTCCCCCTGCCCTGCCAGAGCCAGGCCCATGTGCTGCCTGCCCACCGAGCCCCTTTGTCCCTGAGGAAAGCGGAGGCGGAAGGCCCACCTTGCCAAAGGCCGGGCACCAGCCTTAACCCTCACTCTGCCAGCACCACCTCCCTTTTCCGAGGCAGCACATCTGGCTTGTTCTTCCTCCATTCCTCAGAACCTGACAGGGCCAGACCTACTTCTCTGGGGAATGTGGGTGCAACCTGGGGTTGTGGGACTCTTCCCCCTCCCAACTCAGAATCCTGGCCCCACCCTCTGGCACAGCTTCCTCTAGAAAACCTGTGGTCTTTACCTATGAAGCCATGTCCTTTGTGCTGTCTCTTGCCAGTCTCGCCCCACAACCTGCCCGCCCCTCCAGTGTGTATTTAAGTCCCTGGGCTGCCCCTCTGGGAGGGAGCCTCTTCTCCCAGGTTCCCCTCTTGTGTCATGTCAGACATTTTGCAAGGAAAAGCCACTTGGGGGAAGATAGAAAAGGATGAAAAAATAAATTTCCACTGGCCCTTGGATAAGCCAAGGGTTTTTGCAAGGAAGCTATGGTGACTGAGTGTGGTCTCTGGTCTGAGTCAGCCTTGAGTTGTTGGGTGGAACTGGAGTCCAGAGTTTGATGTGAAGCATAGGGGTCCTGGCTTGGACTGTGTCTTAAGTTTGCTGGTAAAAGCCCTTGACCCACATACCAGGGCTGGGAAAGCCTGCTGTGCTGCTGTGGGATGTCCCCAAGGGCCCAGCACGGATCTGGCAGGAAGGCTGGCAGGAGGCTATCAGGCGAGCCACCAACATCCACTGGGAGGCATGCAAGACATGAAGTTAGGAGCAAGGGGCGGGTGTTAGTCCCGTGCCGCCGCCGCTGCCCCCACTTCCCCCATGAACTGCATTGCATTTAGTCTTCACTTCCTCCAGTCCCTGGCTTTTAGTCCCCTCTTCTGGCTTGAAGCCAGGTGCCAGCTATCCTGAGCTTTGACAAGTGCTTCACATTAGGACCTCAGTTGTATCCTCCTGAGCAAGCACTGTGTGTGAGATTGGGGTTGAAGTACAGAATGTGGCTATAGTGGGCTAGTTGTCTTAAGAGTTGTACCAGGAACGGGCTTCCTCCAGATCTGCATGTTCTGAAGGTGCGCGAACACTGGGCTAATTAGGGTGAGTAGCTGTGTTGGGCTGATGAGGCTGGCGGAGGGGCGCTCCGAATCTCAGCCCCGCCCGAGGCCCCTGCATGGCGGCCCCGCCCCTGGCTCCGCCCCGCCGGCTTCGCGGGCTGGAGAGCGAGGGAGCCGCAGGCGAGGGATCGCAGGATGAGCGATCGGGGCCCGGGCAGCCGGCAGCGGACGCGCCCCCCGAGCCCCACGGCCCGCGTCCCGCGTCCCCTACGGCCCCGTGGCCCCGGTCCCGGACGCGCTGCCCGTGTCCCTCGAGTCCGGTGGGCCATGCCCGGCCGGCCCTAAGTGTGGGCCGGGGGGCGTCCCCTTGCGCCCAGACCCCGCGCTGGCGCCCCCCGGGCCACCGCCCGGCGCGGGGGCCATGGCGTTCACCTTCGCAGCATTCTGCTACATGCTCACCCTGGTGCTGTGCGCCTCCCTCATCTTCTTTGTCATCTGGCACGTAAGACTGGGCTCGGACTGGGGGCGGGGTGGGGGGCAAGTGGGCTTATGGAGCAGGAAGGGGCTGGGGCTGATGGTATCAGCGCTCCGGGGAAACTTGAAAGGTCTTTTCCACTATCCCCCATGGTTTCCGTTGCCCCCCCAACACCCCCTTGTCGTTGGCTTCCTTACCGGGGGCAGCCCCCCTTCCTTCACCACCCCCGCCTGTCTGTGGGTATGTCAGTAGGTCCTGACCCTCTCCTGGCCTCATCCAGTCATTGGGCAAGGGGGGGGGGGGCGGAATTCTTGATCCTTCTACGTTCTCATCCATCCACCCCCGTCTGTCCATCGGGCAGTTTGTGTGCCCCCCCCTCCCTGTGCGCTGAACCCCTCCTTTGTGGGTTTTTTCCAACCAGAATGATGGAGATGGTTGCTATGGCAACTGCATCTGTTTACAAGACCCGCATATCTTGGAACCCATTAACCCTGTCCCCTCCTGGACCCCTCTGTGACCCAAGAGGGGTAGGTTCGAAGCAGCTCCAGAAACCTAGCCTCCACCTTGTCTCACTTTCACTTTCCAGCTTCCTTCCTATTCTTCCACACACATGCCTTTTGTCTTTCATGTCCCCCACTCCCAGTCTGTCCTCACCCTGGCCTAGCCTCACGCCTCACTCTTCAGAATGTCTCGTCTCATCTCCTTCTAACGGTTTCTCCCGTTGGTTCTTCTTCCTAGTTCTCTCCTGGGCTTTCCCAAGGGCTTCCTCTACCTGGACTCTTTCTCCTCTGTAGAACTATGAGCCTCTGCCTCATTGTTGAGGACTCTGCCCCCTCCTCCCAGCTTCCCCTCCTCCGATGCCCTCTGAGGTTTCTGCCCCAAACGGGTCCCATACAGGCCTATCTGTTGTAGCTGTTAGCACCCCCCATGCACACCTCTTGGTCTTGTCTTCATCCTCTTTTAAGTGTTCTCTTATCTGACTCCGTCCAGTGTGCCTCCCTTCCTCTTTTGCTTTACCTGACTTTCTTGCTCTCTCCATTTCTTGTGTCTTTCTGGGACTTGCTGCCTCCCAGAAATCTCCCCATCCCTTCCTCTGCCCTCCCCCCCCTTTCTCTTTGACATACGCTAGACCACCATTGTACTAGATCCTGAGCCCCCACAGGTATCTCCAGACAGGAACCATGTCTCCAGCCTGATCCCTCACTTTGATCTAGTCTTGATCTATGTCTCCTAGTTGGGTTTCTTGTCCTCTGCTCTGTCTTTCTCCTCCTCCATTACTTCGAATCCATTATGAGCTCCCTGTCCCAGGCCCAGGGCCTTGAACAGACCTGTGAAGGCAGAACTTGGGTCCTAAGAATTAGAAAAAATGGGGAGGCACAGGCAGGGAAACACAGGATAGCTAACTAGCTCCTGAAATTCAAGAAGCCCCTTCCCACTCACAACCCCACTTCCCTGATAGGGCCTCTTCTCAGGAGATTCCCAGAGAAGGCTTCCTAGTACAGTTATGTGGCAGCTGCCAGGGAGTCAGGCTGCATAAGACCCAGGCTTTGCCCTTGCAAAGTGTCCAGGCTGAGGTGAAGTCTACTAAGGTTTGGAATAGCACCTTCGTTCTCTCAACAGACCTTTCTGGAACCCCTTCCACTGTGAGGCACTGTGCTTTTCACCCTTTTAGCTTGGTCATCTTATCAGACTAGAGCTGTTTCCTTATCAGTAAAATGGGCTTGTAGAGAATGTGGTCCTCAATTCAAAGCTGTTTAGAAGTGAAACCTTCTGAGCCAGAATCCCAGGTCCCACTAGTCACTAGGCAACCCTGGTGAGTGACGTGTGTCAGCTGTCACAGTGGAGAATTGTTTGTTCCGTGGTTGGGGGTTGGGGGAGACGATGCTGAGTCAGCGCCAGGCAGCCTGGGGGGTGGGAGGCTCGACACCCGCTGCCTGCTGGTGGTGCCAGCTCGGGGGCAGACAGACGGTACCCTTCCGCCCCTGCTGGACCCTGTTGCTGTGCCTCAGGCAGGCATCGGCCCAGAGTCAATGAAGAATTGGGGGAGGGGCTCCAGATGGCCCTAGCTCCCTCCAGGAAGCCCATGTTCTTTTCCTCTGAACCGTATGGGGTCTAGGATGTTTGGGGGTGGTGGGCCTGCTGCCTCATCCTGGGGCTAGAGGGGAAGGGAAGGAACTCCCCTTCCCCCTCAGGCTTCTCTGCCAGCTTGCCTCCCCCAGGTTACCTGCAGTTCCCTCCAGGTCCATAGCTTCATCTCAAATATCTGCTCCCTCAGGAATTTCTGAACACACCGCCATCCCCCAGACACAGACACACCATAATAGAAGGTATCTTGGGGCCTTCTACTGTCACTCTCCCTATCACACAGGCCCTTTGAAGCTGGCTACTAGAGAGCAATAGGATACATCCACACCTCTCCATTTCCATGGCCACCATCCTTCTCAGACCACCATGCAATGAACCCCTCCCTGGACACAAAACAGGCAGGCTGGCCATTCACTGATCTGCCCCTGTATGACAAAGTGGGTAGTACTTTTAACTGGGTTACAAGTTTACTACTTAGTAGCCCTTGTGGCCCTGGGCAAGATACTTAGCCTGTTTTCTCATTTGTAAGTCCAAAATGAAAGCAATACTAGCACCTAAGTCATTAGGTTGTTAAGTGTTCAGTGAGCTAATAAAGCCTGCCCGGTGTTTATCTTGGCTGTGACTGTTAGCCAGCTTGTATCCCCACCATTCCTAGACTGTTCCTCCTACTTCATGGCTTTATAAGACACTAGGACTCCCCCTACCCCTATGTTAAAGCCTAGTCCTGATTGACTGTTCAGGGACTGGCTCAGTTGACTCTTCCACCCACCTTGTACCATTCCCTTTCTTCCCATTCTCACAGCACCCAACCCCATGAACCTGTGGCTCTCTGAATGTTCTTTCAACCTTCTGTGCCTTTGTATCTGTTCTTACCACTGCTTGGACTGCATTTCTCCCATTTGTTCACCAAATGCCTAGTCAGCTTGAACCCCACCAACCCATATGGAGTTCTGCTCTACCCCTCATCACTGATCAGAAGTTCTCTCCCCAACCCCCTGGGGCTCTTCTTGGACAAGAACTGTATACCAAGCCTCTAGGGTCCCTGACTAGCATGAGCCCTTGGAGAGGAGAAGCCATGTCTTGAAATGTATGGGGAGTACAGTAGACACTGGGCATTGTCAACTGTGTGAGCTCTGTCCTGCTTCTCCACTAAGCAATAAGCTCACTTAACAGGGTCTCCACATATAAACTGCTATTCCAAGTAAGAACGGGCACATGTGACGTACGTGTGTGTGTGTGTGTGTCTATGTCTATGTGGAGGGGGTGTGTGTTATCATCCAGATCCCTCCAAGAAGTCCATGTTCTTTTCCTCTGAGCCATCTGGTGCCTGGGGTTTTTAAGGGTGGTGGTGGGCCTGCCCCAACCCTGACGGGCACACGCCCCTACCCCCAGATCATAGCCTTTGATGAGCTGCGGACTGACTTCAAGAACCCCATCGACCAGGGGAACCCAGCGCGGGCAGTAAGTGATACATGTGCTGTGCTGAGGTGTGTCCGTCCGTTTGTCTTTTTGTCATGGTGGAGGGTGGGAATGGAGATCGGGAAGATGGGGGTGCAATGTGGAGGGCTGATGAGGTGACCCTGTCCTTTTCTCCGTCCCCACCCCCGCAAATACCTGGAGCGGGCTCAGGGCTTGGGTTCCTCCTGGTGGAGAAGCCTTTTCCAGGCTCTGGGCCGTTGTCATGGAGATGTGGGTGAAGGCCCCTCCATGGCGACAGTCACCATGGGGACAGCGGGCTGCTTTCCTGAGAAGACACCGCAGAGTGTTCTAGCGCCCTCTGGTGACCATGCCCGGGGCCGTGGGAGGCACCCTGGTCTCGGCTCCTTGGCTTCCCTTATCTAGGCCCTTTCCTTTCCTACAGCGCGAGCGTTTGAAAAACATCGAACGCATCTGCTGCCTCCTGAGGAAGGTCAGTGTCAGGAAGCTCCTAGCTAGTGCTGCCCTCTCTGTAGCCCACAGCGAGTCCTTCCTTTCCTTTGAGCCTATTTAGTCCACTTTGCCATCCAGGAGGGTGGGCATGGCAAGCCAGAAAGGTCTTTTAGTTCTGAGATCGTGGTGGGTTGGCACTTACTAAACATCATTACCCCTCTGTGCCATTGGGTCTGTCCTGGCAGCAGACCACTGACTTCTCACCCTCACTCCCCCAGCTGGTGGTCCCGGAATATTCCATCCATGGCCTCTTCTGTCTGATGTTTCTGTGTGCAGCAGAGTGGGTGACCCTGGGCCTCAACATCCCCCTCCTCTTCTACCACCTCTGGAGGTGAGGGCAGTTACCTCGGGGAGATAAAGACAGGGGACAGGGCAGGATGGGGTCAGACCTGGGTGGCTAGAGGGGGCACTCAGGCCTCCCTTGCACCAGGTACTTCCACCGTCCTGCGGATGGCTCTGAGGTCATGTATGATGCGGTCTCGATCATGAATGCTGACATCCTCAACTACTGCCAGAAGGAGTCCTGGTGCAAACTCGCCTTCTATCTGCTCTCCTTCTTCTATTACCTGTACAGGTGAGGCTTCGGCCACAGCAGTTGGAATCCAGGTGAGGGGTATCCCAGGCTTTGGGCCCTTAATTCCCAGGTCCCTCTTTTTACCTTTGAGGACTAGACAAGTCAGGGTGTGACTGGAAGGGAGGCGGGCTTTCTCAAGACACAAGTTCACAGCCTCATCTCCCCCACAGTATGGTTTATACGTTGGTGAGCTTCTAAGGGGGAAGCCGGCCAGGGAGCAAGCCCAGAACGGACCGGACGCCTGTGCACCCCCAGCCCTGCCCCTCTGGCCACAGAGGCCTCAGCCCTGGAGAGGGAGGCACTGGTGCCTCCAGCCTCTCTACCCCCTAAACTGCTGCTGCGGGGACCCCCGCCCTCAGAGCTCTCCCCTTCTGACTAGGGCCAGACAAAGCTCTAAACAGGGGTGGGGGCTCCTCTGCTAGCCTGCAGCTAGGCATGGCAGTTGTCCTGGAAGGGGTAGGACTTCCGGTCTTGTCCATTTCAGGGGAATTTGGGTCCTGCCAACAGGCAGACCTTGATCCTGGAAATTCTGGGCAGCCCACCTTGGCCCTCACCCTGAAGCTCCCCCTGCAGGTGGGGGGGCACCTGCACCAGGAATGAGCAGGCTCAACATGGGGGCAGCCCCATCCCTAGTCAGCCCTCTTCCCTCTCCCCTCCCCCAGGCTCTCTTTCCAACCCAGTCTCAACTTATCCCAAATCCAGTCCGCCCTGTCCCTTGGACCTATTTTCTATGTTGCCTGGAGGAGTCCAGCACCCCATCCCCGGACATTTGTGACAAAATATGAATAAACTACTGAAAACACACAAGTCCTAATTCTGCTTCTGAAAGGCCTGAGCACATAGGATTAGGTGGAATATTCTAGAGGGGACAACCCAGAGCTAAATCCCAGCACTGTAAACCTTGCCCTGCTAGCCCCGGGCTTTTCTGGAATCCTCTCAGCTGTATCTGAAGCCTTGGAAGTCTGGTAGCCACCCTTCCATCCTCCCTTTCCAACTGTTTTTCAAGGCAGTATCAAAATACTTCAAGGATGCTCTCCCTGGATCAGCTTACCCTTCCTAGCCTGAAGCCTAGTCCCCGGGGCAAAGCAGAGATGCCTGTGGCTTCCCCTTGGGTCCCAGGAACCAGGGTTAAGCCAAGTTAAGGAAACCAAATCTTCAATGTATGGAAAAATCAGTGCCACCTAAGGACCAGGGATCACCGGACCAGGTGGAAGGTTAGCCAGTATATGATGAGGGGCTGGAAGGCAGCTGCTCCCAGGGTCAGGTAGAGCTGGAGACGCTGCCGAGGGGCTGGGCCCCCCATGTTGTCAGGGCCTGAAGCTGCAGTCCGCAAAGAACGTACCTGGAAGAGAGAAGAGCTGAATGGGCTACGAAGGGAACTGTGTCCCAGAGGAGAAGAGGGGAGGGGCCACCCCCACACTCACAATGAAGTACATAAGCGCAGATGATGTCCAGGCTAGGGCCACGTAATAGCCATCACTGCCAAAGAGCAGCCCTGTGAGCACGCTGAGGATCATCCTAGGGGTGCAGGAATGAACTGGTGATTCCCAAGGTCTAAGCCTGAGACTAGCCCTACCTACCAAGGCCTAGAACTACTCAATACCATGACCCATGACACCAGGCTGTCCCTACAAAGAACCAGACTCCAAATGGATCTGCAGGTTCAGGACTCAGCCCCAGGACCTGAAATCCCTTTCTCTTCTGTGGGCTCCCCAGAGAAGAGAACTCTTTGGTAACTCACAAATCCTCAATCTCTTTAAAGTCACTGGCTCTGAGGGGAGACTGTTAGAAGCAGCCTTCCACTCACAGCATAGAGATGGAGGTTGAGATGGAGTAAAAACTGTCTTATCATCACAATGAAGGCTGCTGCTACACAGGTTCAAAAGCTGTAGCCACAGACCCTTCAGGCCCTTCTCAGCTCACAGGCACTCACCCCACATATTTGTAGCCGCTGTAAGCCAAGAGGTGGAAGGTATTCAGTTCACTGCGTACGGTGGCCAGGTAGAGGCCCAGAAGCAGAGCCAACACCTCCATTAACACCCACACCAGTGCTGTGCTTGCACACAGGCCCAACACCTCTGGGGAGAACCTGAAGCCATGGGAGAAGGTAGGTCAGGGTGAGCCATCCTGTGGCAGGTATGAGGTGAGAAGCTAAGGTGGGTGAGCTGGGACCTGGCACCGATTCCCTACAGAGGAAGGGACATAAGCCAGGAGGGAGGAGAAGAGAATACCAACCTTTGCTGAATGCCTAGTGCCATCCCAGCCAGCAGCACGTATGTGATGAAGGCCATGGCTGCCAAGAGAAGAGAGGAAGTAGTTAATCTGGCTTCCTCACCCAGAGCACCTCATTAGGCCTTCAGGTCCACCAGTACTCCAGCCTCTCCCATACTTCCCTCCCTGCATATCCCAACTTCACTGACCCTTTACATTCAGCTCTCCAACGTCACGTCCCTCCAGCTGACTACTACTGGGCCTCCCAGGACCATAAGCCATCACTTCCCTCCTACACTAGGAAGCCCTTCAGCTCCCTGCAGCGTCTCCAAGACCACTGCTCATCCCAGACAGGAACCAGCCTGATTTCTGGCAAGACTAGAACCAAAAAGGAGGCTTCATGGACAACCTAGGCTGTCCTTAGGGTCCAGGATTCTGGGAATAATGTCCCTCTCAGCTGACAATTACGACTTGGCCACTGACCATGCAGAAACCCCTGGCTAACTATGGGCTGTCTTCACAGGAACTCAAAGATGCAGGGAGCCAGGCAGGCTTCAGCAGCAATTTCAACTCAACAGTCATCTTCCCCTGCCTGCCCTCTACATCCCCAAGCACCAGATTGACGTAACCACCAGAGGGCACAGCACTGCCACCTGTCAGCTATGGGATAGTTAAGGCCCTATGGCCTTGACTTCAACATATAACAAAGGATGACAGTACCAACTTTGTAACTAAGGTCATGGGAGGATCAGAGGATGGAAGCACCTTAGCTGCTGCCCTTCCTGGAAGCTCCTCTGGACAACTCTGCCCTAGTACATCAGCTTTCCTTGTACGTGCCCTGAGCCTGAACCTTCTTAGCCAACAGGACTGAGGAAAGTGAAGTCCTGAGGCAATGTAGCTAGCCTGACGAGTGCCATGTAGACAGACAGCTGTGAGGATCCAGAAGGGAAGAAGCATTTGCTCCGGGGGTCAGGCTTCCTAGAGGAGAGGATGCTGGAGCAGGCCTCAGAGGACAGGCAACAGTGATAACTAGCATTTACTGTCTGGTGGGTTTTCTTCATGCCAGGTGTGATGCATAGCACATATCATCTTCTGGCACTTCACAACAATTCTCTGAAGTAGAAGCCACTTTTAGTTTTGCTTTAGTGAAGGCTGAAAGATCCAGCCTCAAGTCCTACAGCTGGAAGCTGCTGGACCAAGTAAAAACCCAGAGCTCCAGGCTGGAGAGAGACAGGGCCCAAATTAAAAGGCAGGAAGATGTTAAAAAAAAATATCAAGGTCACATTCAGGAAGTTTCCTACTGGTCACCCTGTCAACCTAGTGTCTAGCAATGAAAAAAGTCACACATGAAAAGCTCTAGGAATAAACCAGGCAGTGGTGGCACACGCCTTTAATCCCAGCACTCGGGAGGCAGAGGCAGGCGGATTTCTGAGTTCGAGGCCAGCCTGGTCTACAGAGTGAGTTCCAGGACAGCAAGGGCTATACAGAGAAACCCTGTTTCAGGAAAAAAAAAAAAAAAAAAAAAGAAAGAAAGAAAAGCTCTAGGAATGAATGCTGGGTCATTAATTGAACCGTCTTCTTAACTATGCTTCAAGGCACAAGTTCCCTGTGTCCCCAAGCCCACACCAGAGACTCACTGGGGATATAGAGGTCAGGAGCATTGAGGTCTTTCCGTGGGGGCAGAGGCACATCATGACTGTATTGCATTTTCCAGTTCTGGCAGTGGCAGAGGTGGTCAGGTACACAGGAGCAGAGAAAAAGAGAGGGGGTTGAGATCTGAGGATCAGTCAGGTTATTCATGAGTGGGGAGAGGATTGCCAGCTCACCTGGTAGGAAGCTCACCTGATGTGTGTATGGGAAGACCAATAGCCCTAGCTTCTTGGCTACATAGGCTGTGTCTACAGCAAAAAAATACTTGAGTTTGTTCACAGACACAAAACGGTGCAGCTGGAAGTAAAGAAAAGAGGCTGTGGATAAATCACACTGTGCTCCTTCCTAAAGGGTGCCTGGGGAGTAAGATGGGATCCTGTGACACCCCAACCCTAGCCAGAAGCCCTGTCACCCCCTTGAGCACAGGCCACACCTCTTTGTGCACTATGTCCTTCCCTTGGGATGCTATGGAGCTGCCATAGGCCATAGCCATATTAGCCACTGGGTCTCCAAGCAGGTTGTTGACACTGAAGGCTACATCAGCTCCTGGGGCTGGGTATCCGCCTAGTTGGCTGGAATAACCACCACTTGTATCATCGAAGAGTGGAGGAGGATCTGGAGCTGCCCGGGTCCTATGCTTGGAACCTGCAGGTGTGGGAGTACCAAAGTAGATTACAGAATTACAGAGCAAGAATCCCTTCCCCAGGCTAAGAAGCTGTACATAGGTCCTAAGGCACCGAACAACTGTTGAGGAAAAGCCAGGGTGCGTTTTAAGAACGATCTCCTATCCTTTTGGAGGGATCCTTTACTATATGCAGGGGAAAGGTGTGCCTAGACATAGCTACCCATTTGGGGTTTCTAGAAAGTCTCTCAAGGGAGATGATCCTTGATTACTACCGAGTGAGCAGACATTTGCTTGGGTACGATCCCCGGAAAGAGATCCCTTAACTTAACACGGGTAGAAAAGACAACATTAGCTTCTTGGAATCCCTGGACAGTGGTCAAGAATACTGCCAGAGTTGTAACAGGGAAAGGAAGTTCTGGAGGCAAATTCGGTACATGCAGGATTAGACTTGAGGATCCCAACAGTGCTGTCGCGGCCTGATCTCAGGTCTGGCTAGTAAGGGCGAAGTCCAGGACACGCTGTAGTGTGGCAGGGCAGGAACCCGAAAGACACTCTCCCCGCCCTGGGCAGCGGTCACCGCAGGCCCTCTCCCTCCAGACGAGTGGGTCTCGCAGCGTATTTGGCGCCCTGCTGCCAGGCCGCGCTCCTCCCTCCCCACTCCTCACGCACCGTGGACTCCATATCCCGAGTGGTAAGCCATGGTCGTGACGTCCAAGGGCTGGCTTCGCTGAGTCGTGGGTACGAACACTACTGAAACAGCTGCTTCTCTTGCCTTGTCCTGACCGAAGTTACCCGACCGCCCGACACGTCCCGGGGCTGGCCGATCGCAGCCGCCATGTCCATGGCGTCACCCTTCGCTGTCTACCATTGGCTGGTCGGAGGAGCCGGTTCTCCCCCTTCCACTTTCAATTGGCTTCTGGTGTGCCCTCGTCCAATCGGGTTTTGTCATATTCAACTTCCGACAGAGAGGGGGCGGAGCTACTCAAGAGGATCTCGGATTGAATAGTAGGCTTGCTAATTTGCGGCGCTACCAACCAATAGGTGGGAAGGAGTTGCAACTTAGTTCCGCGTCTGCGCCAAGAGGCGCTTGACGCTCCTTGCCACGACTACGCCAGTAGGAAGATTGAGGTCCGGACTGACCCAGCTAGTCAGGGCACAAAGCTGGCTCTTTCGCAACGCAGTCCAAGAGGAATGCAGCGGTCGGTCAAGCTCTGACTGATCCCTGTCCCCACTCTGTGCTCTCTTTCCTCCGATTAACTCCGTCCTTTACTGGAGCCCCGGCCTGCTAAAATGTGTTGATGTTGCCCGCACCGGAAGAGTGACAACGCGGCCCAGAGCCCTAGAACGCTGACTCCTCCTCCTTCCTCCCACTCCTTTCAGAGAAGGTGCTGTCCGTCGGGCGGTGCTGAAAATGCCCTGTAGAGTCCGCCGCTATCTTGTTCATCCGCGAGGGCCTCTGCTGGGAGGGTTTGGAATCGCGCTCAATACATTATGCACACACGCGCTCACACGCACGCACGCACGCACGGGGCAAGGGACAGAAACTGAGACCACCTAGAAGATACGAAGTTCTGGTGGTATACATGGGACAGGAATCTGTACTAGGCCTTGTTCCATTGCTTTCTCCAGTGATCCGGTAGATTTGGGAGGCAGAGTTGTGGTGACCTGTCTCCTGAAGGTCTCCTAAGTCATCACCAGTCCTGTGATCTCGAAGTGAGGCCCTTACGCCTCACGCCTCACCTCCCAGACTCTTTTCTTCCCACCCAGGCTGTAACTACTCCCACCCTCGCTGGAGACAGTCTTCAAGGGTCCCTCTCTCACAGACTGTCAGGCACTATTCTCTAGACAGCATGACACACACTCTGATACTTGCAGCTGATTAACTTCTCAGTGTTTAGTTACATAAGGTGAGACTTTCCTGCTTCCCAAACTCAACCCATGTGGTTCAACAGCTGCTTTTGCTCCTCCGCCTGGGATGCGGAGGATATGCTTTCCCTTCCTATCTATTTGTCCAAATCCTTTAAGAGTCATGTTAGCTTGCTTGTGAGATGGCTCAGCAGACTGCCAAGCCTGAGGACCGAAATTCAATTCCCAGGCCCCAAATGGTAGAAGAAGAGAACCAACTCCCAAAAATCATCCTCTGATATGCACACTTGAGCTATGGTTAAAATGCACCTCTTTGCACCATCCCACCCAGTGGGAGATACTCAAAACAAATAAATTTAAAATGTAACTACATTAAAGGAAGGGGGAGATCTGGGCTGGAGAGGTGGCTCAGCAGTTAAGAGCACTGGCTGCTCTTCCAGAGGTCCTGACTTTGATTCCCAGCAACCACAAGGTTGCTCACAACCATCTGTAATGGGATCTGATGCCCTCTTCTGGCATGCAGGTGTATATGCAGATAGAGCACTCATATACATAAAATAAATAAATACATCTTTAAAAAATAAAACTAAAAGGGGGGATTACTTTAGCTCTTACAAAGGGACAAAGGGAACGGAAGCCTGATTATGGCCTGGACTGATGGCTAGAGTCTGGGTTCTGAACCCCTCTTTAATCAGATTTTCCCTGGATGTCGTTCATGAAGACAGGAACTATGTCATTCCTAACACCTATCTATGCCCTCCTAGTGCCTAAGCACACCAATTACACATAGACCATGGCCAGAAAACATCTGGGTCCAATAAATAAACAAATGGGGGGATTGGAGAGGTGGTGCAGCAGTTAAGAGCACCGATTGCTTTCCCAAAGGACCTGACTGGATTCCCATCATCCACTCAGCAGCTCACAATCATCTATAATTCCAGTTCCAGGGGATTGAACACCCGCTTCTGCTCTCTGTACATGCAGTGTACAAACAGACATACTGGCAAAACACTCACACACATAAAATAATAATTTTAAAAGTAAACACAAAATAAGTAAAGTTGGGGAATGGTGAAACACGCTTTTAATCCCAGCATTTGGGAGGCAGAGGTAGGTGAATCTCTGAATTTGAGGCCTCTGAATGTGAGGAACCCAGCCCACCTGAGGACTATGGAGCAGGGGCTTTATGAACCTGAGGAAAGGGTGTCCCATGCAGGGCAAACCTATCCCCCCCACCCCACCTGACCTAAGCATGCTAGTGAATTTAATCCAACACTTTTTAATTCCCATTTCTCACATAGAAGGACTGAGTTTATGGCTGGACCATGCTGGTCAAAAGTCGTGTGGCCTAGAGTTCCTGGTGCCCTGGCTCCAGCCCACTAGCCTTAGAGTCCAGCAGATGAGACTGTCTTTCCCTTCTGGGTATTAACTGTTAACAAGCAAAGCTTCTGGAGTAAAGTCTGGGTGGGCTTAGTGCTGGGCCCATCCCCTAGAGAGGAGCCTGGCGGATGTCCACCCACCATGGCCCTCTTCATTACTCAGTTGGGGAGACTCCGGTCGCAGAGCAAGGACTCGCCCAAGGTCGCAAGCGCGAGCGCAGCTTGAGAAACCAGGCGTCCGGCGGCCCAGACTGGGCTTCCCACAGGCGAGGGGGTGGAGATGGGGTGTGCCCGCGGTGCCAGGCGCGGCCAGCGGCGCCACCGGTGCTGCGGGGGCGGGGTCAGCGGAGGGCGGGGCGCCGGGCACCGCGGCCGCCAACGCCGCCGCGCTCGGGCTGGGCTCGGCGCACTCTTCAGCGGCCGCCGAGCCGAGCGGACGCCCCTCGGGGCCGCGCCGCAGCCCCCCGCGCCCCTGCTTATCATGCCCCGGGCCCGAGCCCGGCAGCCGGAGCAGCCAGGACACCATGCCGGAGGGCGAAGGTGGAGACTGCGGGGAGGTGCCCGCGCCCGTTCCGGACGGCGAGCCGCTGCGGGAGGAGGTACTGGGGGCGAATAGTGGGAACGGAGCTAGGGCTGTAGAGAGGTGAAGGGGACAAGTAGGTGGGGAGAGGGATTGAGGAGGAAAGTCCCAGAGCCCCTCCAGCAATGACGTCATTGGGGAGACAGCGTTCTGGTAGGGGTCGAGGCTTCGAGATCCACGTAGGTCAAGGCACGAGTGGGTGGCAGGAATGTAGGGGAGACCCTGACCCTCGGCGCCCCCTCAACCATCTTTTCCTGTCCTGTGACGTCAGCCTCTGTGCCCCCCACGCGTCCCCGTTCCATAGCGCAGCCGGGGATGCTGTCCGTGACTGCTAGGGCTATGGGGTCAGGCCCCCAGTCCAGCCCAGTTGCTCACGAGGTGTCGGGCGGTGCCTGCAATGCAGTAGCGGTGGCAGGGACTGGAGGTGGGGGAGGGAAAAAGGAAAGAGAAAGGAGCGGAGCCGCTGCTGATACCTGTCTCTCCCCCACCCCCAGGTGAGGACTAAGGGCCCACTCCAGTGGTTGCGATCCCCAGAGGGCTCCCCCCAGCTCTAGCTAGGAGGACGTGCCAAGTGTAAGATGATAGGTGTGGAAAACAGGGTGGTGAGTGGTCTGCCTGTGTGAGAGGATATATAAATGCGTCCGTGTGTGTGGTGTGTGTGTGAGAAAGAATTCTGGTGGTGTGTTCCCTGTGTCTTCAATAGGAACCTATATACCCTGCTGTCAGGTGAGCCTCTGGTGGGTCCCGTGCCCTGGGTCTTCACCCAAGAGTGTGGGTGTGTATGATTTCATGCTGTGCCTCTCTAGTGTGTGGCTAAGTATGGACTGTGAGTGTCCAATTGCTATAGGGTGGGTTAGATGTGCACTGTGGTCAGGTGAGGGTCTTACATATCTAGGTGCCAGTATGTAACATGTGTGTGCATGTGTGCCCTGTGCTGACATGGTCTTGAATGTGAGTATACCTTGCTACAGCCATGATGCTTGTTCTCTGAAAATAAGTGAGGCTCTGATGTTTCTTAAATGAGGGTGGTGCTCCTTTGTGGTAAGTGGGTCTATGATGAACATGTGTTGGGGGTGTGGATGAGTAGGTGTGTGCCTTTGGCTGGCACAGGTCTAGGTGGCAGAATGCACTTGTAAATTTCATGTACCATGGATGGGACCAGGCTACCCTGGATGGGTCTGGGGCCAGTCTCCTCTCCTGTTGGACCTCTCAAGGCATGGTGGGGCTGAGTAGGTGACATTACCTAGAATCCCACTCTATACTCTCCACCTCTTCTCTCCCAGTTCTCTTTCCCCTTCCCACTTCCTTCTCTTCAATTGACACCAGAGCTGAGGTAGCCAGGCTGGTAGTCCTACCACGGAGGATATGCCAAGCCCTTTGGGTCAAAAAGTACTTTGTGCTGTCCAGCGACTTGTGCCCCATTCCTTCCCTCAGCACTGACTGGGGGTGTAGGGTGGTCCTCCATCTGCTCCTAGGCCTGAGACTTACACCTCCCCCATTCCCCATTCCCCCCACACACAGTTAACAGCCTCTCCCAAGTCTCCTGCTATCCCTTGTGGAACAAGGGACCAGTGGGAGTCACAGGGTAGCAGCAAAAGTGTTTATTCCCAGGGCCAGACCCTGTGCTAACAAATTCCCACATGTGATCTCTGAATCCTCAACAACCAGGTGTGCAGATGAGGAAATGGTGTTAGAGTAGATGAGGGGTCCACCCAAATCACACTGAGTAGAAGAGCCAGCACTTTAAGCTGGTTTCCATAGCCTTTCCACCCCCTAGTGCACGCGCACACACACACACACACACACACACACACTGCTCCTTGCCACATCAGCCTTCTAGATCACTACAACCAAACTCCAGACCCAGAGAGAGTAAAAATGTAGCCAAATGCACACAGCAAATTGAAGACAGAACAGGAACTACCAGAAATCAGATTTCTCAGTAGTCATTGGAGGGGGGGATGTCATTTCTTTTCTGTTGAGATCTTATTGGATGGGGGGGGGCTGCTGACTGAGAAACAGCAGGGCACAGGAGGAGACAAGCTCATAGCAGATAAACAAGGTTTGCTACTGTGAGACTTGCTGCAAAATAGTTCAATCAATAGAAGCCTCAGTTTCTTCTTCTGTAAAGTGGGTCCACCTCCTTCACACCAGTGGTCCCCCACTGACATGTGCTTCTCCTTTCTCTGCCCACCCCGCAGCAGCGGCCCCTGAAGCAGTCCCTGGGAGGCTCTCTGTGTCGAGAGTCTCACTGGAAGTGCCTGCTCCTCACACTGCTCATCCATGCCTGTGGGGCTGTGGTGGCCTGGTGTCGCTTAGCCACTGTGCCCCGCCTGGTCCTGGGGCCTGAGGCAGCCTTGGCTCGTGGGGCTGGTGGTCCACCGCCCACCTACCCAGCCAGTCCCTGCTCGGATGGCTACCTGTACATCCCATTGGCCTTCGTCTCCCTCCTCTACCTCCTCTACCTGGCAGAGTGCTGGCACTGTCATGTGCGGTCATGCCAGGCGCCTCGCACTGATGCCAACACCGTGCTTGCCCTGATCCACCGGCTGCAACAGGCTCCGCCCTGTGTCTGGTGGAAGGCCACCAGCTACCACTATGTGCGCCGCACACGCCAGATTACCCGCTATCGCAATGGGGACGCCTATACCACCACACAGGTCTACCATGAGAGGGCGGACAGTCGCACAGCTCGGGGTGAGTTTGATTATAGTGCACATGGTGTCCGTGACGTCTCTAAGGAGCTCGTGGGCCTGGCAGACCACGCAGCCACGCGGCTGCGTTTCACCAAGTGCTTCAGCTTTGGGAGTGCTGAGGCCGAGGCCTCGTACCTCACGCAGAGGGCCCGCTTCTTCAGTGCCAATGAGGGCCTGGACGACTACCTAGAGGCCCGCGAGGGCATGCATCTGAAGGATGTGGACTTCCGCGAGTCCCTCATGGTCTTTGCAGACCCCCACAGCCCACCCTGGTATGCCCGAGCCTGGGTCTTCTGGCTGGTGTCTGCAGCCACGCTGTCCTGGCCACTGCGAGTGGTGGCAGCCTATGGGACAGCACACGTGCACTACCAAGTGGAGAAGCTTTTCGGTGCCAGCTCACCACCCCCAGGGGCTGTGCCCAGCGGGCCACCACTCTCTCGCGTGGCCACCGTGGACTTCACAGAGCTTGAGTGGCACATCTGCTCCAACCGGCAGCTGGTGCCCAGCTACTCGGAGGCTGTGGTCATGGGTGCCAGCTCTGGGGCCTACCTGCGAGGCTGCCAACGCTGCCGCCGCTCAGTCAGCAGCAACTCCCTGCCTCCTGCCCGTCCCAGTGGGCCTCGCCTACCCTTCAGCCGCAGTCGCCTCTCGCTAGGTGCTGGGGGCAGAACCACTCCGGGGGTCTTCCGCAGCTTGAGTGGAGGTCCCTTGGGACGCAGAGGGGAGGACACGGAGCCTCTGGAAAGCCCTCCGTGCTATGAGGACGCCCTTTACTTCCCGGTGCTCATTGTCCACGGGGACAGCGGCTGCCGTGGAGATGGGCAGGGTGCACTCTGAGATACCCGTCATCTACAGTCCCAGAACACCCCTTTCTTCTCACCATCTCACCACCGGCTTGGATGTCTGAATAACTATCAAAAACAGGAAAGAAAACAGACCAGCCATGCACAAGGGGTGGGAGTGGAGTGGGATCCTTAGACTAAATTGCGGTGACATGTGGTCCTTTAAGGAGGAAGTAAACACCATCTAAGTTGAGTCTGTGATCTGTCCCCAGCATGGCTCCCCCAACCATCACCATGTTCCCCTGTGATAGCAGATGATGCTGGGCAGGGAGAGAAGCTTCCAGAAAGACTGGGATGGGGAGGAGACCTGGGCACAGCTGCCTGCCTCTCTGCCATGGCTGAGCTATATGGGGAGCCCTCCAGCAACATAGAAGCACAAACTGGTGGCTTGGGACCATGCCCAGCTGGGGTGACTGTCCTGAAGCTGAACAGCTGGCCAAGGCTACCCCATAGCTTGGTCCCTTGCCCACCAGAGTTCCCATCCTCCTCTGCTCCATCCCTTTCATCTGCCCTCTGGCCTCTGCTCAGGGCAAGTGCCCTGATTATCCCTAGACCCTAAGGTGTGGTTAGTCCTTCCATAGCGCCCAGTTCTCAGAGCATAGACTTGCTCTCTTGCCCCCACCTCGGTCTCCCTAGTTCCTGCTGCACCCTGACTACATCCAACTTTCCTTGTGACCCAGGTTTTCCAACTCTGAGCCCCAGCATCCTAAAATTCATATCTGCCTCTGTCAGCCACGCAGTACCTTGTCTCCACCATCCCCCCAGGCTTCTCTGCTCTTCACCTTCTAGGTGATCCACAGGATGTAGGACTACAGGGCATCCGAGGGGCTCTGCCCTGGCCACAGCCTCTTGGACGATGCCTTGCCTTGAAGGCCCCTGCTTCTCCCATCCACGGAGCCTGTCCAGGGGACACCATCCCTCCCTAGGGAGAACAGAATAATCCCTTCCCTTCCAACTGGGGATTCCACCCCCTCTCAGGGGCTGGTGGGGGAGGGAAGAGACAGAGAAAATTAAATAAAATTATGAAACGGGAAAAGTTTCACACGTGTGTTCCTGGGTGATGAATCCAAGGCCACCGCTGCAAGCCCATTGAGTACACTGAGTCAGGTGTAACCATGGGTTCAGGGAGGAGACCCAGAGGTGGCTTCTAGCATTCCGACACACAGAGTGGGAAGCTTTCTGCCTCGCCCAGGGCCTCTGAGACCTAGCTTTGAGATGCCCTGAGTAGCTGACTACACTCAACCCCAGAATTAGAACCTGATTACGTATTATGCATTGTCCCAAGTGACTCCTCGTCCAGCCTGGTGGCAATTGCAAGTCTGCTGGGCATGCAGAGGACTAAGGGGTGGTGTCTTGTTCCCACTGTGGGGAGAAAGCTACGGCCTGTAACCCAAATACAGTTCCATTTGTGGCCACTGAGCAGTCTGGGGCACGTTGAGGGACACAAAGCTGAAACACAGCAAGCCAGAATGGAACCTAAAGAAAGAGAATAAAGAACAAGGGAAGGGCCTCACTTGCGGAGGGGGGCACAGGAAAGTCTGAGTGAAGTGCCAACATTGTATGCAGTTGGCTCAGGATGTCTACTGTACAAGAGTGCTAGGCTGAGGGGAAGCAGGAGTGTAATCAATTCCCTAGCTTTGAGTAGCATAGGGGAAACAGAAGCAAAGACCCATGGCTCTAGGCCAACCACCAGAATCCGTGTCTAAAGTGGAGCCATGGTGAATAGTTGAAAAGGGAAAAGACGAGGCTTTACATGAAGACACTTAGCCAAAGCCCTGCTCCCTGCAATGAAGTCTAGTTCAGTGGGTAGAGTGTTTGTCTAGCATGCAAGAGGCCCAGGGTTCCAGCTCCGACAGAGTCTATCATCCCAGTGTTCAGAAGGTAGAGGCAGGAGGTTGGAAGTTCAAAGTCATCCTCAGCTAGGTATGGAGTTCAAGATTAGCCTGGGACACCTGAGACTCCATATAATAAATAAACAAGCAACTGAAGCAGAAAACCTAACAGTACCCAAAATACCAAGAAAGCTTCTCGGGGGAGGCCTCTGCCCTCCCTCCTCCTCCTCTTCTGATACCATAGCTACCAAGTGCTCACTGATCTTCTCCCTTCCTCAGTAGTATAAATCCAGTTGTTCCCTAGAGGGCAATGACCCCAGTCAAAAGACAACAAAAGGAGTGAGAAGGGATTTCTAATGATGTCCTTTAAGATAGAAACATTGTTGAAGAAAGCCACTGATTTTTGTTTTCTTTTGCTTCATCCTGTATTCACATTGGAATGTAGATGTGATAGCTGGAACTCTAGCAGTTATCTTGGATCTGGAGGTAACTTTGAAAATTGCAGCCATGTGCAGAGAATAGTAATATCAAGGTAAAAGGTCCTGGGTTCCTATTGGCTCAGTGGGGCTCCCAAATTACTCCTGGTTGCCTACTTCCAGACTTCAATGAAAAAGGAGTAAAATGTAGTTTATTTAAGTCACTATTTCCCCCTTCATTTCTATTACCAACACCCTTTATTAATTATCAGGTGGTATTGGCACACACCTTTAATCCCAGAACTCAGGAGGCAGAGACAGGCAGATCTCTGTGAATTTGAGACCAGCCTGGTCTGCAGAGCAAGTTCCAGGACAGCCAGGGTTATACAGAGAACAAAACAAAAACAAGAAGAAACTATGATCCTTGCCATCTCTTTTTGCAGCTGTGGGCCAAGAACTCAATCAAAGCACAGTGAAGACCCCCTATCTCTGCCTATCACATAGAGGGCTTCCTCTGGAGGTCTCAGGAGTCCAGCTGGGTTGTTCTGAGGCTCCTTCATGCACAGGTCTGGCGTAGGTATCAAGCGATTACCTAGAGATGTTGGCTAGAGCAGCCACTCATGGACTCCTGTGGCCTGGGTCTTATGTCCTGGCAGCTGGCTGCACAGACGAGGAGAACAGTTAGGGAACTGTGTTGTCACAGAGGCACAGCTGAAGGTTGTTATACAGACACCAGGCTTAAGCAGGGAGAAGGTAGATCCCGCTTCTCCACCAGGTGTTGTAGCACAGCCCTGGAATTCCAGAACTAGGCAGTGAGAACAGAAGAGGCAGGAGTTCAAGGTCATTTTAGACTGCATAGAGTTCCAGTCCAGTCTCTGGTACCTGAGACCCTTTCTCAAAAAACAAACAAAAACTAAACCAAACAAGCAAACAAAACTCCAGGAAATGGGAGAAATAATTATGGTCTTCCTGACAAATGAGATGATGGCTGAGCCCAAGCCACTGCCAACTCTCCTCTACAGGCATGATGTGCCTTTTATGATGTTGGCTGGAGGCAGGTAGTGGCAGTATGTCAGATGTGGGTCTTCTCAGGACAGAGTGACCTGCTAAGGTCATTTATTGGGGTCTTTCATACTCATAAATTTAGGTGGCAGGGATGATGAACAAGTTTTTGGATTTTTTAAAAGACAGGGTTGTGTGTGTGTGTGTGTGTGTGTGTGTGTGTCCCCTGGCTGTCCTGGAACTAGTTCTGTAAGCCAGGCTGTCCTGGAACTCACAGAGATCCACCTGCTTCTGCCTCCAAAGTTCTGGGATTAAAGGCGTGTGCCACCACTGCCCAGGATAAGTACACTTCTAATGCTATAAATCACTCAGACTGTGATATTCAGTTATAACAACAGAAAACAAGTTAGTTCTGTCTATTTCCCCGAATGGTAGGAGTGTCAGGGCTCACTGTGGACACCCTGGCAGTTTTCTGGGATTATCTCAGCAGCACCTATGATGAGCGGACAAACTCACATTGTCAGCCTGGACCTCTGCCTGGAGTTGCAGATGCCAGAGTCCATGTCTTGGGCAATCCATGGATAATAGCCAAACACTTGATTCTTAACACTGACAAACAAGTTGTCTCAGTCAACACACATAACTCAAGGACTTCCCATTAGGCCTCATCACCTCAGTGCTGCCACATTGTAATCAAAATTCAACACTAGATAGGGACAAACCACTGACCATAGTATCTCCTCAGAATGGCTTTCTATGTATCCCCATCTGAATAAATGACACCACCCAGGGGGATAAGGCAAAACTCAGAAGTCAGGGCTGGAGAGATGGCTCAGTGCTTAAGAGCACACACTGAGTGCTCTTCCAGAGGTCTTGAATTCAATTCCCAGCAACCACATGGTGGCTCACAACCATCTGTAATGAGATCTGATGCCCTCTTCTGGGGTGTCTGAAGACAGCTACAGCGAGCAGGGCCGGAGCGGGGCTGGAGTGAGTAGGGCCGGAAAGAGAAGAAAAAGTGTCTGAAGACAGCTATAGTGCATTTACATATAATAAATAAATAAATCTTAAAAAAACAAAAACCCTCATGTGGTAGCCACAGCTGGAGCCTGGGTCCTCTGAACAGAGACTCTAGTGTGGGTTTTCACAGATGATCGGTGAATTCCTGATAAGGAGACTGGGTGAACACAGTCTTTTTTCCAGAGGTCAGGGGTCAGGTAGCTATAGGTCTTGGAGATGGCATCAAAGATGGTCTTGGCAAGGTTGCCCAGGGTGGCAGTGCAGCCTCTGGTTGAAGTATGGCAATCATCTATACTGGCCATCATCAGTAGCTTCTTGGGCACAGGAGCAGAGACAATGCCAGTGCCTCAGAGCCACAAGGGCTTATCACCTTGCATGGAACAGTGTGGGGCTTGCTAATCTTGTTCCCCCAATAGCCTCTCTCTGCACGGGGACGATGGAAAACCTGGCTAAGATGATGGCCCCTCAATGGCAGTGGCTACTACCTTGGAGCACTTAATACCAAGACCAACGTGACCATTGTAGTCCCCAACAGCGACGAAAGCCTTGACCCCGGTCCGCTGGCCAGCCCGAGTCTGCTTCTGCACTGGCACGATCTTCAGAACGTCATCCTTTAGGGACGCACCCAGGAAAAAGTCAATGATCTCAGACTCCTTAATGGGCAGGGAGAACAGGTAGATCTCCTCCAAGGACTTGATCTTCACGTCCTTAACCAGGCGGCCCAGCTTGGTGACAGGGATCCATTCCTTGTCTTCAGCTTTACCTCTACAAGCCCAGGGCCTTGACCATGGTCACGGCCTCGACCACCATCTTGGCCTCTGAGACTGCTGCTGAATCGAATCCTCCACCTAAGCTGCCGTGGCCTCCTAATCCTGGGCCCCCAGGTCCTCCAGGGCCCTCCCACTGCACCAGCATCATCCGACATTTGGTGTTTTCCTGAAGAAGCTCAAACCTTATTTTTAATGATGGTTCTTAAGTACTTTAACCTCCATTTTAACCCGTCACCCACCAGAGGGAGTGGAAAAGAAAGGATATGGGGGAGGGGTGGACCTGTTTAGAAAGGTTCTTTAAAGCAACTCCCATCTCTGTTGTCTGGAAATCAGCAGTTGAGCTCACAGGTCATCTCTATTCACTCACAAACACTTCACAGATACACCAGCAGTCCAGTTTGATAGAGTCAGGTTAGCAACATGACCTAGCAGAGACAGCCAGGCCTCAGCCTTGGCTGGAGTCAGCAGGAGGGCCCAGGAGGAACGCCAGGAGAAGTTCTTGGCTATGCCTCTCTCAGGGAAGTGAAGATCACCGAAGATGAGAGACCCACAAGCATTGCACAGCTAGCTCTATAAGCAAGCCTAGCTCAGCCTCTGCCACTGTCCATCGAGTCCTATTATACTCTCCAAACAGCACGTGCCCTCCATGTGTCCTGCCTCAGCACGTGCATATGTCTCAGCTGACAGCACTCTGCCAGTCAGCCCAAGTTCAAGAAAGCGGCAACAAACTGCAGCACACCACCAGAAGGGTTTTGTTTTTTTTTTTTTGTTTTTTTTTGTTTGTTTGTTTGTTTGTTTGTTTTGTGCGTTTCTCTCTATGGAGTCCTGACAAATGCAGCTCAACTATGCAATGTAAGACAAACCAATACATGTGTGTCGTTATCAAAGAATCTTTCATCACGTGTCTTTTCACGTGCTTGCTTTAGCAGAGCATCCTCTCTCCTGTGTCTGCTTCAGCTAAATGTTCCTTCATGAGTCGGCCTTAGGCTTTCACCTGTGTCCACTTCATTCCTTCACATGTTTGCCCCAGCAAAACCCCATCCAACTGACTTTCCAAAGAATCCTTAAGTTTCCACTTCATTACAGATTCTTCCTGCTGTCTCTGACCACTTTTGTGACCTTATTGGAGTCTGATGCATGGCAGGGTTTCAAGAAATACTAAAGAGATGAGAGGTCAGGTGCCTGAGTCATAGATGGACGATACATTAACTACTAGAGAAGGACGTCCCCGATTTTTCAGACAAGCAGGTAAGCTCAGAACAATTAGAAAACTTGTGGGAAGTCCCCCAGCCGTTAAGTATCAAAGCTGGAACCTACCCAACCTGTAAGACATAGAGTAAGAACTCCTAACACTAACTGACTGTCCCATGAACACCTCTGATGTCTCTGAAACCTCTGCTAAACATGAGCTGCAGGCCCCCATATTATAGCCTGCGACAATACACTGTCCAGATCCCATGTACAGAGGAAATGCTTTAATTCCTGGCACACACCCCCCCCAACCCAAGCCACAGGTGGTTAACTCTTATTAAGAGAAGAAGTCAATCCCAGTACTGTCAGCCTGAGAGTCTTCCATATGCCACCAAATCCTTAAAGTTTCTGGAGCTGGGGAAACAGTTGGTAAGGTGTGGATTTCTGAGTTCGAGGCCAGTCTGGTCTACAGAGTGAGTTCCAGGACAGCCAGGGCTACACAGAGAAACCCTGTCTTGAGAAACCAAAAAAAAAAAAAAAAAGAAAAGAAAAGAAAGCATTAAGACCCGAGTTCAATCACCAGTACCCAGGTCAAAGGCCAGGTGGTTCTTGCATTTGATGCCAGTGTTAGAGAGAAAGAGGCCACAGGATCCCTGAGGCTCCCTAGACAGCCAGCCCAAAGTCCCAGTGAGAGACCCTGTCGCCAAAGGTAAAGTAGACAATCCCTGAGGAAAGACACCCACGGTTGACCTCTGGCCTTTGCCCATGCACCTGTGTACACATGTACCTCGCTGTGTCAGTTGTCTGTCCTGTTGCTGTGACAAAATATTCTGCCAAAAGCAACTTAAGGAAGGGAGGATTTTTTAACAATATATTTTTCCTTAATGTTCATCTGTGTTTTACCTGAATGTATGTTTGTGTGAAGGTGTTGGATCCCCTGGAACTAGAGTTACAGACAGTTGTGAGCTGCCATGTGGGTGCTGGGAGTTGAATCTGGTCCTCTGGAGAGCAGTCAGTGCTCTTAACCACTGAGCCATCTCTCCAGCCCACGAAGGATATATTTTGGCTCACAATTTCACAGTACAGTCCGTCATGGCAAGGAAGTCACAGGAGCAAGAGAGAGGTTACTACTGCTTTCCTTTGGTGAAAGGGACCCCAACTCATGGAATAGAGCCACACATATTCAGGGTAGGTCTTCCTACCTCAATAATCTAGTCTAGAAAATTCCTCTCAGACCCACACAAAGAATTGCTTCCAAGGTGACTCTACATCCAGTCCAGTTGATGATAAACCGTCACACCTGGCCACATACAAACACGCACACGTCTCTCCAAATTTTTTTTATAAAGCCATTGTCTGGGTAGGTATTTTTCTAATTAGAGACATGCTGTCTGATCCAGCCAGACTCAGCTGTGGGGAGCAGAGCTAAAAAGATGGCTCCATAGAGGCATTTGCCACCACAACTGATGGCCTGAATTCACTCCCATGAGTTGTCCTCTAACCTCCACATTTTTTTTTTTTTGGTTTTTTTCTAACCTCCACATTTTAAAAAAAGATTTATTTATGTATTTTTTGTATAGGAGTGCTCTATCTGCATGTACACCTGCATGCCAAAAGAGGGCATCAGATCCCATTACAGATGGCTGTGAGTAACCACGTGGGTGCTTGGAATCAAACTCAAGCCCCCTGGAAGAGCAGCCAATGCTCTTAGCCACTGAGCCATCTCTCCAGCCCCCCACATTTTTAAAATAATTACAAGCATACCCTCACGTATATAACAAACAAATTAAATAAAATCGTTTAAAGATCACAGGATTTTGGATCTGCCTTATTTCTACTCTGGTCCCAAACTCAAGCAATGCCTTCAGCTTCCATATCTGTTAGGTGGTAGAAAGAATGGTATCTAAAACATGGTTCTTACAGCTCTCAGTTGGGATCGGTGTGTCTTGGGCTAGGACTGGGCAGAAAATTCCCTGTTATTCTCAATCTGCACCACATGCTACCACCACCTGTAGTATCGAGGGCACTGAAGCTGGCTTGCAGACAGTCTTAGGCCTGAAGCTGTCCCAGGGGGGCTGTGGGAATGGCAAGTGCTTGAATTTCACCACTAACTGAAGTAAGTTGGGAAGGGGTGACCCGAAGAAGCCTTCAAGATGATGGTTCCTCCACCGAGCCTCTGTTGGCCCCAGAGATACCTGAAACCGTTTTATGGAGCCCTGTGGACTTCCGATCTCTAAAACACACTCTCTAGAAGGAGTGTGTGGAAAGTATTTTTAGTTCGTGTTTAGGCTGAAAGAAGTCTGTCCTGAGATTCTGGTTGACGTCAACACTTTCCTAAAAACTACCACCTTCAGCTTCCAAACAGGGCTTCAGAGCCAAAACCACACCCTAGTGAGAGTAAATACCATACTTCGGAGCACTTGCTGGAGCGATTGGAGCCCAGCTTTCACCTCTGACAACAGGATTATGGGGAGGACAACTTGAGTTCTACCAGCCAATTTAAAGATTTTCCAGGACCACTTGATAGGGTGACTTCACAGCTGAAGTGAAGCATCCTTGGGTACAGAATCCAAAACATGAGGAAGAATATTTGTCCAGTGGGTCAGGGGAATCGGCAGATACTTTGTAGCACAAACAAATCAAATAATTATTGAACAATTAGTATACATTTTAAAAGACCCTTCTGGTGGCTACAAGTCTGTGGTGCCAACGCCAGATGGCGCTAAATGGCCACTCATTGACACTGTCCGGCTCTTCCATATGCCAACTGTATGAATAAAAAAGAAAAAGGGCTCCAGGGCTGGGTCGGGGCTCTCTGTTTAGAGGTTAAGAGGGTTGGAGCGTGTGCGCGTGCGCGTAGTGGGTGTGTGCGCGCGCGCGCCGAGTGTATTTTACATCCAGGGAGGCAGAGTACAGATGTGGAAGGGGCTATCCACAATCAGGAGGCGGAACATGTGTGGGAAGGTAGGGTTTCTGGTTTCTTTCCCTGAGTGGTAGGTACTTCTGAGGAGTTTGGAGAGCAGACTTTTGGTGGTTTGTTTGTGTGCTTGTTTTGTTTTGTTTTGAGACGGGACTTCTCTGTGTAGCCCTAGCTGTCCAGGAACTCACGCTGTAGACCAGGCTGGCCTCGAACTCAGAGATCCACCTGCCTCTGGCTCCTGAATGCTGGGATTAAATGCGCCTCCACTGTCCGACAACAGAAGACTTTTCAAACATTGTTTTTTAAAATTTTTATTTGTGTGTGTTGTATTGGTGATAGTGCGCCTGTGGAGGTCACATGACAACTTGAGGCAATCTATGCTTCCCTTCCACTAGGTGGGTCCCAGGGATGGATCTCAGGCCGTCAAGCTTGGCTGTAGGCATCTTTACCTATCTCGCTGCCTTAAAAGGGCTTCCTTGGGTGGATCCGATTTAAAGGTATTATTAAGAGGCGTGGCTTATGAGCACCTTCATAGGGCTAGACAGAGGATTTAAGCAGGTGAACATTACCTGGGGGTTGTTCTTCTGCTGGACTGAGCTCAGTGAGGGGGCGGAGTCTGAAGACTAGATCGAGGGTAATTCCATTCCCTGGAGGGCAGAGTTTGCTTGCGTCTTTTAGGAACACCGTTTATATCTCGGCGGGATATCCTGCAGAGTCCCAGACTCTGAAGGGACGAAGCATTAGAATGCGCAAAGTCTGGGCGGAGTTCATACCTCGGTGAAGACAAGATTTATAAGCTCCTCTTGTCTCCGCTTTTTTTTTTTTTTTTTTTTTTTGGTTTTTCGAGACAGGGTTTCTCTGTGTAGCCCTAGCTGTCCTGGAACTCACTCTGTAGACCAGGCTGGCCTCGAACTCAGAAATCTACCTGCCTCTGCCTCCCAAGTGCTGGGATTAAAGGCGTGCCACCACTGCCCGGCTTATCTCCGCTCTGCCTAGATGTGGAGACGCAGTTTGTTGCTTATGGGCGGGGTACTGGGGGAGCTGATAAGGTCGAGGGGCTAGCAATAGCTCTGAGGGCATCTGAGCTGGCGACGAGTGAGGCTATGCTTTGGCAGGCGGGGCCTCCGGAGCGTTTTCTCCCCCTCACCCCCCCGCCTCCAAGGGGCGTGGCTCATGGATTGCAGGGGCGGGGCTGATAATCGAGGCAACCTCCGCTGCGCTGAGGTGAGGCTCAGCCTGAGAGTTAATGGGCGGAGCCTGAGACTCAGCTTTCGGTTGAGGCGGAGCCTGAGTCTGGGCGCAGGCGGGGGCTCTGCCCTGGGAGGCCGTCTGTTTAGGCCCGCACGCAGCTCCGCATCTGGTGCTCATTACTAGATGACAAAGAGCCGGCTCTGGGCCCCCTTCCCCACACCCATCCTCCCGCGGACTGCAGTGCATTTAACTCTTTCTTTCCCTCAGGGTGCAGTCTACCCTCTGCCAGGGGTCATGGGAAGGAGCTTCAGGCCTCGGTCCCAGCAGATGGTGTCATTCCATAAGTGGTGCCTCAGGCCCAAGCTTTCTGGAAAACCAGGCGACCTCTCTCCATTCCATCCATCAATCCTCCGCCCCCTCGACTGCGTCTCCGAGGTTAAAGCTGGGAAGAATCTGGCAGGGGCGTCTGGTTTGAGTTAGGGGAACGTGAGAGTGGCTACCCGGGCGGTGCGTTCCCTCTGCACCCCCTCTGTGAACCCCCACTCCTAGTTGGTCCCCAGCCCCCGCATTCCCTCTCCTGGTCTCCTGGGATACAATCCTTGGGCGAGAATGTGGCATAGGAACTTCGAGTAGAGAAAGGGCGCTGGATCACCCCTCCTCACCTGCCTGGGGTGGGGGTGCGGCTTTGCCCAGTCCTAATTAGAGGCTCTGAGAGGACTGAGCTGAAAAATTATAGAGATGGTGGAACCGGCGTCTCCCTCTTCCAGATCCTGTCCCTTTCCCCAAGACAGTCAGCCGTGGATGAGGGGGAGGTTATCTCACACTCGTGATCTCTGACCAGGACACCAGCCCTGAATATCCTGGGTCTTCCCTCAAGCTGTTAGGGTCTGCCGGGATCTTTCCTAGAGGTGCCACTTTTACCCCACAGAGTGAAGAGTAAAATGTGTTTCCTAGTGGGAAGGCCTTGTTTCTAAGTGGACCCAGGGAGCTAGGCTGGGCTTTCCCCAACCCAGCCTCCTGAGTACCTACTACCTTCTCCCTCCTCCCCTACAACCTTCTAAAAAGGAGGCAAACCTACAATCCTACGGTGGCTGCATCCTTGGGTGACCCCGATTTCCTGCCCAGACTCCTGGGCAACATATGACGATGAGAAAGAAAGTTCAGAAAAGCAGACTACTGGTGACTCCTCTCTCCCCTGATCTCCAGCCCCATCCGACCTGAGATTCCCACATTCCAGCTGGACTCCAGTTCATCAGAGACCCTCACCAAAGACTCTCTCCCTTACCAAACCTCCAGACACTCAGCCTGCTATGTGACAGTGGGCAAGGCCCTGCTCTCTCCTGTATCATTTCACTGAAAATTAGGAAGTATGCCTCCTCTTAGAGGAGTCTTCTTACCTTGCCTAGTTAAATGGAAGGGAGCTCCATTTCCCCAAGGCCTCCCAGACCCTTCCCTCAGGCATCAGTGGGGATCACAAACTTTGGGTGATGTTGGCACCCCATTTATTGGAAAAGATCCCAGCACCCACCCCTTGAGGTCCTGGAGTCCTTTGGTGTGTCCTTTGCCATGAATGCTGGGCCCAAGGAACAGAACCTCCTCTGTCCAGCTGGGCAGCCCCTATAAGTCCCTGGTGTGGTCTCAGACATGTGTCCAAAGCAAGTTCTTTCCTTCCACCCCGTAAGGGGTATCTGCACCCCATCACACACTGGTTCTACAGGTCTGTGCTCCTGGAAGGCTGCCTCTGGGGGGAATGGGTTCTGTTGAGCTCTTGTTCCCAGCATGTGTGACCCAGCGATAGCAGTCAGTGATCCGCTTGTTGGGCGCATGGGAGCCACAGCGAGTGCAGTACACAATGCCCAGTGCAAGCAGGACCACCAAGAAGACACATGTTGGTACCAGGAGTGCCACCAGCAGCCATCGGTCATCCCTCTGGCTTTGGCCTGCAAGACCTGACTCTGCCAGGGCTGTTGGAGCCGCTGTGGGGGCCACCGAGGGCAGCCGTGGCACTGATTTGGGACTGGGAACGCCTTCTCTTGGGACTAGAGGGGCTCTGGAATAGGAATGTGTAGGGCTGATGGATGAGGTCTGGTTAATGGGGTTCTGCGGGGGCAGAGGAGAAGGAAAGGCCGGGGGCTGGTTGGCAGCAGGCACAGGGGTTTCATGGACAGAAGACCTGGAGTTGGTAGGCTGAGAGGGCTGGAGAGCTGAGACAGAAAGCTGGGGGGCCTGGGTTCTGACACCTGGAACATCTGGAAGCAAAGGGTGTTGATGATGGGCTTTGGAAGTGGTATCCCCAGGGTCAAAGTGAGATGGGATTGGAGGCAAATAAGTGATCGTGTGGGTGTCTTGCGACATAGGGGCCTGGTGGGGAGGGAAGACTTGGGGATAGTTGGTTGAGATAATGGGGGGCTGGTAAGGAGAAAGCTGTACTGGGTGAGTGGCTGAGGTTATCCCAGGCTTGTGGCCAAAAGGCAGGTCTGGATAACTGGCCTTGATTTTGGGGACCTGGTGCTCAGGGATCACAGCTGGAGGTGTGGCAGGGGCCATGGCAGGTGGGTGGACAGGGCTCAGGGGTGGGTGTGTGGCTGAAATAACAGAAGTCTTGTGGGCAGAAGGTAGTGTGGGTCTCGTGGCAGAGATCACCATGGGCCGTGTGGCAGACACCACTGAGGAGTGGTAGGGGCCCCTAGGGGCACTAAGTGGGGGTGGCCAGGTAGGCTCCAGGTGCAATCTCTGAGGCTCTCCATCCTGTGGGAAGTTGGGCCTATAGGGCAGGCCAAAGTCAGGCGGATGTGTAGGTGCCATCCATAGGATCCCCTGCTCCTCTGTCCAGGTGCCATCAAAGTCCTCCCAGGGCTCCTCTTCATCCTCCCCTTCTTCTCCGTCATCCAGTAACTCATCTCTAAGATCCTGGGAAGCCTGGGCACCCATGGCTCCTGCAGGGCTACAACTGATACCATCTGCCTCAAGCTCATGACCCTCGCTGCAGTAACACTCAAAGCCACCAACATAGTTGACACACATCTGCTGGCACACACCAGCAATCTGGCACTCGTCTGTGTCCACACAGCGGTGTGGCTCATCCTCAGCTGGCCGGAAGCCTAGGCGACAGTGGCAGCTGTAGCCTTGTGGCCCACCAGGCTCACACTGCTGCTCACAGGGGGCCTGGGCACAGGGGTCTTCACAACTGTGCCCATCTGCTGCTAGACGGAAGCCTTCACTGCAGCGGCAGGACACACCACCATCCACCTCTTCCACACACTCGTGTTCGCAACCCCCATTGTCAGGACCACAGCCAGTCCCTGGGCACAGTGGGCCAGTCTGGGACCAGCCCACGCCACCTGAAGGTTGTTTCACGCACAGCAGAGAAGCTCCCCTGCCAGCTTGGCACTGCACAGCTGCCACGGAGCCAAAGGGCAGCCATTCGAACTCGCTGGAAACCAGGTTGAAGGGTGTGGTATAGACAGCTGGACCGGCTTGACCCACCTCAAGCGGCAAGGCAGGGCAGGCACCCTCAAAACCAAACTGGCAGAGGTAGCCGTCGACAGCCAATGTGCACGATCCTTCGAGCCAGCGATGCTCTCCGCTGGCTTCAAGGGCGGCACATCGCTGGGCCGGGCAGGGTCCTTCCGTCGCCGGCTGGGCCCAGTTGGTGAAGGCGGTGTCCTGGTCTCCCGTGGTCCATATGAAGCCCCGCAGTGGGCGCTGCGGCTGGCATTGCCGAGCCTGCCGCTGCAACCCAATCCATAGCAGCCCGTTGGCGGGCCCGACGCCCACCAGGCTGTCCACACGCCGGGCCTCCTCCGGGGTCCGCGGCGTGGCCAGGTTGCCCCCCAATTCGCGGCACGCCCGCCAAGCTTCCAGGAATGTGCGGCGCCGGGGGAAGAGCGCGTAGCAGCTGCTGGGGCCGCAGGCGGCTCGAGGCTCCGGCGTCCAGGGGGCCTGGCCCAGTGCGGGCACCGCGGCCGCCCAGGCCAGCAGCAGGCGCAGCAGCATCGCGACGCCCCCCGACTGGCCCGGCTCGGGCCTGCCGCTGCTCTTGACAGGGGGGAGGGATCAAGGCCTCTGGCGGGAGGGCCGGGGGCGGGCCCGGCGGACTCACGCCTTGTAAGGAGTGGGCTGGGGCCGCTGCCAGCTCCCCTGCTAGCTCCCCGGAGGCTGGGGAGCAGGAAGCAGTGGGGTGAGGGGGTCTGGGGTGAGAGGCGAAGGGCAGAGGAGGGAAGGAGGTAGTTAACGAACGGACTACCTCAGGCATTACAGAGCTGAGAGTCAGGGAAAGGGGGACCTGCCTGCCTGAGAGGCATCCCCCAATCAACCCTCTGAAACTTCAGCAGTGTCTGCAGCTAAGGCAGCTGGGGTAAAGCTGTCTTGCAGAAAGACTCCCGAAGACCGGAATCTGGATTCACCAGTATCAGTATATGGCTGCACTCTCAGCTCAACGACACAATCGGGCCAGCCCTTTCTCATCACACATATGTGTGTGACTCTTTCCAACTCCTGGCAAGAGCATCTTCTCTGACACCCTATCTAAAGCCGCCAAACCCCAGCCTCACACACGCAGTTCTCCTGACATTCTGTGTATGTCCTTAGGTGGACAAGCAAGGATGATGTGGCATGCTAAACGGTCTAAACTGTGAAGCCCCGCCCATTCCTGCCTAGGCCCTGCATGAGAATCAACTTGATAACTCCAAGTGAACAACCTCAACCAGACATGTATTTGATGAGCCCCTTCGCTCAGCCTACCTCACTCCCAAGTTTTTTTGGCTCCAGTATTAGGGGTTAGGGAGTGAGGAGGAGGCCAAGGACTGCTCTCCCCTTACCCTGGCTCAGTCAGGGGCCCTGGGAACCTGGGCTTAGAGGGGGAGGAGGCTGCCCAACAGGAAATGCCTCTCTGGGCTCCTGCTGCTGGAGGGCAGGGTGCATGACTCTGGCCTCCATGGAGGCTGCGCTCCACTCAGGGTGAGCAGAGCTGCTATGAGGGGACCTGTGTGAGACCATGTATGAGCATGGGACACAACGGGATAGGCATGTGTGACACAGGCATCGCATTGTCCTCTTTACTCCCAGGGTCTGCTACATAGCCTGGTCAGGATCCTCTTCCAGTCCTTCCTGGAAGCCTCTGGAGGTTTGCGTACTGGGCCTGGCACCCAGGGGGGCCCTGGGAATCTATCTGTGTGAAGGATTGACCCCTGCATCCTCTTTTTACTTTTTTTTTTTTTTTTTAAAAAGAGATGGGTTTTGCTATGTTGCCAAGGCTGTCCCAAACTCCTGGGTTCTAAATACTGGTACTACAGTCACCCAACACCAGGTAATCCTTTTATACTCTTGGGTTTGTTTGTTTGTTTGTTTGTTTTGGTTTTTTCGAGACAGGGTTTCTCTGTGTAGCCCTGGCTGTCCTGGAACTCACTCTGTAGACCAGGCTGGCCTCGAACTCAGAAATCCGCCTGCCTCTGCCTCCCAAGTGCTGGAATTAAAGGCCACCACTGCCCGGCTTATACTCTTGGTTTTTATTTTGACTTTTTTTTTTTTTTTAATTTTTGCTTTCTGTAAACAGTGTTTTAGCTGCATGTATGCATATGCACCATGTGTGCGCCTGATACCTTCAAAAGTCAGAAGAGGGCATCAGATTTCCTGGAACTGGAGTTACAAGTATTTGTAAACTACCATGTGGGTGCTGGGAACCAAACTTGGGTCCTCTGCAAGAGCAAGAAGTACTCTTAGCTGGGGATGTGGCTTAGTGGCAGAGTGATTTCTGGTCCTGGGTTGAATTCTCAGCACTAAAATCCTCTTGACCCATGGATGAGAAGTTTTGTTCTTTGGGACACTGACCTGGCCTGGATACTCTGCTCCTGACCTGTGTGAGTTCGAGGCTATCTCTGAGCCTTCATTCATGTCCCCCCCTCAGGCACCGCAACCCTTTTTAAAGACTGGTTCTCACTATGTAGCTCTGACTGGTCTGAAACTCACAAAGATCCAACGACCTCTGCCTCCCAAGGGCTGGGATTAAGTGGGTGATCCCTCCATACACGCACGCACGCACGCATGCACGCACACACACACAAGCGCGTGCGCTCCTTTCTCCTCTTATTGATTTCATGTCCCTTCCTCTTCCCTCCCTTTCTCTTCTCTTTTACTGCCATCTCTTCCCTTTTGTGTGGGTCTCACTGCAGCAGTACTGGGATTATGGGTGTGGGCCACCGTGCCTGGCTTCCATTGTTCCCTTCCACAAGGCGGGAATAAATGTGTGCAGGTCCTTCGGCCCGCTATTGTGTCACTGCCCTCCCTATTTGCATATGTGTTTTGTCAACTACAGAGCACAGGACAAAGGTTTGGTAGTCTGAGCAAGTCTAGATGTCAGTGGGGACCTAGCTGCTTTCACTAACTACCTCACAGTGCCCAAGTTGGCATCGCAGACGCAGCGAGTCTGTGAGAACCGCTGTTTATACCGCACTTGCTCATAAGTCTTATGCTCAAAGCATGCAGGGCTACTCCCCTTCTCAGGAGAGCGAAGTCCATCCCTCCATTGGCACAGGAGCCGAAATTTGAGCTCATCCTTCTCCTCTATCTTCCTCCCACACCCCTTGTCCAGGATCTCAGCAAATTCCATTGGCATCATTTTCAAAAGAGTGTGACCACTTCGCAGCACCACCTTTGCCTTCCCGTCCTCCCCGTCACACTTTGTCCATCTCCTAGTTAGAGCCCTGCACACCTCTCTCTCTCTCTCTCTCTCTCTCTCTCTCTCTCTCTCTCTCCCCTTCCTCTTCCTCCTTTTCTTCCTTATGGGGAGAACCTTTAAAAACCAAGAGGGCTGGAAAGCTGTCTCAGTGATTGAGAGTACTTGCTCTTGCAAAGAGCTAGGGTTGGGTTCTTGTTACCCACATGGAAGCTTGTAACCATCTGACTCCAGTTCCAGGGACTCTGTTGTCCTCTTCTGACCTCTTCCATACACCAGGCACACATGTAGAGCATACAGTGTATGCAGGCAAAACACTGATAAAATAAAATAATCTTACACACACACACAGGGAAAAACCAGACCTGGCCAGATCCAGCCACTCCTCTGCTTACAACCCTCTGGGGCCATGTCTCACTCAGAGGTGGCCAGAGCCCTGCTATGTGATGTGTCTCCAATGCTCAGTCTACCCTGTCCCCCCCCCCCCCCCTTGGTCCTTCTATTTGTTCTAATCACTCTAGCCTTGTCTGTGCCAAGCCTTAGGCCCACCAGGCATTGAGCTTAGGACCTTTGATACCATGTTCTCTCCTGCCTGCAACATCCAAATGCCCTCTCTGCCTTTTATTTTCTCAGGTCTCAGTTGAAGCAGCAAAGTCCCTGACCCAAACCCCCGCATGACTCTCCTCTCTCTGGGGTTTCCCCCTACCTCCCACCCCTCGCCAATTACTCTCTGTCTTTGTTGTTGACTTGAACCCCTTTATGACTTGAATCCTACCAGAATCCCTCAATCCTGGTTGGCCTTATTGACACTCCGAGACATATAGTTATGAGTGGTTTGTTCTGTGCCCTGAGTTTGACCCATGTGTCAGTGGCATCCTTTCAGTTAGGACAACAAAAACACATCTCCAGTTATTGCCAAGTATCATGTGCCCAGTGGAGAACTCCCATCCTGAGGGACTGTACTCCATGGCAGCAGACTCACAGTGAACCCTACTGTGCCTTGGAGGCTCTGGGCCCAGAGCCTTTGCTTAGTAAGAATTGTAAGTAAGAATTGGTAAGAAGTGCCAGAAAGCCCAGCAATTCAGAGGTGGGGACAGAGGATTAGAAATTCAAGGTGATCCTTAGAGGCATAGCGAGTGTCAGGCCAGGCTGGGATGTAAAAAGATAAATGAGACCCTGTTAAAACAAAACAAAAAGACAAAAACAAAAATAAAAACAAAAAACGGAGCCGGGCAGTGGTGGCACACGCCTTTAATCCCAGGACTCGGAGGCAGAGGCAGGTGGATTTCTGAGTTCGAGGCCAGCCTGGTCTACTAGTGAGTTCCAGGACAGCCAGGGCTACACAGAGAAACCCTGTCTCGAAAAAAACCAAATAAATAAATAAATAAATCTTTAAAAACAAACCAAAACAAACAAAAGAACCCAGCATGGTGGTACACGCCTTTAATCCTAGCACTTGGGAGGCAGAGGCAGGCAGATCTCTGAGTCTGAGGCCAGCCTGGTCTATAGAGTGGGTTTCAAGAAAACCAGGGCTACACAGAGAAACCTTGTCTCAAAACAAACAAGCAAACAAACAAAAAGTTGTTGTTGGTGGGTACTTGTTGAATGACTGAATGAGCATGGAGAAGTGGAGAGCCTGGCTCCTGAAGATGCCCTTGGAGGCTGGGATTTACTTGGAGCTGTCACCTGCTTGCTCTCCACACTTGCTAGCTACCCTACTGATACTGGATCATCCCAGAAGTGGAGCGTTCCTAGTGGTGTGCATGTCTTTTTGTAGATGGGGAAATTGAGGAGGTGAGAGTCTTAGAGGGAATTAACGGCAGGGCTGACTTGAACCTGGGGCTCCTGATTCTGATTCTGCTTGGCTTCTAGGTTGCTGCACCTGTTATCCCCTGAGCAGAGGTTGAGTGCTGGCATACCAGGATGATGACCTGGGCTGAGAACTCAGATGGGTTTGGAGGGTGCAAAGGACTTCCTTGCCTGTCCTGAGAGGAAAGTAAGGAACAGAGAGAGAATATAGGCGGGGAGGGAAGGCCTGACATGGGAAGCATTGAAGCTGCCCCTGAGAGGAGGAAGCTCCACTGTGGATGCCATGGGAAGAGAGTCAGGGCGAGGGAACTCCATGGTTGGTGGATGGTGGGTGGTTGGGACCCACGGCCAGGGACCAGTTAGGAGACTGTTGCAATCATCTGGGAAAGGGAAGGGATCTGGCTGAAGAGCTGGGCTACAGGGCGGGCCCGGCTGGGGGAGGCAGCCTCTGGAGGTTCCTTGGGGGCGGTTCTGAGCCTGGTCCAAGGGTGTGGTGAGCCCAGTCATGCTTCGGGCAATGGCCAGTGCTGGGCGTCTAAGAAGAGGCTGTAGGATGTCTGGCAAGTGGGTGGGTCAGATCACAGGTCAGGACCCCAGTTTCGGTGGGGTGAAAGAGTGGGGGAGCAGGCAAAGTAAGTAGAAGGAAGCAGGTCAAAGGCCAACTTCCAGATGTCCTAGCTAGACCTACTTCTAAGTGGAGGGAAAGCCGAAGCAGGAATGGGGCTGAGAGGTGGATGAGGGCACACCTCTGGCTCCGACAAACAGAGATTTGGCAGACCAAAAGGAAGAGTTGGTGCCCAGGTTAGGGGAGTCCAGCCTTCCTCCAGGTTGGGAGAAGTAGGGTGGAGGCACCCTAAGAAACTTCTTCCCTAGTTGAGATGGGGAACACGATGAACAGAGAGCACCAAGGATGTGGAGAGCAAGAGCTTTGTGAGGGGTGGACTTGAGGTTCCTTTCCTGTTGCTCTGGCTGAGTCCGATTCATATTGTTCACCCACTACATGGAGACGATGCTAACTGATGTGACAAGTGATTAAAGCTTCGGTTGTCGAAATGTGAATGGATGCATGAGCAAATGCTGGCTACATATGTAGATATATAGATGCATGGGGGATGGATGGATATACAGGCAGATGACGGACAGACATACACATGGGTGAATGATGCTCAGTGTGAGTACGTGGGTAGATACACAGAGAGATGAAAGGTAGATAGATACATGGGGACATGGGTTGCCACACACACAGCTGAATGAATGCATGCACAGAAGCAAGGATGGCTAGGGAGGAAGGGATTGGATGGATGGATGGATGGATGGATGGATGGATGGATGGATGGACAGATGGATGGACCAATATATATACGTAGTATGTATGTATGCAGTATGTATGTTTGTAGGTATGTATGCACATATATGTAAGTGAATGAATGAATAGGTAAGTAGATGTATATGTGGATTTTTTTTGAGACAAAGTCTCATGTTGCCCAGGCTAGCTTTAAACTACTATGTAGCCAAGGGTGACCTTGAAGTTATGATCTCTCTGCCTTTATCACAAGTGCTAGGATTACAGGCATTTATCACCTTGTTTATAAAACATTTGGATGCATTGCTCGATAGAGGATGTAGGCAAAGGGCCTGAGTTGTCACTGGCAGCCACCCTGATAGTGGCATACTGAGAATGGATCTCTACTTCTCTGCAGAAGGACGATCTAAGACAGGGACAGCGTGGGTTACCACTGCTAGGAACAAATAGGAGGAGTCCCCACACACAGCTGTGTTCTTTACTGGGGCCTGAGGCCAGTGCGTCTTCCTGGCTGGACTGGAGATGGGTGGGTGGCAGGGTGTACCATCTCAGAATCTGCTCACGGTGGGAGCCAGAAGACTGGGTCTCTCTGCTGTGATAATGGTCCAGCTCTTATTCCCAGGAAAACTTGTCCAGGACATGCAAGAGGGAGATGGCTTTGGATGCAATCTGTAGCCCCAGAGGGGAAGGAGAAAGGTGGTCTAAAGGATAGCTGGCCCAGAGAAAGGCCCCATAGAGCAGCTGGGTGGGGGGATTGGGTAAGATTGGGGCGCCTTCCCCCCACCCCCCACAGGCATCCTTAAGAGCCTTGGCATGCTAGCCTGCTGAGCCAGCACATTGCTTTGTGTGCAAATCACCTCCTTCTCACTCTTCTGTCCCTACCCCCACCTCAGTCCCTGTCTAAACTCTTCTCAAACCATCCCAGCTTTCAGGCTGTCAGGAGGAAGGGCCGAGGGAGGGTGGGCAGGAGGCACCCAGTCTTGGGTGGGAGCCAAGGTGGGTGGGTGGGAGAGGTTTACCCTGGGCAGCAGTGGAGGAGGGAAGAGTACATTTGCAACCTCCTCCCCTCCCCACTGTTGGGGCCACACCCTTTGTGCTTCTGGCAAGACAGCCCTGCAGGGAGGGGGTCATGCTGCTGGGGACAGGATGGGTGGGAGACAGAGGTTTGGAGAACTCAAACTGGGAAGAAGGGGTTTTGGCCCTCCTCAGCATCCTTGAAGCCAAAGAATTCTGACAGCTGGGGGTAGCTGAGGGTAGAGCGGGGCCTTAGTCATAGAGACCTTGTATGCATGTGGCTACAGGACAGTGTGCTTGCATGCACAGGGCCACGCATACATATGTGTTTGCACAACCTTGGCATGGCTACACATGTACACAGCTGGGTGTCCCAGCAAGTTCACACCTGTGCCCACAGCTGCAAGAATGAAGCAAATGATTCCTCGGAGCATCCAGCCTAGGTCCAGCTGGGAGCCCAGTTCTCTCTCCTAGCAGATGCCTGACCTGAACATCTGGCCACATCTGCCCTCAAGAAAGGGAATCCTGGAACCCATGTCTAGGCTGGAAGGGCCAGCCCTGCCTGAGTTGTGCTAGCAGCTCTTCTGAAGGCCTGTGCAAGGGCACCTGTGGGTGTAGGCTCTCTGCTTAAGGGGAGGATTGATTGGCTTGGCCCAGTTTGTTGAGGACTTCTCTAACTTCAGTCTCAACTCCTAGGTCCTCACCCCAGGCCTGGGTAAACAAGGCGACTGGTCCCACTGTCACAGGACAGGTTTCTTTTTGCCACATCTTTCCCCAGTTACCCCAGTCCCAACATCTCCAATCTCTGCTATACCCGATACCTCTGGAACGTTCTTCGCAAGCATTTACCTTTCCTCATCTCTTCCTGCATCACACCTCTTTCTCCTGCACCCTTGTCCCCCAGGATCCCGGAGTCAGGGTCTCCTGCCCTAAGAATTGTCCCCCTGTTGGTCTGGGGTCTGTCTCGTTGCTTTCAGCTTCCCCCTGTCTCTGCATTTCCCATCTTTCCCCCATCTATGTAGCAGTGTGTCTATCTTGCCACCATCCCTGGGTGGCCTAGCCTCCCTCCTCTCTCTGTTCTGTATCCTGGGGGTTGGCTGGGTTGGAAGCCAGGTCTGGGGTCTGTGACCAAGGCCAGGAAGGAGAACCCAAGCAGACATGATATTTACGTTGGAACTTCAAAGTGGAGCCTGGGCTGTGGTGGGGGTGGAAGGGGCTGGCAAGCAAAAGCCAGACTGAGGTCAGACCACGCTCCTCCCCAGTGAGGGTCTCCTTGGTGACACACACCTCCCCCGTGGGACACCAGACCCAGAGTAGGGATGGAATGGTCTATTTTGGTGCAGAGTTCCAAGAAAGGCACTTCCTGTACCCTCACCCTGCCCCCATCCTTTCTTCCTGTCACCCTGCAGCTGAATCTGGCAGCTTGGCCCCCCCACCCCCTCCTGTAAGCATCCCTCAGTTGGGAACACAAGGATTTCTGGGCTCAATCAAGTAAAGGGCTCAATCTCAGCAAGAAAACATCTCAGGCATTGGGCAGCCTATGCATTCTCTCTTTCTGGCAGAAGCTTTGCCTGGCAGGGCAGCATAGGTCTGTAACCCTGTTAGTCCCATGCAATGGGACCAAGCAAATCTGGCCTTTCCTGACCTTTAGAGTCTACCAAGCAGACTGCCAGCCTGAGCCTGAGGATCCAAGATGGACTGAAGGTCACCTCCCCAGCTAAAGACATCCAGCTGCTAAAACCAGGAAGGGTGGGAGAGTCCCAGCCTGGAGGGTGGGGGCTGATGGTCTCATCACATGCTCAGCCTAGGGACCTAAGTTCTACCCAGGGAACTGTTCAGGAAGGGCCACCACCATGACGCTCAGATCCAAACCCACTCAGGTCCCCAGAGCCCCAGCTCCTGGGCCAGTGTTCTTCCCCATCCTCCTTCCTTCAGCTCCTCCAGTGAATCAGGCTGGAATCTGATGAGCTCAGGCTTCCCCGCCCAGCCTGCCTGCCTCAGCTCCTGCCTAGCCCGTGAGGTCACCGCACCCTTTCAGGGTCTTCCTAACAATTCAGTCTCCTCAGGGGGCCCACCAGGGGCTGTGTGTGGGAGTGAGGCCAGGATAGGCCAGGCTTGGTGGGAGATATTAGGAGATTAGGGTTGGATCTCCTGTTCATGCTCCAAAGTAAAAAAACATGTGAGTTGTGTGTGTTGTGGGGGTGCTTACATTTCCAGGGCTCAGAAGGAGCTGGAAGCAGAAGCTATGGTGTGTCTCCAGGAGCTTGGATGTAACCATGTCTGAGTGGTGACGTGTGTGTGTGTGTGTGTGTGTGTGTGTGTGTGTGTGTGTGTGTGTGAGATGTTAGCACTTTTCCACAGGTAGGCTTGTATCCACAGTCCCCACGTGTGTCCTAGTGGTGTCTGGGTGTGCCTGTTAATCTTGGGAGTGCCTGGGCACTACACTTCCCACCTGGGATAACAGCATCACTTTGCTTTGGAATGTGGGTCAGAGTGTTACTATGCTCTAAACTGTGGGTGTGAACATTGCTCACAAGGCCACAGTAGGATGTGAAGGAGGGGGAGGAGGGGGGGTCAGACTGAGTCTCAAGCACTGCTTTTCACTCCACTCCTCAGACCATCTCACAGGCCCTAGGACCTGAGCAGGCAGTCCTTTCTTCACCCTACTCCTGGCCCCCTTTCCAGGGATGCCTGGTGGTCTTTTATCACCAGTTGGGTATTCATGCCTTGGGGTAGGTAGCATCAGGGGAGAAGAGCACCTGGTGTGAGGTTGAAGTGAGGTGTACACACCCCTCAATAGAACTGATAGAAAATGAGCCAGCCCCAGGAGCAGAGAGAGCAGGTCTCGATGAAGTCTTCCTGGACCCACCATTCTGAATCATCCCACAGACAGTCTTACAAGTGCCAGTTCTGGCCAAGGCATTGTTCTAGGTCTTGAAGGCCTGCTGGGAAGAAGGCCAGTTTGGCTCTGGCACATTAGTGAGGAAGACAAACAATAAACTCACACGTACAACTGGGGAGACTTTAAGATGACAAATGTAACATTGCCAAGCAAGGAAATGATGTGCATGCTTTCAAGACACCCAAGCTACTGGGCAGTGTTCCTGTCCTGCACCACAGCAATGGACACTGGCAGAGGCACAGCACAGTTCAAAGCCTTGACTTCTAGGATATGGGAGATGTGGGAAAAGGTAGAGTCCCCTGGGTGCAATGGTTCACAGTAACCCAAAAGATCACAGTACTTGGTACTGAATCTCTTTTTTTTTTTTTGGTTTTTCGAGACAGGGTTTCTCTGTGTAGCCCTGGCTGTCCTGGAACTCACTCTGTAGACCAGGCTGGCCTCAAACTCAGAAATCCACCTGCCTCTGCCTCCCAAGTGCTGGGATTAAAGGCGTGCGCCACCACTGCCTGGCTGAATCTCTCTTTATGCCACAAAATATACACACTACTCTTTTGAGATAGGAGGTGTTGCTATGTAGCCCAGGCTTGCTTCCAATTATGTAGCTAAGGATGTCTCTGAACTCCTGATCCTCTTGTTTCAGCCTCCCAAGTACAGGAATTACAGATGTGTGCTACCATGCCTGGCTTTGTTTGTTCAGCGTATGAATAAATGATTCTCTCTGGAGGGTATATGTTGGAGTTTTAAGTCCCGTAACAAGCCACTTAACTGAAGAAGGCCTCAGGTTCCTACTTTATATAATGGAGACATCAGGAGAGGAAAAATGAACTAAGGTGGAGCTAGCATCTAAGACTGGCATATTACCACCACCCCTGCCTGGTGGGTCTGCCACCGATCTTGACCTGTGTTCATATTGATTTGGCTTTGATAAAAGAAAAGATCCAGAAAGCAGGCAGGAGCCAGCAGTGCTCCTTTGAGCCATGGCTGGATACACACTGAATTCTAGGAGCCCACAATTAGAACTGACCACGAAAAGAAAGGGCCTGAGGAGGTCCCAGAAACCTGCTTCCCATGAGACAACCGCCATCTCCTGCCCCTGGGGTTGTCTGAGCACCCCTTGCAGACATTCCAGGTCCTTCCCCTGGGACTGAGTGCTACACATCCTGCGTCTCATTCCCAGAAACGGCCTCCCTGCCCCACCCCACCCCAAACCTTATTTCTAGTATCAAGCTTCAGTTAGTGGACACCATTTATTGAACACCTGCAGAGTGCTCCATCCTGTACAAAAGATTAGGGAAGAAGGGAAGACATACAATGAATAAGGGGCCATGTTGTTCAGAGCCTTGAAGATCCAGAAGCCTGTCTGTGGCTCCTCCTGGGTGGTGGAGAAAAGGCAAAAAGAACTGGGGCCACCCTCCCCCATGCCAGATGTTAGATATCAGATGGACTTGTCCCCTAATCACACACTTTCCCCTCCTGTGGAGGGGCACAGAAGTGGGGAAGGAGCATTGGTGTTTTAAGTATTTCTAGGAAACTGGATCCTGAGAAAGAATGCACACTAACAGGAAGAGCAGTGACTAGTTTGGAACCCTACACTGGCTAGATGTGGATCCGACAGTCTACCTCCCTGCTGGTACAGGTATTATTACATGTAAGTTGGTGCCCTGGTGCTCAAAGGCCCAGGAGAGCACCTCTGAAACTGCCTGTGGTCCTCCTTTGTCTGGAAACAACTCTTTCCTAAAAATTTCTGACTGCAAGTGGTCTCTACTCTGCATTTCCCAAGCAGCTGTAAGAGTGTGAGGCCCGTGACTGTCTACATTCTGTGGCTCTTAAATTCTCTTTAGCCACACCCCTTCCACCACTCCAGGCGGGGTGGGGGAGTGTAGGGGGTGGGTGACCCTCAGCAGCTTCCTGGGCTGTACACGCCCTCTTGTGGCTATTGGTAGGTATTTTTCTCTGCTCAGATTGGCAGTGGGCTTCCCTCTGGGGCCCGTCGCCCTGGCCTGGAGGGCTAGTTTGCTGGGACATCTTGGGAATTACCTATCCTGCACTGCAGTGGGGCCCCCAAGCTACACCATGCCTCATTATCAAGCTTTAGTAAGGGTCCAGGGAGCAGAGTACAATGTTTGTGGAGCGCTTCTCTCTGTTCTAGAAACTTCTCTTACTGCTAGTGTGCATTATTTCTCAGAGTCCAGTTTCCTAGAAATAATGTGCTTCAGCAGATTTCTCATCTTGAGAAAGAACTGGAACATTGATGCTTTCTCTCCTGTGGCCTGACCTCCAAGGCAATAATCATCTCTGAACTCACTGGGGAAGAAGACACAGGTGAGGGGACTGCCTGGTAGAGGCTGCCTACCGCCTGCCATGGCTGCTAACACCCATTCTTTCCTCTCTTTCCCCTACCTAAGCTGAGCTGCCCACCATCCATGTAGGTCCTGGGTCACTCCAGGAACCCTGCAGAACAGCAGCCATATCCTTTCTTTGCACACTAGATGCTGTGTCTGGGAAGAGCTGTTAGTCTGAGGAGCTTTGCTACCATTCCGCTGGTCCCCTGACCCCTAGAACTAGGAGAGACTGGAGTTGTACAGGGCCTTGATGCTCCAGCAACCCTGCCTGTGCCCATGCGCAGTGGAGAGGCAAAAGAAGCCGGGACTACCCTTCCCCTATGCCAGAAGTTGGCTATGAGGTGGATTTTTCCCTTACCAGACACGTTTATTCCTGTGGGCTGGGGAGATAGAAGCCAGGGGCCTTGAACAGAGGGTCTGCGAGTCTCCCAACTCTCTCAACGTTACTCTCCTCTATATGGCCAGCTCCCTGTTCCCTAGCAGGTGGACTCATGAAGATCAGCTAGAGGTGGTGGCAGACACCACAGAGAACTGTGTGTGGGTGATGAAGGAAGCTCAGCAGCTGGGAAGAGTGGGCTGAGAGGCTCCTGGAGGCCCAGGTAACCCTTTTGGCTCTTCCTAGCTATTCTTCCAAAGCCTGGCTTCCCTCTGCCTTTTGTTCCTCTGGCTATATGTGACCTCTGGCCTGATCCTTGCCTTCTTGGTCAACAGTTATCTCAGGTTTCCCTTCACCTTTTAGACCTCCTTTCTCCTCCTCCCATGCTCCTGCCTCTGGCCTCTCACTGCCTGTCTTTGCCTTCCCCATCGCAGCCCCCTGGGTCTCAGGGCGCTCTGCCCGGCGATAGATGAGGTAGCCAGTTGCAGGAAGCCTGTGGGCCAGGGCTTCAGGGGGCAGGCGATGGTAGCCCTGCTCCTTGTAGAGGAAGAGGCCAAATGCATCTGGTTGGGTCACTCGAAACTTGGTGGCACAGAGTTGGCTCAGGGTGTCAACAGAAGACTCTGGGGGCACAGCCAGGGTCTTGGAGGTGCAACCTGTGCTGGGATCCTGGTAGGCTACTCGGAGGAGATGCTGTGCAGAAAGCAAGAACAAGGAACAAGTCCTCAGCTCTGTTTGGTTGTCACCTCCAAAGCACAAGAGACAGACTGAAGCAGTACAATGATAGAGTGGAGTGGTTGGTACACATCCATGGCCCACCTGACTGACTTGTGGGCTCCGAGGGGGACATTGGGGCAGGGAGAAATGTGTTTGGGCTAGTGGTATAGGCACAAGGCTATGAGGATCCATTAGGAGAGTCCATTGTGTGCTGGGCTCTCTCCATAACTGTTCCTGGGCCTACCTACCTAGAACTATTCCCCCATAGTTCGCCAGTGTACCTACCCTTCATGGCAACCCAGGTGCCCATTTTAGAGATGAGAAAACCAAGGCACAGACAAAAGGTGAGAGAGCTGGGTGAATCTGGAATCTGGCTACAAACTCTGGATTTATAAGCAAGACTGAGAAGGTTGAAAGTCAAGGTTGGTGCACCCTGGCCAAAGTCCAAACGGGAGCACAGACAGAAGCTCAAGGACAAGGAGGGTAGAACCTTAGCTGGCGCCAGGAGCCAGGAATTAGCTGTCATGTTCATGTTAGTCCCTATCTCCTTATCTGTAAAATGAGAAAAACAATGGCCCTACCTCTGCAGAGTTTCTGTGATGATTCAAGGAGGCTTCCCTGAAGCTCACAGTCCAGTGCCTGTCCCATGGAACTCAGTCTCCTGAAGGGCTGCTCTGATACTCAGATGGGCCTTTATTTCTATGGTAGGGTGATGCAGGGCTAGAGGAACTACGCTGGGTACCCTTAGAGTTCCTCTGAGCGTGGCCAATATGGGGAAGATGTGGGGAAGGGACCTTTACCTGGAAGCCGTGGGTGGCCGGCAGGCGGCGCTGTTCCCAGAGGGTCAGAGAGCGCTGGAGCTCCTGTGCGGGGCTGAGGGGCTGTGCGCGGGCCTGGCTTAGGCCACCCAACAAGGCCAGGCTGGCTGAGAGGCTGGTCAGGTAGTAGCCGCCTGGGACACAGGGTACACAGAATGCAGCTCAGGCTGGGGTAGGGTGTCCTGCCTTCCCTTCCTTGCTTACTAAGAACTTACTAGCAGCTAAGACAGGAAGTGAGGGAACCCTTACCCTCTCCAGTGAGCAGGGTGGGTTCCAGTAGCTCTGACATGTACTCAGCTTCTAACAGGAGGTCAGGAAGGTCACACTGGGCCAAAACAAGGCTCAGCAGAGGCAGGAACTCATCAGCGCCTGCATCCTCCCCTGTGGAGACAGGGGAAGAAAATTCTAGCCTCCTCAGAGGCCCAAAGGCTAGGGTCCAATCTCCATGCTAGACAGTGACCCCTCCCTTCACCTGTTAGACCCCTAAGTACCTAGGTAACAGACCAGGGCCGTCATAGCAACCTCAGGGAAGGTTACAGGGAAGAAAGCCAATATTCTCTAGAGTTCCTGGGATGGAGAATTGGGTCCTTCTATCCTGTTTGCAGTTCTGGGGTTCTGGGACCAGCTCTCCCTGTGGGGGTGGGTGGTGCACAGCCTCTACTCTGAAAGAGTAGAGGAGCAGGGGGGGGGGGTCATACCTGCCTGGGTTTTCAGGGTTGTGTATAGCAACTTGCAGGCCTGCAGGAGCCACTTGACCTGGGCACTAGGTGAGTAGGCACGAAGGAGCTGCAGCAGCTTCTGGCGCACCTGTTCTGTCTCCACTGGGGAAGAAAGGTTCAGGTGGGACCCGAAGGCTCCAGGGCCCTGGATCCGGGCCAGGCGGAAGCCCTCAGCTAGGCGGCCAAGGGAACCATCTGTGGAAAGCCGGCGCCGCAGGCGTGCAGCTAGAACGGGTCGAAGAGGCTTGAGAACAGAGCGATGCAGGGACTTCTCCAAGACCAATTCTGCCAGAGGAGAGTAGTTGTAGTCAGAGGAAAGAAACCCAGAAGAGCAAGAGGCCCTGGCCAAGACAGGAGGTAGGGAGAAGGGTGGAGAGGGGGAGATGGAATTCTGTGCAACATTAGAGAGAAAGGGCGCAGGGAAAGCAGCAGTGCGTCATTAGGCACCCAGGGCAAGGAGAGAGGAGGACAGGGAGGATGGAGAGCCAGGGACATGAACCTCTGGAGGCCAGGGCTCGGGCCTTACCCAACCGCTCCGGTGGTAGCAGCTTCTCAGGGCCCAGCTCTGCGCTCAGCATGGCCCGGGCCCGAGTCAGGGCCTGGCGGATGCCCTGCAACTCCCGGGGCTCGGGACCAGCCCGAACCTGGGTCAGTAGGTCCTGCACTAGCTGACCCACAGCTGTGTACCGGTTTTGCATCAACATTGTGGCTGCCCGGCCCACCTGCCTCTCTGGTGCCAGTAGAGAGCAGAAAGCAGAACTCATGGACCGAAGCAGAGGTCGCCGGTGCCTTGGGCGGCTTAGGCGTGGGGAGGTGGTAGGGCTTCCTGAAGAACCCTCCTCCTCTGAGCTGCTGGGAGAGCAGCAATCTACCTCCTGAAGTGAAGGTAGGGGAGGAAGACTAGGGCCAGCAGCATTTCCTGGCACACGATACCCTGCTGAGCTCTCTCTCTGCAGCAGCTGTCGAGGGGGCAGTCTTTCCGTTTGGCTGGAAGATGTCCCTGGCAGCACCGGGACTGGGGGAGGCGGCACAGCAGGTGGAGACAAAGGACTGGAGGTCTCTGTGGACACACGCACTTTGAAACTCCTCTTGAATTTCTCTCGTTTGGTGGGGCCCAGATCCCCTGGGAAGAGGGGGTTGAAGAAGCAGAAGGCAGCACCAGTGCCCTGATCCAGCTCTTGAGGGGAGCGAGCCTTCAGCCGGGGTATCAGCGGGGCTTCCGAAGGCCTCTGTTGGTTCTTGGTGTTGAGAGAAGAACTCCAGAACTCTAGCAATCAGAAACCAGTGGGGGCCTCAGAGCTGGCTCTGGAGGGTGCCCACAAAGAAAACTCTTGGTTGCTCTCTCTTCCCCCATTTGGCCTCTATGTGTCTATCTGTGGGCTGCAGGGAACCCTTACCCATGCCCAGATGGGAGATGGCCTCCAGCTCTTTGTGGGTGGCTGCCTGACGAATGGCTCTGGGGAGTCGGAGAGGGAGGAGAAGAATGTCCCTAAGGTCAGAGCAAGGAGCAGTCAAGAGTGAGTGGTGCTCAGATGCAGAGGGTGGGCAGTCCCCAGAGGCAGGCCCAGGGGTCACCAGGTGCTCTGCAGGCAAACTCACTTGGTATGGCAGTATGCACAGATCAGCTGGATCAGGTCCGGGAACATGAGCTCTGAGCCCTCCAAAGAGATGCCTGAGAGACATTGGGAGTGAGGCTGTTCTCTGGGGACCTCCCTCCCCTGCCTGTCTTCCAGCCCCTTCCCTCTAGGCCACCCTCCTCACCGCCAGGACTCTCTTGGATATAGTGGCTGGAGACAAAAGAGGGGCCACTAGCTTCTGGCAGTCGCACACACAGAGCCTGGCACTGGCGAGTGTTAGATTTCCGCACCAGGAAGGTCTGCAAGTGAACAAGCTTAGGAGGCTCGGGACCTCCAGGTCCAGGCCCTTTCCCTCCCATCCTTGGCGGGCTAGACCTTGAGGAAAGGGAGAGACTCACCCCCGGAGGCTCTGTCCTCAGCACGTGCAGTGCGGCTGCAGCATTGGCCGGCAGCTGTAACCACACAGGCCGGGTGATCAGCAACCGCTCCCGCAGGCTCACAGTACGTGCTGGTTGTTGGGACCCGCCTGCCTGTACCCCTCTGGCATCAGGTGTGTCATACAGTGGGTCTGGAGGTGGCCTGGAGACAGACACCCAGACCTGAGCAGGGGTCTGGGGTGAACACCCCTTCCCATTCGGGGCTTCCCCTCTATCCTGTCCTTGCCAGGTCCTGTAACTGCCCTCATCCCCTGCACCTGGCTGATCTCCCAACTTTACTTTTCTTTCTGTTGGTGCCCAGGTACAAAGTTCAGGCTGGTGGCTCCCAGAGGGTGTGCTCCGGTCTCACCAGGGTCTTCCATGGCTGGGAGCTCCTTCAGCTTCTCCTGGGACTCAGGAAGAGAATCCAACCCCCAAGGCACAGGCGTGCACATTCCTGGCAGTGAGTAACACTTCCTGAAGGCGGTTCGCCCTGTCACACCCCGCCAGTTAACTCTTGTATGTCCACTCCATGTAGCTAGTGTCCACCTCTTCTTGGCCCAGTCTTGAATGGCAGAGGTGCCCTCCATGCTAGTGTCATTATCAGGGCCCCAGCTGTGGGAGGGCCACCTCCACACAGCACTTAACTGCGGCCTCCTCACACTATGCAGTGGGGTAGCGAGGGGCTAAGCAGGATCGGCCAAGTTCCCATAGGCCCAAGCCGCACCCCTGGGTCACCTTAAGAAGTCTGTGGTCACTGGCTCATCTGCTCCAGCCTGGCAGGGGGGTCAGCCTTGTGGGAGAGCACCCCCTACTGGTTGCAGATGACTCATTCCTGAGCCAAACTTGGGTTTTGTGATTTCAGGTTGCTATGGAGAAAGGATGCTGTGTCTCCATGGCAACTAAGCTCTTTGCTTAACTGAGGTTCTGGGGGTGGTTCTGACACTCACTGTTAACCAGAGGGGGAGTGTGGCTGTGAGGTCGACAGCACATGGTGCTGCTGCTAGCTGCCTCCCACACACAGGCCCAGCTAGCTAGCTTGCCTTGCCAATCTGCCAAATGTCTGGGGCAGGTGCAGACATGACCTGGCTTCCAGGCACGTGCAAAAGCCCCTTCACCACCCAAGGCCATGTGTTTCACCTGTTTGCCTGTGCCATGTGTATCTTCCTGTTCTGGTCCCAACCTCCTCTCTCCAGGCTTTTCTCTAAGTCAATGTCTCAAACTACAAGGACCCCAGAAAAATCTGTCTTAGTTACGTTCCCCACAAAAGCCCTGATTCCCTTGTAAGATACAGCAGCCACACATCAGTCACACCAAGGTCCCAGGTTAAATTTTATTCCAGTCTTTGGAATCTGAGAGGCAGACACCAGGAATAGCCCTGAGAAAGCCTGGGAAGCCAACACCTCCAGTGGCAGTTAGGATGGGCAGGACCTGACATGTCTCTGGATCCAGAGAGTTCCTCCTGCAGTTGGGCCGGGATCCTGGCTCAGTGGCTGAGGGCCAGGGTTGAAAGGAGAGTTGCTGCTTTGACTCTGGATGAGGCCTGTCTTCTTTGTGGGGGACACTGAGGAAATTATTCTTTGGGAGGTGGTGGGCTGGTCAGGGATGGAGACAACAGTCTTGCTTGGCCAGGTTAGTTTCAGGGCCACAGTTATGCAGATCCCAAGGAGAGCAGAGGAGTCCAGGCCAGTGGTGGCAGACAGCCAGGGGACAGCAGTAATACCGGAGAACTACTAGGCAGCCCCCTGCCTTTGCAGAGAAATGTTAATCCTGTGTGCAGTACCAGCTGTTCCCAGGACCCTCCGAGTGTAAATGTAGAGTCAGGGTCAGGGTCCTAGTAGAGTATACAGGAAAACTGCTGAAAGAAGTTGAACCAAAAGGACCACCACCACTTCCTGTAGGCACTGAGGGAAGTGCCATACTCCCCTCGTCCGTCTTCCTGCCCTCTCTGACCCACCCTGCCTGGGGGCTCCAGGCACTTTTCTCTTCTTGTGGTGCTGAGCTTGGGGCCAGGTTCTTGCCTATACTAGGCAAGGGCACTACCACTGAGCTACATCTCCAGCTGTCCTTTCCACCTCTACAGCCAAGAGCCTCTCCAACCTGGTTCCTGTTCCTCAGACTCTTACAAAACCCTCAAAGTGAGATCAGGCTATCAATTCTGACAGGCCCACGTTTGTAGTTCTTACCATCTGCTTTTCTCTTCTGAGGGGACACTGCTGCCCTGGCCTGGGTGGAGAGAAAAAAGGTTCCCTTAGAGTCCATTTTAGCTTGCTGATACTGCCCCCCACAGTCCAGGATGAAAGCTGCTCTGAGTCAAATTGTATGAAGTATAAAAATCTTTTCTACACCAAGTGCCGAGGTATCGCCACTTGGAGGCCCGGCCCAGCAGCTGCCCCTCTCCTTCCAGCCCTCCTGGAACAAAGGCTGACACAAACATCCTTCCTCAGGTCAGTCTCTAGGCAGGACGACTACAAGCTGCCACAAAGTCAGGGTACCTGGGCTGGGACAGATGTTGCTGAAGAACAAGTAGAAAACTGCCTGGGCATCTCTAGAGCTGGCACCGGGGCCACGGGTGAAGAGAGTGGGGAGTAGGGGGCATGGGGTTGGAGGGAGCAGAGGGACGGGTGGCAAAGCAGGGTGGGATAAGCAGGCAGCAGTGGACCTACCTTTTTGATGGCCGTCCAGTCTTCCAGGATGTCAATCTCCTGCAGCATGTACACAATGTATGGGCCTACACAAGGGTCAAGGAAGCAGGACGGCCGCAGGAGAAATGCAACAAGGCCCCACCGAAGGTCACAGGCAGCAGTGCCCTGCACCCACCGCTTAGGAGATCTGGCACATGGAGACTGGAGGTGGTGCCAGACCTTTTTTTTTTTTTTTTTTGAGACTTGGTCTTTGTGGTCCTGGCTGGCCTGGAACTCACAGAGATCCATCTGTCTCTGCCTCCTACCTCAGGGAGGTTCTTGGCAAGTGTGGGAACTGTGTTAGACACAAAGCCCTACCCATATCCCTCACTCATTCTCACCCTTTTTCCAGATCAGCTGACCAAGGCCCAGCCCACCCTGAGGGGTCCTGAACCTGTTACTGACAGTTACTGGCTGTCAGTAACTGGCTTACTGAACCCTTCCTCACCTAAAGGCAGATCCTGGCCTCTTCCCTCCTGGTAACACTGTCTGATCTCTGTAACTGAAATCTACCTTTACTCTCTCCTGCCTCCATCCTGAGGTGGTCCCAGGGCTGACGCTATGGCTATGGAAGACCTCAGCTCAGTGCTATGCTGTGAGTTGCTTTAGGATGCTCATATAGAAGAGAACCATATGCCTAGGGGGTAGGGGTGGGGAACATGACACAACACCACAGAGCAGACAGGTAATCGGGGCAGAAGGGTTGAGCAAAGCCTGGGTAGGAATGACTGAGACAGCATGAGGCCTATGCCAGGACATTGAGGGGGAAGCCAGAAGGGCTTCAAAGGCTGATCTTTACTCAGGAAATTACTAGGAGTCAGTGAGCTGAGCTTTCTGTTTCTTTGGGGACCACGAAACTCAGGAGGACCTAGAATGCAGAAGAAAATTCTGACAAATGGACACTTTCATGTGACACCAAACGGCCATGAATGACTGTAGCTTGACTCTACCCCACATGATCCTTCTAACCTCCCTGAGTCCAGGGCCTGCCCCATCCTGCCCACTGTCAGGCGACCTTGAGTGTAAGGATACCAGAAACAAGCGGTGCCTTCTTCCTCTTGCTGGGTGGCACCGAGTCCCAGGTCTTCGAGCTGCCCCTGCTATGTAGTTTGTCATCCCACCACTCTGTGCCCAGAGACTCAGAGTCAGGGTCAGGACAATAACCCACAGCCAATTCCCGCCACCCTTGTGGCTCTATCATAGACAGCCTGGCCTTCCCTCCCGTCCCCATCACTACCAGGACAGTCGTCCCATCCTTGGTTGGGGCTGGCAGCCTCTTGGCGCACTGGGGCAGCCTGGGGAAAGAACACTGCCCTTCTTGCTTAAGCCCCGATTTTCCATTTGCTTTGTAGACAGGGCATGAAGGAAATTCCCGAACCCCATATGAACACAGATGCCACTACCATGGAGAGGACTATGGTTTTTTATATGCATCCACGTGTCAGTTGGGGACAGGCAGGGGACCCACTCTGCTTGAGCACCCACTCTATGTGGAATACTGAGCTAGACCCTTTCCTGACCCCAAGAAGTGGGTTGTTTGACTCCCCTTGTGTAGCCTGGGAAACTGAGGTCCAGTAAGGGGTGGGGCACTTTAGGATTGGGCCCTCGCCTCACCAGAGCTGATGTCTAGGCTCTGTCGGTCCTCCTCCAGCCTCTGGATCCGCTCCTGCAGCTCCCCAAGCAGTGTGTCATACAGCAGTAGCTTCTCACTCTGTGTGTGTGGGACAGCCACTGAGTTAGGGGAACTGCTAGACCTAAGTCTCACCCGCCTTCCCATAGGGCCCACCCGGCTTACCTCCAGGTGTTGTTTGGCTCCCTGGAGTTCACACTCATACTTATTCCTGATCACATCCAGACAGAAGCCCTTGTAGATCCCTGCAAAGGGGAAGAGAAGTCTGTTTGGGCAGAGGCCCTTGTGTCCCCCAAAGGAAGAGTCACAAGAATAGGGTGAACAGGGCAGGGGCAAAGTGGAAGGTGACAGAGAGCTGGTTTGGGGAGAACAGGGCAGCTACAGACCTGCCACCTGAATACGGATCTTTAGGCTCTGCTGCAGTCCCCCAAGAGGCTCTGTGTATTCTGGGGCTCTCTCAGCTCCCACTTCCTCCAGTCGTAAGCGTAGCTGGCTCAGCCGTTCCCTGAACAGCCTGGAGATGAAAAGGCAGCTGTGTATCACTGGCTTCTCCAGTGGTCACTTGTCCTCTCAGGCAAGTGCCTGCCAAACACCTGCTCCCCTTGTGCCCCACTTGCTGTTCATCACCATGGGCACCTGCACCCCAGCTGCACAAAGGCCCGCCAGCTCTCCCAAGCTCACTTCTCCTTCAGCTCCGAGAACTGCTTTTCCAGGTCCAGCATCTCACTGACACACTCACTGCGGCGCCGCTCATAGTCCTCATCATCCATCTCTGAGGTGAGAGGGCAATTAGGACTGGTTCTGCAGGGATAGGCTGCTGCTCGTGTGTGGGGGGGGGGGGGAAAGAGAGGGGGATTGCAGAGGCTCACCTGAGCTCTCCTCCTCTGACTCAGTCTGGCTGCCGCTCCGTTCCTCCTCACTCTCATCTGCCTCCCCATTCATCTCGGCTGCTGAATCACCTTCTGCCTCCATCTCTTCTGTTTCTTTGCCTGAAGGCTGGATGGGCATCTGGGCTCTGGGAGAGGGAGTATGGGCCATTACTAGCCACTGTCCACCATCGGAGCAGCCAAACAGGGAGCTGACACAAACCTCAAACGAGACAGGGGAAGTGACTAGTGTCACCACACTGAACACATACTTGATGGAATCTGCTTCTCTTACAGAATTCTGGGATGCACGGGAATGCTGACCAAGGCTATGAGTCACAATGGGAAAGGTTCTCCACTGCTGAGACTGGACCCAAGCTTCTGACTGGCTCCGACAAGACCCTTCATAGTCTGCACTTGAACTAAGCCCAGCTCTTTTACCTCACTGAATGGCCATTTCTCACTCCTACCCCCATTCTTTGTCCACATTATTCTGCCTACAATCGCCTCAGCTTTTCTTCCCAGTACTGTCCCACAGTCCTCTGGCCTTTTCCTGTGTTCTAGATCAAATCCTGTCACTGCTTCTTCAGTCCTCAGTGTTTCCTTTCCCTACGGTTTTCAGTTCCTCCTCCTGGCCCGTGTGGGAAGCTTAATGTGCAAGTGTTTAGAGATGAGACCGTCAGAGGTTTCTGTTATTCATTTAATACACACACCATAGGGCATATACGGAGGTCTGAGGACAGCTTATATGAGCCAGTTTTCTCCTACCACGTGGATTCTTGGACCGAACACTGGTGGCAGTTGCTTTTACCTGCTGAACCATTTGAAAGATGATAAGGTCTGCCCTCAAGTGTACTGATGGCTTTAATCAGCAGAGGATTCCTGTTAAAAATTTAGGTCTTTCCCTGCCACCTTCTTTTTTTTTTTGGTTTTTTTTTTTTTTGGTTTTTTTCGAGACAGAGTTTCTCTGTGTAGCCCTGGCTGTCCTGGAACTCACTCTGTAGACCAGGCTGGCCTCGAACTCAGAAATCCACCTGCCTCTGCCTCCCAAGTGCTGGGATTAATGGCGTGCGCCCTTTCACCTTCTTAAATGAGGTGCTCTAGCAAAAAGGCTCTTGTCAGACACAGGCTCCTCAACCTTGTCTTCCCAGCCACTAGGCCTCTGAGAAATATACATATTTTACATTTATAAGTATAATTTTAACATTATGTGTATGAGTGTTTTGCCTGCACCTGTGTCTTTGCACTATATGTGTGAGCTGCCATGTTGGGGCTGGAATGGAACCTGGGTCCTCTGGGGACTGGTCAGTGCTCTTAGTTGCTGAACCATTACGTCCATTGTAAAAATTTCCGATAATTTCGGGTTAAACAGATTCCTTTTTGTTTGGCTGGGTTTTTGTTGTGGTGGTGGTAGTTTTTCTCCATGACAGGGTTTCTCTGGGTAGCCCTGGCTGGCCTGAAATTCCTCTGTAGACCAGGCTGGCCTTATACTCACAGAGATCTGCCTGCCTCTACCTCTCGAATGCTGTGGTTAGAGGAATGCGTCATTACTGCTCAGCTAAACTCAGATTCTCAAGCATGCTGGAAAAACCAGCATTTACCGATGTTCACAGCCTTTTTTGAGAATTGGTCTCACTAAGTTGTCCCAGCTGGCCACTGGATTACAGGCTTGCCTCTCTCCACTCAGTTAAATCCCCTTCCTCATAAATGACCCTGACTCAGGTTTTTATTTTATTTTTGTGGAGGGACTAAGGATTGAACTTGGGTTCTCAGAAATGCTGAGCCTTAACTACCACTGAGCAATATCCTAAGCCCCTAGCATTCCTAAGGACGTGAACAAGAAGCACCTTCCTACGTGGAAGTTCAGATGTGCTCAGGTTCTTCCTATCATTAAGGAAAAACAGAAGGGTTTGGAGAGATGGCTCAGTAAAGAGCACTGACTGCTCTCCCAGAGGTCCTGAGTTCAATTCCCAGCAACTATTGGTGGCTCAGAACCATCTGTAATGGGATCCAATGTTCTCTTCTGGTGTGTCTGAAGACAGCTACAGTGTTCTCATTAAATCTAAAAAAGAAAAGAAAAAAACCAGAGAAACCAGGTGGAAGTGGTGCACGCCTTTAATCCCAGCACTCAGGAGGCAGAGGCAGGTGGGCCTCTGAGCTCAAGGCCAGCCTGGTCTGGTCTACAGAGTAAGGTCTAGGATAGCCAGGGTCACAAAAAGAAACCCTGTTGAGGGATGGAGGTGGGGGTGGGGAAGCAGAGAAGTCTGAGAATGTCTCTAGCATATATGAGGTCTTGGACTCAATTCCCAGTACTGGAAAGGGAAAAAATAAAAGAGAGCCTGATGAGGTTGATACAGATAATCCCGAGCCTCCACACCCTGACCCTCCACACCCTGATGCAGGTCTGCAAGTTCTAGGCCATTCTGGTTAGATGGTGGTGCTCTGTCTTAAAACAAAAACAAACAAAAGCAGTCTGTCTGGGGGTACAGTTCAGTGGTAGAATTGCTGCCTGAAGAGGCACCTGGACTAGATCCCTCTGGAAAAAAACAAACACAAATAAAAAATAAAGCTAGGTGTGGTGGGACAGGACCATCATCTTAGCACTCAGAGGCAGGAGGATTACTACAAATTCAAGCCCAGCCTGATATACAGAGTTAGTTTCAGGCTGGCCATAGCTGGTGAGGCTGTGTCAAAAACTTATTTATTCCAAATAAATAAGTAGGTAAAAGAATGAATGCAGAAATATGAAACTTGTCCCAGTTTACTTAATTTCTTCCAGTTCTCTGGGCCTTGGGCACACTTGCTATTCTGACTCTCACCTCCTCCTCTTCCAGCGTTTAGACACCCAGCACTCACACTGAAACCACTGCGGCAGAATTACACAGCAACGTCCTTGTAGCAAACACCAACAGTTTTCAGTGCTTGCCTTAGGTGACCTTGCAGAAACATTAAACACTGCTAAGCCCCTCCCCTCCCCTTTTTCTTACTTATCTAGTATTTACTAAGCATGTAATATATGCCAAGTACCAGCAGTCACTGTGGATAGTAGCAGATGCTATATAGTATAGCTATGACAGACACAGTCTTTGGCCTCAAGGAAATGACAAATTCCTGGGAGAGAAGGCAAAGAAACAGATCTTTATAACGGTGTGAAGAGAGTCAAACTAAGGTGCTAAGGGAGAGGTGTCTACACAGGATCTGGAGCTTGCTGCAGAAGTGACAGCTTCCAGAGGGAGACAGACTAGGTGAGGACCAGGCCGACAAGAAATGGAACATTCCTGGCAGAGTGAAGAACAAGTACAAAGACCTAGAAGTGAGAAAAGGGACCAGGGACATAGGTATGTAAGCTTCCACTAGACCTAGGCACCACTACCTATATATGGCAAGTTGTTTAGGCTTTGTGCAGTCTGACTAGTCAGGCAGAAAAGCCTCCTCAGAGTAGATTGAAAATGCAAAAGTTAGTGTGGAAAGTATTTTCAGAATGAATGAGACATGGGAGATTGATGCTGCCAGATCACCTGTGAGAAGAAGCCATCTTGGATGTAGAAGCTTTTAGTTCACACTGGTGTTATTTCTACATCTCTGGTTGTTGCTCTGTAAGTCTTCCTCGTGGGGTAGGCACACTCCCTCCCCCAGAAAGCTTTTTAGTTTTTTATCTTATATTCTCCCATTCTTATGTCCATCCACCCGGTGAAATGTGGGTGTTTTCATCAGGACAGGGGGCTGCAATCTGTCCTATTCACCTAGTGCAGTGCCAGCTCACTTGATGACCGGAGATTTCTAAACTCAAAATAATCAAAATAAACCTTTGCAGTATAGGAATTGGCTTTTACTTCTTGGTAACCCTACGTGAAAATCCTGCCCAGAAAATCCTGATCTCCAAAACAGCCTCACCGGTCTCCTTTTCAAGTCTCAGATCCTCCGCACTGACAATTCCTTTTCACCGTGGTATATATACTTTATAAGACGCAGGGTGAACTCAATGATCTCCTTCCTCCAGTTGACTGATCCTGACTTCGTTAAACGAAGTCACAACCGTCCCTCCTTAAGCCGGGTACAAATAGGGGATATACCATTGCTGAGGGTTGGTAGAGAGTGGAAGAGGCACACTGTAAAGCGCGGTGTACATGAAATTTCTCTTTACAGACGTAAAAGCACCTCCAGAGCAAACCTCCAGGGAAGGCAGACCCCTCCCTACAGACACAGGGAACAAACTCTGCAGCGCAAGGAGTATCCAACCCCGACCCACCCTCAGAACCGCGGGCTCCTCTCAGGCCAGCGCGCGAGCCCGGCCAGTTAAGCCTCTGCTTTGGCTCGGGAACCCAACCCAGCGCCAGGCGTGGCCATACGCACCACAGGGACTGGGGCCTCCGGACTCACGTCCAAGACTCTCGGAGAGCTGTCGGACCCAGGATGTGAACGCCGCCGCCGTTGGTCTCCGGGACAGAGCTGCGCAGGTCCCTCTTTCTCCAGGAGGTGTCGAGGCTTCCGTGTACGTCATCAGGAGGCGCCCATTGTGGAGCTTACAATGGAACAACTGGTGGCCAGGCATGCCGGGATACGGCGGACGGGTCTCCATAGCAACCGGCCCACAGTCTCCCAAGCCTTCAGCCTGTCCTAGCATTGTGGTCCGTGTCCTTGGGTCCACCGCTGTATGACAAGATGCTCCGGCCCACCACCCCTCAGCTTAGGAGAGTAACAGAGCCAGCTGTGGGTGTAACACTCGTTTATTTACACACTGTCATCCGAAGGCAAATGAGCAGCCCAACCTACAGGAGGGCACAGATCTGGGACTTTAACCCCCAGGACTTACAGACCCTTTCCTCTTTCAGGGATCTCGGAAGGCGAAGGGTGAAGGCATGAGAGAACGAAGAAGCTTTACGTTCTGCTCTAGTTCTGAGCACTACATTCTATGTTTTCATCATTCTTTCCAAAAGGCTCATTTTATTAAATACTCAAGCTACTCACCTCTAGCCCATTCATACTTTTTGCTCGGCCGCTATCCCCCCAACATTGTTAATAATAATAATATCATAATAATAACAACACTGTAGCAATATTAATAATACTTGACATTTGTACGAAGTTGACAGGATGTTTTCACATACAGCGTCTCATCTGAGCCACAGTTCTGTGAGGTAGGTATTTTCACCTCCCTTTTTACAGACGGGGTAATGGAGGCTCAGAGAAGTAATAGTTTTTGCTCAAGGCCACACAGCTAGTTAGTGGTAAAGCTGAGACTTGCTCCCAGCACCCCATAGTCAAGTCCAGTGTTCCAGAACCACAGCTACCTCTGTAAAGTGGAGACATGTTTCTTACCCCAGTCTGGCCTGAAGAGCCAGATGCTGAAAATTCTCAGACCATGGAAGGAAAGGACTCAGCATCGGTGGGGAGAGTTGGGGTACCTAGCCTTCAACTCCTGTTTGAACTGGCGGTAAAGGATCTTATTGCGCTGGTTTTCAGCCTCCTTTTGGGGATGGAACTTCAATGCCTCCTTGAATCCCTTATGAACCAGAAAACCTTCGTTCAGCACCTCAAAATTAAACCCTGCCATGTGCAGCTCACAGGCCTGGAGAGAAGGAAGGGGGTTGGGGGGGGGAGAAAAGGGAGAGATGGAGGAGGGGAGAGGGAAGATAGGGAGAGAGACACAGAGAGGTCATAATTTAATCATAATAACTTAATGATATCCCCAGGGCCCACATGATCATCCCTAAAGCTTTGCTCCACCGTCCTCAATTCTCCACCATCCAACCACTTTCTTCTTGCTTCATTGCCACCTTTCTAACAATGGCCACTCCATCCCTGACATACCTCCAGTCCCAGTCCCACATGCCCTCTCCCTTTTAAGTACCTGGCTGATTCGATTGAAGCCATACTGCCGAAAGCGTTCGTCAAATGTGGGCACCTTTCCTCCAGCCACATAAAATGGTTCCCAGGGGTCCCTCCAGGGCACCACGTAGGCAGGTCTCAGTAAGCTCTCTTCTGGCAGGTTGACCCAGCGGGAGTAGTTGGTGGGCGCATGGCAAGGCGTGCACAGCCCATAATAGAAGGGCCGGACTTCGCCCACCTGATAGAGCTGCACTAGCTCGTTCTTGTTCATCGGCATCCGGCGGGATCGGCGGATTTCAAACGCAGGCACCACTAGGGCTGTGCCATCCCAGTGGTTACTCTGATCCAACATTTCCCTTAGGCCTCTCCACAGCCCTTCGCTGGGCACCATGTCCACATCAATCACCAGGGCATAGTTGGCCTCTTCTCGAGCCAGATTTCTTAACAGGTTATTGGGATAGGAGATGTTGGTCCCCAGTGCATAATTAAGCCCAGGCTGGGCCACCCTGGCAAGCTTGTCAAAGACCTCTTGGCAGGACCGCAGCAGGGCAAACTCCCCAGGCTCTCGGGGGTCGGGCACAGCGGCCTCATAACGCGAGGGGCACACGAGGTGCAAGGCGACCCTGGCGCGCATCTCGGGGCAGTGGCTGCTCAGCGCGTAGGCCAGCACCGTGGCCAGCTGCGCCTCTTCTTTGGTGGCCGCGAACACTGAAACGGACAGCGGACCCTCCCAGCGCTCTAGAAGTCCGGACAGGTGCAGTAGGTTGTCCACACTGGCATGCGTGGCCAAGATGACATCGTTGGGGTCCATGGTGGTCTTCAGTAGACCCCTGTAGACGCGATAATCGCCGCTGGCATCCAGAACGCCTCCGGAGGCCAGTGCGGTGCGGAGTTGAGACTTTACCTGGTCTACGGATCGCGGAGACGGCGGGAAGAACTCGAAATACTGTTCCTGCTCCTCCTGGCCGTGTAGACCGGATAGCAGCGATAGGTAGAGCAGCTGCAGCATTGCCACCAACATGAGCGCGGCCAGCAGCAGCTGGTAGAAGGCGCATCGGATGGCGTAGGACATTTGCATGGCTCTCGGGGATCCCGGCGCGAAGCAGGGACCACCGGGCCGTAGCCTCTGTCAGCCACCGCAAGCCCGGATTTACCGCAGCCTCCCGAGCGCAGCCGAGGCCAGCCGAGGCCAGCCGAGCCCTACGCGCAGCCCCGCCCACCATCCGCTCGCCTCCAAGGAGGCGCGTGCCAGCTCGCCCTCTGTGAGAGAGGAGGAGCTACTGCAGCACTGGTTGGTCGGCGCGCGCTTTGCAAACGCCGAGCCTAGCCGTGGTCTCGGCGCGCGGCCGGGGACCCCTGGACGCGTTTCTGTCCCTGGGGAACTGGACGCAGACTCCTCCAGCCCTATCGCGTCCTGAAACTCCGGTGAGCTCGCTGGGCCGCGGGGAGAGGAACCCCGGCAGAGCTTGGCTGCATCACTAGCATGATGGCGCGGTTCCCGGTTGAACCCTTCGTAGAGGAAATTAAAAAAACAAAACAAAACAAAAAAAAAAACAACAAAACCCTCTTTGTTACTGTTTCTTCTTCTTCTGAACTTTTCCTGGTGAATACCAAAGTTGTGACTGAAAACCTGGAGGTGCGCAAGAGATGGGAGATATGGGAATGTGGAAGGGCTCGTTATGTGTGGGACGAGGTGGCCGAGTGGTTAAGGCGATGGACTGCTAATCCATTGTGCTTTGCACGCGTGGGTTCGAATCCCATCCTCGTCGGTCCTGTTTTATAAGGAGAAGGCCTCTTAATTTTCCACATTCCGCCTGTCCTGAGCAGCGAAGACCCGGGTCCGACTCTCTAAACTATTTGCCCACTGCCCATGTTTCCAGCGAGTTTGTATTACAGCTTTCAGAATGTGCATGGTGTTGATTAAAGTTCCACTTTTTTTCCTCCTAAGTACAGCGTTGGGGTCCTTGCCTCTAAGACTAGTATTTTGACCAGCAGCATCTCACCTCATGTTCTCTGCAGGGGTGTGATTGTTTAAATCACTGCTGTTTCCTCTCGCTTCCTCCAGGGTGGAAACATCTTATTTACCCAGCCCTTGGCCCATCTCATGCATTGAAACAGAAGGCTTCGAATAGTCCCCACAGTAGCCACGGTCCACTGAAGGCACTTAATATTTGTGGATGAATGGAAACCGTTAGCAGAAGTGTGGGGGAAGGGCGGGTACCTCCACTGCTTCATCAACTGACTTGATAAATACTTGACTTTCTTTTTAACCAAGTCAAGAGATATGCTGAGGGCAGAACACAGCGCTGGGGCAAACTAGGAAGAGGGCAGGGTTGGATCAGGTGGATGGGTGGGCTTCCACAGGCTGTAGGGTCCTAAACATTCAGGATACCTCCATTTCACAGATTGATACAGTAGTACTCAGGGGCGCCAGCTTTCTGCCAAGGCTGCCTTAGGCCCTGGAACAGGGAGCCCTGCACATACGGGTAGTGTCCTTTTCACTGAACACAGGTGGCAGGAGAGAAGGGGAGGCTCAGAACTTTCAGCCCCGGTTTTGTAGACACAGGGATCAAAAATCAGACTTCTTGTGCTGTGAGAACTTTGGTTTGGTTTGGATTTAGTTTTTCAAGACCTGGTTGTCCTAGCATTCACTCTGTAGACCAGAATCGCCTCGAACTCAGAAATCCGCCTGCCTCTGCCTCCTGAGTTCAGGGACTAAGGGCGTGGGCCACCATCGCATTGCAAGGCTTTGTTTTGTTTTTTATAACCTGGTCAATAACTAATAAAAATAACAATCTATACTCTTAGAATAATAGGCTTCACAAAATATATACTATTAAAATAGAACTTTAAAGTAAATATTTTATATGAAGGAAACCTTTGGTGTCTTTTGTGGGCTGAGAAGTGGTGACAGTGAGGGGAAGTGAAATAGGACTGTGGTGGAGTGGGCATTGGTGCAGCTCTACTCTCCCCTGGGTGACCCCTGTTTTATTTTATTATTATTTTAAAGAGTACCTCGATATTGTAGTCCAGGATGGGCTTGAACTTGTGAACCTCCGGCTACCACCTCTGGAGTGCTGGGGATCAGAGGTATTCGCCAGCACATCTGGATGCTCCATTATCATTTTATTGTTTGTGGTTTTGAGATAGAGGGTGTGGGTTTTTTGTTGTTGTTTGTTTATTTTTGAGACAGGGTCTCTATGTAGTCTTGGAAGTCTTGGAACTCACTATGTAAAACAGGCTGGCTTCCAACTCACAGAGATTCCAGTTTGCCTCCTGGGTAACTCACAGAGATTCCGGTTTGCCTCCTGGGTATCTGGCACGAGGGTGCACCATTGAGTCTGGCCCCAGTCTTCGTATGGAGCCCAAGGCTGTCATCTTCACATGATTCTCTTGCCCTGTGCTCCCCATTGCTGGGATTACAGGCATGCCTACCAAGGCTAACTCAATTTCTATTTAAAGTTTGGAAGATATGGCTTACACGCCCACTGGTAACAGTTGTCCAGAGAGATAGTATGGCTTCTAGCTCTGTGCTGAGGCTTGTCTTCAAGACCAGCCAAGCTGCTTACAACTCTGCCGTAACCTCTCCCCACTCTAAGGACCTGCTCAGGTGAAACCCAGGATCTTCTCAGGCCAATTCTGAACAGGCATCTTACTGTGCATGCACATGACTTTGTAAATTCCTTGAAATTTGAGGGAGCTTTTCAGTTCACCACAGAAATTTCTTCCAGATTTTTCCTGCCAGACTTGGAGCTTTTGTTTGCCTCCACTTGATCCTTACTCCAGACAGCTGCTGGGGCAGTAATGTGCCTTTCAGTGTCTTAGAGAACTGCCCTTGACCAGAGCAGTTCCCTCCTGAGATTTCTGAGCTGTGCTTGGCCTCAGCCCTTTGGGTTGTTCCCACATGTGTTGAGACAGATAAAGACAACTCTTTGCTAACAAGGTCTGCTTTCCCTCCCTCCAGAGCTAATCACCTGGATCCTCACAACTACCACTGTGTGAGTTGATTTTTTTGTCGCTGTAGCAAAATCCCCGAGATTAAAAACTCATACAGAGGAGTGAGCTCCAGGACAACCAGGGCTACACAGAGAAACCCTGTCTCAAAACAAACCAAACAAACAAACAAGCAGAAAACCCAAACAAACAGAGACTCAACACACAATCCTTGAAGACATTTAAGATCCAAACTGTAATAACCAACCAACAAACCCAGGAGGGGAGAGAGACAAAGACAAAAATACTGCAAAGATTTCCTATCACTTTTAGTTGCCTTAAAAAATTTTTTTCCAGAAAAAAAATGTTCCTTTCATTATTGACAAGTCTTTAAAACTTCAAACAAACAAACAAAAGCAGGACTAGAGAGATGCAGGCAGAGGAAGCACCTGCTAACCAACGCTAGTCTTTAGTGGTTCTCAACCTGTAGGTCGAGACCTGTTTGAGGGGAGAAAAATCCTTTCACAGGGGTTGCCCAAGACCATCAGAAAACACAGGTATTTTACATTATGATCATAACAGTAGCAAAATTACAGTTATGAAGTAGCAGCAAAAATAATTGCTGGTTGGGGGTCCCCACAGCATGGACTGTATTAAAGGGACACAGCAGTAGGAAGGTTGAGAGCCCCTAAGCCTAGTCAGGGGACTTCGGCCAACCGTGATTTCATTGAGAAACCCTGAGAAAAAGCCAGGACACCATCCAGGTCCATCCACAGTATCATGGCCACAGTATGACTACAGAGGTATGCCCTGTTCTGTCATGCTCTGACATCCCCGCACCTGTTCCATGTAGTAGGCTGACCACCACCTCAAGATGTCTCTCCATGTTATGTGGCTGCACTCTCCCAAGAGGAATGAGTTGGTTGGTTCCTCTCACCAGGGAATCTGGATCAGGCCATATCATAAGGCCAGAGGTCAACTAATGGGTACCTGGTCCATGCTCAAACTCAGCTCAAGGGCTGGAGGGCTGGCTCAGCAGTTAGGAGCACTGATGGCTCTAGAAGATCCAGGTTCAATTCCCAGCACCCATACAGTGGTCACAAACATCTGCAACTCCAGTTCCAGGGCATCTAACACTCTCTTCTGACTTCTAAGGGCACCAAGCACACATGTGGTGCCTTGGCCTAGTGACTCTAGCTAGACCAAGGCTTCAGCCCAATCCAAAGCAGAAACTATGGCTGTGGTGAGTGGCCAGGGAAGGAGCTCACCAGTTCACAGGTGTCAGATATATCTCTGATGTTTTTGTTATTATTGTTTAGTTTTTTAAATCCACCTTCTAACCATTTTTACATATTATTGTATATGTATATGCCTGCATGTATGTCTGTGCACCACATGTAGAAGCCAGAAGAGGGTGTCAGGTACACAGCGACTGAAGTTACAGACCATTGCAGACCGTAATTCGAGTGCAGGACCTCTGGAGGAGCAGCCAGTGCTCTTAACCTCTGATCCATCTCTTCAGCCCTGTTTATTTCTTTTCGAGACAGGGCCTTGTTAGTCCATGCTGGCCTCAGATTTTCTATGTGACCAAAGATGATCTTGGACTCCTGATCCTCCTGCATGCACCTTCCAAGTCCTGGGATTACAGGCAGGCACCTACCCCACTGCTAAGTGCTTCTCGTTTGTAGAATTTTAGCCAGTGCTACCCAGCCTCCTTATAAAAGGCTCAGCAACTTCAGGGTCAAGACTGAGCTTCAAATGCCTGTGTCCCTCCTATGAAGCTGGCTCAGTCCTCTCCATCCTGACACTTCTAAGGACTTGCAGGTGGGAATGGGCTGCTTTGAGGTGAGGCAGAGTCTGATGGCAGAACTGTGTCAGAGCTGAGGAGGTGGTAGGAGCAGGACCTCGGGCAACAGGAAAGGGACAGACAGACGTGTTGGGGTGATGCTTTTGTAGTGTGAAGATGTGTCTCTGTCCTTCCTTGCCTGCCTAAAGCACCTTTTGATTAGTTAAAATCAAAACGTCTATAGCAAAAGGCAGAATAGTACGATGTGACTTCTGGGCAGAGAGGAACTCTGGAAAAGAGGGTGGCATGGGAGATTTAGCAACTAAGATGTAGAGGAGAGAAACTGAACTGCAGATATTGAGGAGAAGTAACCAACCCTGTGGCAAAACCTGGTTTATATTAGTATAAATGGGGTAACTGAGTTACGAGCCAGTTGGGAACAAGCCTAGTATGAGGCCTAGGCATTCAAAAATAAATATAAACCTACATGTCTTTATTCGAGAACTGGGGTGGGCATAGAAAAGGCCCCCACAGTTACACAGGTGCAGCCCTTCTGCTCAAACATTTGTTCCCAACACTGAAAGCAGCTATCTCTGGGTGCCGTGTGTACATCTTTTCTTTCTTTTTTTTTTTTTTTTTTAAGATTTATTTATTATTATATGTAAGTACACTGTAGCTGTCTTCAGACACACCAGAAGAAGGCATCAGATCTCATTATGGATGGTTGTGAGCCACCATGTGGTTGCTGGGATTTGAACTCAGGACCTTCGGAAGAGCAGTCAATGCTCTTAACCACTGAGCCATCTCTCCAGCCCCCGTGTGTACATCTTTAATCCCAGCATTTGGGAGACAGAAGCAGACATATCTCTGTGAGTTCAAGGCCAGCCTAGTGAGACCAGAGAGATGGTTCAGCAGTTATAAGCACTCGCTACTTTTGAACAGGACCTAGGTTCTGCTCTTAGATGTGGGTGTTCCCAGCACTCATATCTAAGCTCATAGCCATCTGTAACTCCAGTGTCAGGGGATCTGACACTCTTCTGGTCTCTGGGCACCAGACACACACACAGTACAGAGCCATACATGCAGGCAAATCACCTGTGGTCTGAATAGACCCATAGGACGTGACATTATTGGAGGAGTGGCCTTGCTGGAGTAGGTGTGGCTTTATTGGAGGAAATATGTCCCTAGTGGATGGGCTTTGAGGTTTCAGGAGCTCAAGCCAAGTCTAATGGCTTGTCTCTTTCTGCTGTCAGCAGATCCAGATTAGAATTCTCAGCTACCTTTCCAGTACCACACACTGCCATACTTCTTGACGTGACAATAATAGACTAAACTTCTGAACTGTAAGCCTTCCCCAGGTAAAGGCTTTCCTTTGTAATAGTTGCTGTGGTCATGGTTTCTTCACTGCAAGAGAACCTAACTAAAACATCACTCATACACATAAACTTCTTTTAGATTTATTTATTTATATACATGAGTACACTGTAGCTGCCCTCAGACGCACCAGAAGAGGGCACTGGATTCCATTACAGATGGTTATAAGCCACCTTGTGGTTGCTGGGAATTGAACTCAGGACCTCTGGAAGAGCAGTCAGTGCTCTTAACCGCTGAGCCATCTCTCCAGTCTCACACATACATTTTTAAAAAAATAAATATTTATCTTTTTTTTTTTTTTAAAGCCAGCCTTCTCCTGGCATGTTCCAGTTGACAGTGGCCCTTGTGGGTTTCCTGAGACTGCCTGACCTGTAAGTGGAGGGAGAGGTATTTTCCTGACCCAGCCTGCTAGGCCAAGAGAATTGTCTGAAGAAGACTCAGCAAGCATTGGGACCCAGTCCCACCAGCCTCAGTCAGGTCTTGGCCTTTACTTGAGGTCTGCCTTGTAGCTTATTTCTGCTTCCAGATTCATAGCTTACTTTACCATCCTCTAAGATACCAAGAGCCTATGGTTTAAGCAGGTGCCCTGTACTGGCTCAGCCTCTGGTGTATCATGCACTCCAGGAATGTTTAGGGAGGGCAGAGGGTAGAAAACCTCACTGGGCGGAACAGGTGGCACATGTGTGCAGAGATGAAGGAGGGAGCTTGGCGGGGTTGCTAAAGACCTGTTCAGGCTGACTGCCTGAGGCCTAAGATATCTGGGAATGAGCAACACTGGGTGGGGCGAGGAAGCAGATGCAGGAGAGAGCTGGGGGCTCAAGGGGGGTAGCAAAGCTTAGCTACTTATTTATTTATCTATTTACTTATTTATTTGTGTTGTATGTGATGAGTGTTTGCCTGTACATATGTCACAGAATATTTGATAATTGTACATAGAAAACCTAATTGTTAGCAAAATATACAAGCTTGAATAAGAATGCTGAAGGTTCCTGCCTATCTTAAGGCAAATTGCTTGGGAGGGGTCTGTGGTCTTTGCTCTATGACCGGAGGCAAAGTCAGCTAGGTGGCCTGGAGCTACCTCTCGGTAAAGGTGAAATGACTTAGAGGGCCCCTCCCCATGACAGCGACTTGGTTCAGCCTGCCAAGGGTGTAGGAAGGAGAGGAGGAGGAACTGCTAGAGACTTTTATAAGCAATTGGGATAAAGCACACCCCCCCCTTGACTTTATGGAATGAGGTAAGAGACAGGGATTTTCTCTCTGGGCTTGCAGAAGCAGGCGAAGCATCTGGCAGGACACAGGTGAAACAGTCTTCTAGGAAAGAGAGCTGAGGAGCCCTCTCGGGTTTGGAGGAGCTCAAGAGAAAGGTAGACTGGCTCCATAGAACAACACAGAGATTTCTAAAGAGCTAGTAGTTAGTTGTAAAATCAGGCTTGGAAATGGATATTTTGTTGTAGTTCAGAAAATAAAGTTACCTCACTGAGCTAGCAAATTTTTAATTCCCTTTACACCTCCTGTCTCTTAATTGGTATAAATACTGGATAATTTACAATTACATTTGTTCACCATGTGTATGCTTGGTGCCCATAAGGGGGTGTTGGATCCCCTGGAACTGGAGTTAGAGCTTCCGGTCACCATGTGAGTGCTGGGAATCAAACCCACCAGGTACTCTAGAAGGACAGCTTCTTGCAAACCCATTTGGCATCCTCAGCTGTCAAGAGGTCAAGAAAGCCAGCAGAGCCAGCACACAAACCTCTGCCTCTCTCAATCTGTCTTGTGGTTACAACCATCCCTGCCCCACCCAGTTTACTGAGGCCAATAGCGAGAGCAGGACTTTAGAAGTCAACACTCCAAGAATCCGTCATAGAAACGAACAGTTTTTATTGGATGCGGGAACAATGTCAAAGGAGAAATGGGGTGAAAAGATGGTAGCAAGTGCTGAGGGCACCTGCCTGGAGACCTTTGAGGAAAAGCAAGCAGTTGGCCACAGGGTCAGCACCTACAAGGAGGGAGATGAAGGCCGTAGCCTTACTCTTCCATGGACCAGTTGAATCGCACCTGGGGACGATCCCTGCCCAGCTTGTTCCCAAGGCCTCACAGAGGCTTCTGGGAGTGGCTGTGGAAAAGCTTTGCAAACTGTAAAGTGCAGTACACAACACATGCAGGCTAACTGCCTTTCTGTCAGACAGGCCCATCTGGATTCTAGGGGTGTTGGCTGTGAGAAAACTCTGTTGGAGGCTCTGAGGTCCTGTGAGCTTTCTCTTCCCCTCAATTTCCAAGACACTTCATGCCCTACCTAGGGCCCTGTGGGTGAGTAGGGGGAAGCTGTTGCTCTGAGCTAGTCCCAGTTCCCACTCTGAGCCGAGGTAGCTACCATCAGGGTGTCCTAAGCAAGACCTACAAGTGGCTTTGCTCCCTGGGGCAGTGGGTGATTGGATGAACAGCTTTAGTCCGGATGGCAGTGAAGGGCTCCGGCCCTGTGCCCACTTTCCCCTGACTGTTGCCTTCCAATATGCTCTTTTGTGCATATCAGTGAGCTCCATGTTTCTGTGTTCCGTTTCACTCCTAGCTGAGGGGCAGAATGACCAGTGGTGGATTCTTCCTCACCATATGCAATGTGGCTACCAGCCAAGGTAGTTTCTGCCCCCTCCTGGCACCCACAGACCCAGTATAGCAGAGGTCCTTCCCCGGGAATGTCCCAGCTCCAGATGCAGCACTGAGGGGAGGACTGTGTGGAGCACTGGTGGTCCTCAGAGTAAAGCCTTAAAGAGGAAGGAGAGGGAGGCTCCGCAGGAGAGTCCCAGGGCCAGGAAGAAGGTCATGAGGGCTCCGGCTACCTCCCTCTCATGTGGCAGCACCTGCCTAGAACACATAGAGACAGGAACTTATACCTAGAGAGAGAACGCTAGGCCTAACCTTAGACACAGTTTCTGTCCCTCTGCTGTCCCTCAGCACTGGAGTTCTAGTCTGTGTCATTATAACCTGGCCTTTCTTTGGGACAGTCTCCTCTGTAAAAAAAGTTGCTGAAAAAGAACATCTTTCTGAACCTTTAGGGTCCAGCTTTAATAGGGTTCTAGATTCGAATGCTTCATTTCTCAACAAAATATCCCCAACTTGTTCTTCCTGAGAGTCCCAGCCTTACTGCCCCTGTAGAAAATGGCTAGGCTACCCGGGCAGGTAACCTCCTCAGTTCCTAGCCTGGGATAAGTGCTACAGGGAAGACCTGTCCCATAGGATGGCACCAGAGGTCGTTTTTATTTATTTATTTTTTTGTTTTTTCGAGACAGGGTTTCTCTGTGTAGCCCTGGCTGTCCTGGAACTCACTCTGTAGACCAGGCTGGCCTCAAACTCAGAAATCCATCTGCCTCTGCCTCCCAAGTGCTGGGATTGGCACCAGAGGTCTTAAGACAACTACCTAAGGTCAATGGTCTTCAGCCCTCCCAATGCCCATCCCCCAACCCTTTTCCTCCCAGACCTGGGTGCCAGGCACATGGTGAGAGACACCAAGTAGCCGTTGGAAATGGCGAAGAGCAGCATGAACGTGATGAAGTAGGCATCCTGCCAGAAGATGATGGGCAGCCGGGCACGCTGGGGCACATGACACAGCATGAAGAGCGGTACAAACAGGAAGCGCAGGCACACCAGCAGGGGCAGCAGCTGGCTGTCCTCATCTGGCTGTGACAGAGGCTTATGTGAGTGTGGGCCCTGCAGCTAGGTAGGGGGTATGCAGTGTGTGTGGGTGGGTGGGTGTGCGTGCATGCATGCACTGAGGTGCTGCAGGAGGCCAGAAGAGGGTATCTGAGCCCCTGGAGCTAAAGTTACAGGCAGCTGAGAAGTGTGACATGGGTGCTGGGAACTAGTCTCAGGTCTTCTGGAAAAGCTCTTAGCCACTCGGCCATCTCTCTTGCCCCTGACCAAGTCTTTATAAAAGCCTGTGCTCTAGCTTTCAGGAAACACACAAGACAGTCAGACTATCGACAGTCATGTGCACCAGCGCACCAGCCGGTATTCTTCCAACCTAACTGCAACTAGAACCCATTGGCCGACTCTCCTGGACGGGATTCCAAGCAGGCAGGAGGCTGGATCTCCAGGTTGTGTCCCCACTTAGGTTGCTGCTGCTATACTTGTGACACTTCCCAGAGAGCTTCCACATAAGGAAACAATGCCCACTGACAGCAATCCCTAACTAAGAATCATATCCAAGTCCTCATCAGGTACATGGGCCTTCATGCAGCAGAGGGACTGTCTGGGGCTGGATGTTGGGGACATGGTGCTCCACTAGATGCAGTGGCTTCTACTTTTCACCGACAGCCTGGCCTGCCCATTTCAGAGTCGAGTCACTTACTGCTAGTTGGAGGGCTGTTCCAATGTCAGGTCAGGGGGACTCCTGAAAGTCACCATTCTATGTTCCTCCCCTTCCTTTGGCCCCCAGTTACTTCCCAAACTTCTGGCTGGTTTAGCTCAAACTCACCCACAGGAAGTAGGAGGTCAGGCTCCGGCCCAGCCAATCCATGATGTTGAAGAGCAGGAAGCAACAGATAGGGTTGAAGAACTGACCTGGAGAAGAGAGAGCCGTGTCAGCCCGATCCCCATCCGCCTCCCTCACTCCCTCAGCCCCTGCTTTACCCCAACACTCACTCCACTTCCCGGGGCTATTGGAGCTGGTGGTCACCATGGCTGTAATGGCAGGAAAGACCGACAGGGTGACTGTGAAGACCAACACAAGGCACAGCGCCGTCAGCCAGATCTGGGAGCCGGAGGCAGGGGTGTGAGTGGGCAGGGAAGCCCCATGTCTGTCATGCATCCCCCAGCCCGGCCCTGCTGCTGCAGCCCCGCCCACTGCCTCCCTAAACCACCATGAGCCAATGAATGGAGGGAATAAGCACTAAGGTCCAATTCTGGTCTCAGAGAGTCCCATGGCTGGAGAAAATCTCTGGGTGGTCGGCTAGAAGCTATCTCTTAGCTGAACCTTCGAAAAGACAATGAACCTTCCGGAAGACAACAAAGACTGAAGGTTTTCCTGGCTTCTGTGGCTCCTCCGGCTCCAGCTCTGGCTCCTTTTCAGGGTCAAGATCCAGGGTTGGGCTGGCCGGCTGGGGGCTGATGGGGATCCCATTCTTTTCATCTAGAGGAGAGGGAAGGCTGGGGTCAGGCCCATGACTCAAATTTCCAAAAGCAAGGAAATCCTCAGTGCTGGAAAAGTGATTCTTTCCAGCCTAAGCACAGAAGAGGACTGACGGCGGTGACAGCCTGTCTGTTGCTTGTTTATTGCTGTGTTGGAGACTGACCATGGTTTCATGAGCTGTTAGGTACATCACTGAATTACATCTGAGCACTTACATGTTTTTGTTGTTGTTTGTTTTTGAAGATAGGATCTCTTTCTAGCCCAGACTGGCCTAGCCTCTCTGTTACTTTGCCTAACCTCTGACTTGCTATCCGCCTGCCCAGGTGCCAGGCAATGAATTAAGCATCTTGGATAGATTCTCTCATTGTCGCTTTGCCATGAAGAAATGGAGCCTAAGTCAGGCATGGTGGCAAACACCTTTAGTCTCAGCACCCAGGAAGCAGAGGTAGGCAGATTTCTGGGTCGGAGGCCAGTCTGGCCTACTTAGAAAGACCCTGTTACCAAAAAACAGCAACAAAGAAATGGAGCCTAGAGCAATTAAGTGATCTGCCCAAGACTTAGAGATCGTGGATGCTCTCTGCTGCTTCTCCATTTTGTTCAAGAGGAAACTGAACCACAGGGTAGCAGGGATGGCTTCCCTTCATGGCCTGCTTCTGCTCATACAAGGCTCAAAGGGATAAGCTACCGGGAGTACAGAAGGGAATACTTCCCAGGAGAGTGTACCTGAACTTCCTCTGTGTCTCTCCCATATCCCCTGCAGCATCCTGGGGCTTACCAGCTTGGAGGAGCTCAGCTTTGGTCTCCAGCTCCTGAGCTGGGGCCTGAGACCGCTTCTTGGTCAGGTAGTAACGGGCAAACTTCTGCAGAAGGATCAGCAAGTCAGTCCTGCCCAAGGCTTCTGTGTATCCCCCCACACACACACCCTTGGCTGGGAGGCTGAGGTCCCCTAGTCAAGTTCTCTCTCCCTTTGCCTCTTCCAGGGTTTTGTCCAAAATTCCCTAAGGTGGTGCATCTAGCCCGTGGCAGGCTTACCAGATGGGGCAGGCTGAGGTAACACACGATGGAGAGGAGGATGCCCACACAGGGTGTGATGAAGTACCCAAGGGCAGAGGTCTGGACATCCACGCCACCTGTAACAGAGAGTTTAGCTGCAGAAGAGTCACAAATCTCCCAGTCCCAGTTTTCTGTAGCATCATTCTCCCTTAGTGCAAAGTCCAAGGGCCCTGTCCCTCAGCCTCCACTTCCCTATCACTTCTGCCTGCACGCCATAACCCAGGCATACTCCTCCTGTGTCTGCTCTCTTCTTCCCCAAATATTCTAGAGGCTACCCAGCCCTCCAGCACCCCAGGTGCACTCACTAGCTAAGGACATGAGCATAGCAAGGGCAGCGAAGATTCCAGCCAGGCCTTGGCCACTGAGGAAGAGGGTGCTGTAGGTAGAAGGCATGGTACCCAGCTGCCCAAAGAGGCTGCCTTGAAGCACTGCACAGAAGGCTGTGGAGAGACATGAGGGGACCAACACTCAGGCAACCTCAGCAGCATCAAAGACGAAGTATCCATAAGCATGGAACATTCCCCCATCTACTTTTCTTTCTTATTTATTTATTTATTTATTTATTTATTTATTTATTTATTTATTTATTTGAAATAGGGCATCACCATGTAGCCTTGGCTAGCCTGAAAGTCAACATGTAGACCAAGATGGTCTTGAACTCACAGAGATCTGCCTGCCTCTGCCTCGCAAGTGCTGGGATTACAGTTATGCACCATCACACCCAGCCTATTTCTCTTTTGAGATATAACCATTGGTCTGTGGGGTTCTGACTAGGAGGTCTCTCTAGGTCACTATGGGTCCTAGACAAGTGACTTTTTCTCTCTTTGGACTCATTTTCTCCTCTGGGGATTTGGGTGATAATGCTATTTATTGTCGTCCCTTAAAGGGTCTGCTGGGCTGTCCCAGCACAAGGAAGAGGTAGGGAAGTCAGAGGGAGATGTGCTTACAGTTGATGAACCAGACGGATGCCATGGTGATGGAAAAGAACAGCCCGGGGCTCAAGTCCACTTTCACCAATGCTGCTGTCAGGGCAAAGAGCAGCAGTATGGCCAGCAGGCTGCCCAGAATGCGCACCGACTCAGGGATGCTGCTCAGAAGGGGGCAGAGGACATCAGGGAGCCACCAGGAGCAGAAGGGCCCGGGGGCAGGGCGGTGGAGCTGGATCGAGGAGGTGGGAGCAGGGAAGGAAGGAGCAGGAGGTGGCCCCACCTCTGTGACTCTCTCCACCAGGATGAGGGCCAAGGGCTGATTCTCACCACTGATACAGGAAGGAGTTGAGGAGTGTGAAGAGCAGTAGAGGCAGCTGGGACAGCAGTGTCACCCAGTTGTTGAAGTTGAAAGAGTCTGTGGGACTGGTGTGGTTGGTGCTCAGGGTCTCAGCGCTGCTGTTGGTCCCTGCCAGCCGCCCCTGGAAGTACTGCCACATAGGGAGACAGTATAGGGTTAGGAAGCACTTCCCCCTCCCCCCTCCCCCTCCCCACACTCGGTTAACATCTTTGTTTGTTTAAAATCAGTGGGACTGTCTTTGCACTGTTCCCAGCACTTGGCACACAGTCAGAGTGAGATGCATGCACACAGTCAGAGTGAGATGCATGCACACTGTTGCGCCTGAGCCTAAGGCCTTGCTACATCTCTGGGCCCATCTCCTCCTCAGTGTCCTGGCCCTGGCCTCCGTTCCCACTGCTGTAGCAAGCTCAGCACTTATTCATTCCATGGGTATTTATTGAACACCTACTGTATGCCAGGCTCCAGCTTAGGTACTAAGCTAACCCATTCTCTCAGGCACACAGCCCAGCACTCTTCCGCTTAAACTGCCCATGGCCTGCAAGGCAGACCTCACATTTTAGGATCCTTTAGAATCTGATCCCAGACTCCCTTTTTTGTCTGTCTTCCGTTCCATTCTGGTAAGCTGCAGGCTCCAGATCTTTCTCTAAATAGGGTCTTCTTTGCCTCCACTCTTAATTTTCCCCCACCCTTTGCCTGTTCAGTTCCTAATTTACAAATCTCTTCTATGAAGCAGAAGAAATTTCTTCTGAGAACCTTTAGCACTCTGCTTCAGGCTGGAATGGAATGGCACGTGTCATGTTACATTTTTTTTGTTTTGTTTTTTGAGACAAGGTTTCTCTGTGTAGCCCTGGCTGTCCTGGAACTCAGAAATTCACCCACCATGTTACATTATTAATAGCTCTAGCTCTATGGCTCTCAAATTCAGTAGCTGATTCATCTTTGGGTATCCAGGGTCCAGCACTCATCCAGGCACTCCACAGGCACCTGGAAAGTTAACCCACTGAATATGTTTGAATATTCCAAAGGAAATACAAGCTATACATTTCTGCCTTTCCATAAAAGAATGCATGCTTTGGGGAATAGGGCCTTCCTCTCCTATGGTTCCTTCACATATGCAATGCCTGGTCTATAGTAGTTGCATATTAAGTATCAGTTGAATGAATGTAATTCATGCCATTGCAAAGAAAGCCAAAGGCTTGGAAAAAATACTTTTGGAGTGAGTGGTCAGAAATAACGACAAAGGACATGGGATGGTAGCTCCTTTGCTGGTCAGACTCCCTGTGTTGATGGCCCTGCCCCTCTGGAATCTGGACATTCCTAAAAGTTTGCCTAGCCAGGCGAGAGGCGGTTCCCTCTATGAGGCTTGGTGCTTTCGCTGACTGGTGAGTTGTAGTAAGTGGCCTGGTGAGGAAAGCGGCTCGTGAACCACAGTCCAAGACGACTGGAGGGATGGAGGTTTGTGGCCATGCGGTTGCCCATCGGCCGCGGGTCTCACCGGGATGGCGGTAATGAAGAAGTTCCAGGGGAGGAGGGTGCCCAGCCCCAGAATGAAGAAGCTGATCCCGACCAGGTGGTAGCTGTGGGGATCAATCAGAAGGTCACCCCGAGGACATATGCCTGGGCCGCCCCAGCCGCCCCTTGGTAGAACGGACTACAATCCCCATCAACCTGGCTCAGGCAGCCAAGGGAATCGGCTGATGGGAATTGTAGTCCCGTTGGTCTTTGAGCCTAAGGAGCATCAAGACAGAGCGGGAATTCACAGGCTCGTGGCCACCTGGGCCAAGGTACGCACCATATGGGTTCCCACCTCACCTGTCCCGGGGGACGTTTCCGCGCGCCATGGTTGCCGCAGTCCTATTGCACCAGGCCCACTGCAGGGCGGCAGCACCTGCGCCTACGCAGGGCTGGGAGGCCGAAGGACAGCAACGCTGGCAAGTGTCCGGGAATCCTAAAGTCCGAGCGCTGTAACCAGTGAGAGGGTCCGGGTTGGGTAACAATGTGGACCACGTTTTGCGGGCTTGGATCTCGGCTCCGCCCCCAGGGCGGGGACAGAGAGCCACTGCACCCCTCCCCCAAACGCCGGTTTTCCAGACTCCGCCTCGCTGGTGGCTGTGCCTTTGGAGTATTGGGTTCCAGCTTCTTGCTTGCTTCCACGAGTGTTGCTGTGTCTCACCGCCGTCCCTTCCCCTCACACTCCTGTCTTCTCCTTAGGCTTGTGTCCGGAATCTCTGGGGAGAGGTACAAGGACTGCGCAGGAGGGAAGGGGTCCGTTTGTAGCTGGGCACAGCCGACCTAGCTGGGAGGTTCTTCCTCTTTGCGTGTTCCGAGGTGGAGCTGTGTTTGCACCCTCTAAGGTTTGGAGCCCTCTAAGCTTACTGCTACCCAGTCAGCAGATTAGGGAGCAAGCCTGACCGGGAAGAAGAAGCCAATGTCACCTATTGTCGCAGAAGGACCTGGCGCGGTGCCCCGAGGGAGTTTCCTCAAAGGTCGAGGAGGTGGCCTGGTACTTTTGCAAACGAAGCTCCCCAACATTAATGGAAGACAGACAGATAGGCCCTCCTGCGGTACCTGGGTCCAACAAGGAGGGTCGAACAAAGGCTCCGGAGGGAATCGTGGCCCAGGAGGTGATGTTCGGGCCCCCTCCCCTGTAGTAGCCTCCGCCACCACCACAAGTGCTTAAAAAGCTAATTTTCCGGTGGTTCCAAGCCATAAAATGTTACACCTTCCACTATTACACCCACCTTATGAAAACTTTGATAAGACTGCAAGTTACAGTCTTATAATTTATGCCTGGGTATGGTTTCTTTGGCATGGGGAAGTAAGACTTTACTGTTTTCCTAAGTTAAGAATTTATTTATCTGGACAGGTGAGAGTGTTTACTGCCACGCCTGATGACCTGAATCTAGCCACCAGGCTTGATTCATCAAAGGTGGTTGATTAGATCAAGGTGGACTGCAGATGACTGTCTATGGGGCTGGGAACTGAACTCAGAACCCTGTGCATGTGAGGGTTTTTCGAGACAGGGTTTCTCTGTGTAGCCCTGGCTGTCCTGGAACTCACTCTGTAGACCAGGCTGGCCTCGAACTCAGAAATCCACCTGCCTCTGCCTCCCAAGTGCTGGGATTAAAGGCATGTGCCACCACTGCCCAGTGTCTTTAAGATTTCTTTCCACCATTTCAATATGCTAAGAGGGACAGTCTGAATTTAGTTCTAACATGTTTTCAAGGCCTCTTCATCCCCTCTGCCTAGGGCATCTCTTGACAATTTTATCTACACACAAGTTAATCGCCTGCATTTTACTCATGCTTATTTTAATAATTATTATTGACCTGTTTTCCTACTTGATAGTAATAGGAAAATGAGTCAAAGTGGGACAAGGGGTGGGGACATAGCCCTGGCACTGTCTTGAAGGTAAAAATGGAGATGGGGGCCTAGGGAGCAGTGTATTTTGTTTGCTTGGGCTGGGATGGAATGGGATGAGGCATTCAGAGAAAGAGCAGCCTGACCAGGACTGGGGACAGGAGAGAGCTGGCACACGGGGGACATACTAATAGATCCCTTTGCCTGGGAGGAGCCACAGCCTCCTGGAGTTGGATTTTACTTCAGGTTCTCAGCTCAGTCAGACTGGGGATCTGTAATTAACCAATATTTTGCTTTTATTCTGTAGTGAAATTGTGTGTATAACAAAACCCAGGCAGGAAGCTTTTGATGGCACAGTGATATCCTGAGGGAGGCAGGAAAGGGAAGCACTTAGTGATAAAATAATAAGTATCTGGGTAGTTAGTGCTCAGACACAGTCCGTCCCACGCTTAGCCCCTCTTCTATACAACCGGTTATCAACACATGGCAGAGGAACCAAAAGCTAACCTGCTTGTTTGTTTGTTTGTTTGTTTGTTTTTCGGGACAGGGTTTCTCTGTGTAGCCCTGGCTGTCCTGGAACTCACTCTGTAGACCAGGCTGCCCTCAAACTCAGAAATCCTCCTGCCTCTGCCTCCCGAGTGCTGGGATTAAAGGCGTGCACCACCACTGCCTGGCCAAAAGCTGACTCTTAAAGGCCACTGGTGTGTCTTGAGGATGTGCTATTCTGGAATGGTGACCAAGGCTTGGCGAAACTCCAAATGAAACAGTGCAGCAGTCTCTCTGCAGACAGTGGTGAGTTGCTGGACAATGCTGTGTGTATTTAAACCTTACAGATAACACCCTTGATAGTCTGCATGTCAAGTGGATTTACAACCTGGGCTCAGAGAATTATCAGGGTGGTTTTAAAAAATAGTTGGTTTATTTTTAGTACAGTTTTAGATTTACAAAATACCTGAGCAAACAGAATGGAGTTCTATGTAGTAGCTGCGACTGCAACTCAATTTCCCTCACTCAAATCCTGCGTTGACGTGGCACGTCCATGACAGTGAATGAACCATAGGACACAGCTCCTGCAACACTGTGTCTGCCTGCACGCTGCCATTCTCCCCACCATGATAATGGACTAAACCTCTAAACTGTAAGCCAGCCCCAATGAAATGCTTAAGAGTTGTCTTGGATGGGCTGGAGAGAGGTCCTGAGTTCAAATCCCAGCAACCACATTGTTGCTCACAATCATCTGTAATAGGATCTGATGCCTTCTTCTGGTGTGTCTGAAGACAGGGACAGTGTATTTACATATAATAAATAAATAAATAAATCTTAAAAAAAAAAAAAGAGTTGTCTTGGCTATGGTACCTCTTCTCAGCAGTAGAGCACTGACTAAGATCCCCTGGAACTAGAGTTATGAATGGTTGTAAATTGTCTGATGTGAGTGCTGGGAACTGAACTTTGGTCATTTCCCCAAAAGAAGTTTGTTTGTTTGCTTGTTTCGTTCCTTTCCCATGCCTGTGGGGTTAGCGTGATGGCTCAGTGCTTGAGATCACTTGCTGTACTTGGTCCACTTGCAGAGGACTGGCAGATGCCATACAGGAAGCAGCCAGCAAGTGCTGCTCAGCTTTGATGGGTGCACTCTGGTGAGGCACAGCCCCAAAGACTTTGTCCTGGGATTGCTTCTTGCTACTGATGTGCTTTCTCATGTTTGTCTTTGCCATAGGCCTCATTTATTTGGCTTGGTGTGAGTGGGCACCAGGAGACCCTCACTGCCTGTAGCTTGCTGTGATTACTTCCTAGTTGACAGCTCACCCTGTTGAATAAATTTCCTGCAGATCAACATGAAGATGAGCTTTCATGAATTAATGCTGTTTTGATGAAATAATAACTTCATAGAATTCCTGATTTGATTCAAATAATTTTGGGAAGAAAGTTTAAGGAGATGATTGTAGTTGTTTTGCCAGAAAGATGTAATAAAGTTAGAATCAAGAATAGAATGTGCCCCCTCCTCATAGAATAGTAAGTAAAGGCTGCACGATAAGGAGGACAATGAGCTTTCATAAATTACACTAAGAAGAGAAATAGGCCTGGGACAGATAGATTTGTGATCAAGGAAAAACATTCATTCTAGGTCAGGTCCAAGGATGAGGCCACAGGTTTGCACTATGATAAAACAAGGCCATGTGAAACTGTTGCTTTGAACTTATAATGATCTTATAGAATAAAACACTGCTTTGAACTTACTATTGACATCTTTCTGTAACTCTCCTTTTATGTAACATTTTATCTACTAGGTAATTCTTTCTTACATAGAGAACTTTAAAAAAAAAAAAGCTATAAAAAGCCAAAAGCAATAATAAAGTTGAGTGTAGCCCTTTTCTGCTTCATCCAGTGTGTGTGTGACTTTTTCTTTCTTCTTCCTTCCTTTCTTTCTTTTTTTCTTTGTTTATTTCCTTCTTCCTTTCTCTTTCTCTGTGAAATTGCCAAAAGTCATCAGCTTTTGACCCCAGAATAGCAAGTTAAATTGCCAGAAGCCACTAGCTTTTGGCCCCAGAACAGTGGGAGTTAAATGCCAGAGATCATCAGCCTTTGGCCTTAGTCCCAAGTTGTGTCCCCATCTCAACACCCTCCCCCCCCCGTCGGGTGCTGGCCCCCAGCAGAGGACCAAGGTTCATTCATTTCCCAGAATCCATAGCAGACAGCTCACAATCGTCTGTAAATTCCAGTTCCAGTGGAACCAATGCCTTCTTGTCTCCTGTTTCACAGGTAAAACACTCAAACACATAAAATAAAAATAAATAACTATGAAAATAAAAATAAACAAGCCCATGTCTACATAATTCCCTTCATTTTCTCAGAACTGATTTCTTCCTAGCAGTTCATTTGTTTTCTGAATTAATAATCTGCTATTTTCAGGGCTATACAGAGAAACCCTGTCTCGAACCCCCCCCCCCCCCCCAAATAAAATCTGCTATTTTTTCTTTTTTTCATACATATGTATCTGTGGTGTGCATATGTTTATTCATGTTTACATGTGTGTGGGTATACATATATGCTTGTGTATGTAGAGGTTAAAGGTTAAAGTTAGGATACTGTCTCAAAAACTCTCCTTATTCTTTGAGTCGAGTCTCTCCATCAAACCCAGAGCTCATCAGTTTAGCTAGTCTCTCGAGCCTGCTTGATCCCTGCTCTGGCTTCTGAGGGTTTGAGTTACAGGTGAGCTATCACACCCACATAACATTTATGTGGGTTCCGGGGATCCCAACTTCAGTTTCTTGTTTGTACAGCAAACATTTTAGAACTGAGTCATCTTCCCAGCCTAAGCTTCCCTTTTCTATAGAACTCTGGGTTTACAACAAAATAGAAGCAAACAAAGAATCCTCACACACTTCTCACGACAGCTGCCCCATGGTGGATGTCCTGTTAGTCAGTATTACCCAAAGTCCATGGCTTATATTAGGGCTCACTCCTGGTGTTGTATGTCTGGGTGCATGCTGTTATGACACACATTTATCCTTCCAGCGTCTAAAGGTTGAGTTTGACAGACATGTGCAGGCAAGTGGACAGCCCCAGGGGCTGTGGTTGGAATGTTGGCAGTTTGTTAGTTTGTTGCTTTTGTTTTTCCTTTAGGGCGGTGGTTTTCAACCTTCCTACTGCTGAGACCCCTTAATATAGTTCCTTTTGTTGTGGTGACCCCCAACTATAAAATTATTTTCGTTCCTACTTCATAGCTAATTTTGCTACTGTTATGAATTGTAATGTAGATTTCTGATATATAGCATATCTGATCTGTGACTCACAAAAAGGTGGCGACCCACATGTTGGGAACTGCTGTTTTAGGGGCTTAAAAATAGCATCCACTGGCCGCTTCCTTGGTTCCAGTCAGTGTTCTGAGCTCTTTACCAGCTTCTACTCATCTAATCCCCAGGGGCTCTGGCAAGAGTTGCTGTCTTGACTATGAGGAAACTGAAGCACAGAAAAATTAAGGTGCTTGTCTCTGTTCTCTGAAAGTAGCAGTCAGAACTCAAACCCAGTACACCTTAGGAATCACCACAAATTTCCACAGTGATAAGGAAAAAAATTAGTAAAATTAGGCCCCCTGCTGTATATGTGTTGGGGCCTGATATCAGCTGATGTATGCTGCCTGGTTGGTGGCCTAGTGTCTGAGAAATCTCACGGGGTCCAGATTAGTTGACACTGCTGGTCCTCCTACAAGGGTCATCGTCCTCCTCAGCTTCTTCTAGCTTTTCCCTAATTCAACCACAGGGGTCAGCAGCTTCTGCCCATTGGTTGGGTGTTAATATCTGCATCTGACTCAGCTGCTTGCTGGGTCTTTTGGAGGGCAGTGTTTGGACTCAGTCAGAGAAGATGCATCTAACTCTCAAGACACTGGAGGCCCCAGGGACTGGGAAGGTCTGGTGGGGTGGGAGGTGAGGGGGGTGGGGACATCCTCGGGGAGATGGGGGGGAGGAGGTATGGGATGTGGAACAGTCAGAAAGTGGACGTGAGGGGGATAAAATCTGGACTGTAGCCGGGCAGTGGTGGCGCACACCTTTAATCCCAGCACTTGGGAGGCAGAGGCAGGTGGATTTCTGATTTCGAGGCCAGTCTGGTCTAAAGAGTGAGTTCCAGGACAGCCAGGACTACACAGAGAAACCCTGTCTCAAAAAACAAAAAACAAAAAACAAAAAACAAAAAAAAAAATCTGGACTCTAAAAAAAAGATTAAATAGGGGTTGGAGAGATGGCTCAGCAGTTAAGACCGCCAGCTGCTCTTCTGAAGGTCGTGAGTTCAAATCCCAGAAACCACATGATGGCTTACAACCATCCATAATGAGATCTGATGCCCTCTTCTGGGGTGTCTGAAGACAGCTACAGTGAGTGAACGGGGCCAAAGCATGCGGGGCTGGGGCTGGAGAGAGAAGAAAAAGTGTCTGAAGACAGCTACAGTGTACTTACATATAATAAATAAATAAATCAAAAGAAAAAAAGGCCTTCTGAGAGACCCCTGCATCAAGTCAAGAAACATCTGTTGTCTGCATTACTTCCTGTTGCCATAACAAAATACCTGATACCAGGTAATTTATAAGTAATAAAGGTTTATTTAGCTCACAGTTTTCGGGGAAAAGAAGTCCAAGAGCTTGTTATTGGCATTGATGTGGGTGTCTCACTGTGTCAGAATTTAGAGGCATCACTGGGTGAGACAGTGCAAGGTGTGTCAGAGAAGGCTGCTCTTATGTCAAAGCCACTTCCCAGAGAAGCCTCTAATCCATTCATCTCTGAGTACATGAATCTGTTTCTCACAGCAGAGCCCTTGTGACTCAAACACTTCCCATAATTCCCACGCCTCAAATACCTTTGGGATTAAGTGTGCAATATGTGGCTTTTATCCAGACCACACCACTGTGTTTACCCCTTCCAGCTATCCACGGCTCATCCTGTGGAGAGCTTAGATTAGGGGGAAGGCTCACATTCTGTTTTATTTTCTATGCAGGCACTGGCGGGGACTGGAGAGATGTCTCAGAGGCTAAGAACTCATAGTGTTCTTGTCAAGACCTGAGTTCAGTTCCCAGCAGCTCACAGCCCCCGTGACTCCAGCTCCAGGGGATCCAGCGCCCTCTTCTGTTCTTCTAGAACGACCATATTCATGTGCACACACTCACACAGATGTCACTTAAAATAAAAATAAACATTCTATCAAAGGCTGGTGAGATGGCTCACCAGGTAGGGGCCCATGTCACCAAGTGTGACGACCCAAGTTCAATCCCTGGGATCCACATAGTAGAAGGGGAGAATCAACATCCACAAGTTGTCTACTGACCTCCATACTTGCAGCACTGGCACACACACACACACACACACTCACACACACACACACACTCACACACACACACACACACACTCACACACTCACACACACACACACACACACACTCACACACACACACTCACACACTCACACACACACTCACACACACGCGCGCACACTCACACACACACTCACACACTCACACACACACACACACTCACACACACACACACTCACACACACTCACACACACACACACTCACACACTCACACACACTCACACACACACACACTCACACACTCACACGCGCACACTCACACACACACACTCACACACTCACATACACACACACATACACACACACACTCACACACTCACACACACACACTCACACACACACACACTCCACATAGATAATAAGTAAATAAGAGCTTTATTTAAAAACATTTCATTAAATTTACTTTAGGCTCTGTGTATAGGTGTATATAATACAGATATGCATTTCTGATCCCCAAGATATCTCATGTAATACAAATATTTCAAAATCCCAAATACTTCTGATCTTAAGAATTTTGGATAAGGGAGACCATATGTCATAACTTAGGGGCCCCCAGACCAGCCACCTGTGTTCCACTCAGCCAGGAAGTTGTGGGGTTGCTTTTTTGCTATAAAAAATTGTTATTATATATTAAATATATTTATACTAACATATATATATATATAAATATATTTTAAAATTATTGCGCTCTCTCTCTCTCTCTCTCTCTCTATATATATATATATATATATATATATATATATATATATATATATATATATATATATATATATATATATATATATATCTGTGAGAACCCAGATCCTCTGGAGAGTAACGAGTGCTGTGAACAGCTGAGGCATGAGTTTCTCTCTGTAACAACTCTGATTGTCCTGGAACTCGCTCTGTAGGCCAACCAAGCTGGCCTCGAACTCTCAAAGATCTGCCTGCCTCTGCCTTCCGAGGGCTGGGATTTAAAGGCATATGCCATCACCACCCAGGTTATTTTTGTTTAAAGGAGATCTTTTCTAATTTGTTTTTTTTTTTACATTCTTTGATTTGTATGTGTGTATTGCGGGGTCTGGGGGATGGGGGTTGGGGAAGTACAGCAGCATGTTGAGGTTAGAACATCTTGGAACACATCCAAAATGGAGACCCCTTAGTTTCTTAATACCTGCTGTCTATAAAAAGGTCTTGTCCGTGTTGCCTGTGGTCGCCACAGGGGGGCAGCCTAACATTAGCTTGCAAAGAAGCCTTGGGTTTGTTTGCTTTGTTTTGTTTTGTTTTTTGTTTTTTGTTTTCCAAACGTTCTGGAAGGCATGTGAACTCTCTCAAGTTTTAAGAGGGGATATGTGTGTGTCTTAGGGTTTCTATTCCTGTACAAACATCATGACCAAGAATCAAGTTGGGGAGGAAAGGATTTATTGAGCTTACACTTCCATGCTGCTGTTCATCACAAAAGGAAGTCAGGACTGGAACTCAAGCAGGTCAAGGAGCAGGAACTGATGCAGAGGCCATGGAGGAATACTGCTTACTGGCTTGCTTGCCTCCTGGCTTGCTCAGCCTGCTTTCTTATAGAACCCAAGACTACCAGCCCACAGATGGTACCACTCACAGTGGGCCCTCCCACCTTGATCATTAATTGAGAAAATGCCTTACCGCTGGATCCCATGGAGGCATTTTCTCAACTGAAACTCCTTTCTCTGTGATAACTTCAGCTTGTGTCAAGTTGACACACAAAACTAGCCAGTACAATTGACCCCTTGTCAACTTGACACACAAACACATCACCATTAAGCCTTGACCCTTACTTTCTTATTCATCCCCAAGATCTAAATAACTTTAAAAGTCCCACAGTCTTTGCAAATTCTTACATATTAAAATTTCAATCCCTTTAAAAATATCCAATCTCTTAAAATTCAAAGTCTTTTTACCAATAGAAGTCTCTTAACTGTGGGCTCCACTAAAATACTTTCTTTCTTCAAGAGGGAAAAATATCAGGCCACAGTCACAATCAAAAGCAAAATCAAACTCCAATCGTCCAGTGTCTGGATCCACTCACAATCTTCTGGATTCCTCCAAGGGCTCGAGTTACTTCTCCAGGTCTGCCCTTTGTAGCACACACAGCTCCAGATGCATGTACTCCACTGCTGCTGCTGTTCTTCGTGGTCATCTCATGGTACTGGTATCTCCAAAACACTGCTGTCTTCCGCTGCAACTAGTCTTTACCATGGGGCCAAGCCTCACCTCCTTTGCATGACCCCTTCAGTCCTGGGCCATCAATTGCAAATGAGGCTGCACCTTCACCAAGGGCCTTCCACGGCCTCTCACAGTGCCCAGGCCTCAGCTGCTCTTCATGACTCCTTCATGCCTTCAATACCAGCACCACCTGGGTGACTCTTACAAATTACCAAGTCCAGCCACCACACAAGGTACAACCTTAGCTATCTCTGGAACGCAGCCTCTGTGCTCTCAGAAAACACTTCTCAGAAGATTTCACCCCAATGATGCTGGTCTTTTCCCAATCACAGCAAATTTCTCAGCTCCAGCTAACCAGCATCAATAGTCCCAGTAATGCAATGGTTTTGCTTTAGTAGTTCTGGTATCTGTTAATCACAGCTGATTTCTTCAGCCCTAGCTAACCAAAACCACAGAATCTTCACAGTCAAAATAGCAATGGTCCTGATAAGAGTCTTTAATCTTCCTCTGAAATTTCACAAGCCAGATCTCCATCTTCTGCACTGTTCTCAACATTATCTTCCAAGCTCCTACACAACATCCCACAGAGCTCTTAACATCCCAATGGCTCTTCTAGCCCAAAGTTCCAAAGTTCTCCCACAGTCCTTCCCAAAACATGGTCAGGTTGTCACAGGAATACCCCACTCCTGGTACCAATTTGTCTTAGTCAGAATTTCTATTCCTGCACAAACATCATGACCAAGATGCAAGTTGGGGAGGAAAGGGTTTATTGAGCTTACACTTCCATGCTGCTGTTCATCACAAAAGGAAGTCAGGACTGGAACTCAATCAAGCAGGTCAAGGAGCAAGAGCTGATGCAGAGGCCATGGAGGAATGCTGCCCACTGGCTTGCTTGCCTCCTGGCTTGCTCAGCCTGCTTTCTTATAGAGCCCAAGACTACCAGCCCACAGATGATACCATTCACAAGGGGCCCTCCCCCCTTGATCACTAATTGAGAAAATGCCTTACCGCTGGATCCCATGGAGGCATTTTCTCAACTGAAACTCCTTTCTCTGTGATAACTTCAGCTTGTGTCAAGTTGACACACAAAACTAGCCAGTACAATGTGTTAGAAAAGAAAACCTGCGGAAAGCCCATTGTGGTCACCATGCTGAAATCCCAGTAACAACAATAGCCTGAAGCAGAAGAATCCATTATTCAAGGTGAGTCAAGGCCACATAGTAAAAACTAAAAATGAAACAAAAAAATGATAAGAAACATCACAGTTTTAGGACAGAAACCCCCCAAAAGTGAGCAATTCCAATTCAGTCCTTCCAACACCCTTTGATTTTTAAATAGGATCCCATTGTATAGTTCTGTCTGGTCCGGAACTCACTATATAAACCAGGCTGGCCCTTTACTCAGAGAGATTCACCAGTCTCTGCTTCCTGAGTGGTGGGGCTAATGGTGTGTGCCACCACACCCAGCCCAAACAATTCTGATTCTCATCCTGGCAAGATGCTAGAAAATACCAGAAATATCAGGGTGTGTGTGGGGGGGGCTCTAGTTTCTCAGGGACCCTAAGGACTTTCTACAAGTCCTACACCCTCCTTACAGCCCTCACTCCCCATCAAGGCTAGGCCAAGTTCCATTCTCCACCCACAGGAACATTCTCGAGTAAAAAAATTCTCAGAATGTACTGATAGTCACCTGATCCTCTGGAAAGTCCCAGGTAGAGTTCAAATGTAAGTCATTCTTGCTAGCAAATAGATTTAAAGGTCAACATGCTTAGCCAATAAGTTTGAACTGTAATCCTGCTGATGTAATCTGTGCCCCTAAAAAGTATAAAAAGTGCTTGTAATAGCCATTCGGGGGGGGGGGGGTCGCCTTCTAGTCACTCGCCTTGAGGGACTAATTGAAGGTTGATCCTGACGTGCTGGAAAATAAACCTCTTGCTTTTGCATCTTCTGTATCCTGGTGTCTCACTTGGGGTGTCTCGAAGTACACACTGACCGAGGGTCGGGGGTCTTACATTTCTAGTCTTTTATTTTTGTTTTTCCAGATAAGTTTCTCTGTGTAGCCCTGGCTGTCCTGGAACTCTGTAGATCAGGCTGGCCTTAAACTCACCGAGATCCATTTGCCTCTGCCTCCCGAATGCTGGGATTAAAGGTATGCACCACCATGCCCAGTGTCTGGTCTGTTTCTTGTTATTTATCTTCTTTGACACGACTTCCTAGAAGCTGGTTTTGATGGTCTCCAGTCCAGGCCTTTATCACTTTTGGTGAACATGTCCAAACTGGATCACTGAGATTTCACAGTATAGATGGGTTATATCTGTAAGAGACAGTCTTTCCATTAAGGACAGCTAGTTGAGCTCATCAAAGGCCAGTATTCTAAAAATCTCCCCAATCGGTTTGCCCAACCCTGGATGCCATGCATTCTGGAGCCTTGACTCTATCTCATGCTCCTTTTGTTGTTGTTGCTGTTGTTTAACTAGTTATAAAGAAGTTTCTGAGGTCCAGCTCCCACCAGTGGGGTAAGACACAGTCATTCCCCTACCTCGGGATGAAACTATGTGAGCCTCCAGTCCCGTTCTCCTGCTCACCCTGCTTGAGTCCCTTGCACCCTTGGCAAAGGTAAACTGCCTTGTTATTTCACTGCAGTGGTGGTCCCTGTGCTACACTGGGACTGTGCTTTCCAAACATTTCTATTAAAATAACACCAACAATGGGAGCAAGTTTGTTCACCTTGGATTTTGTGTCCTCGACTGCTGCCTAGTTCTCTCTTCTCGTTTATGGTTTATATGTTTTTATATGATTTATGTAGTTTATCTCCTTGTTGACAGGAGATTCACACAGATGTTCTTGCTGTTCTGGGTCTCACTCCTTCAATCTGGGTCCTGTGGTCATCCTCCCATTCCTGAAAGTCACAAGAGTGGGAGACCCACCCAAGCCCTTGTATTCCCACATCTCAACCATGCCCCATCTCTTGTTTTTCCAGACAGGATCTCTCAGTAACAGCCCTGGCTGACCTTGAACTCACAGAGATCTCCCTGCCTCTGCCTTCTTTAACCCCCTGCTGGAATTGAAGACATGCCCCACCACACCTGGCCTTAGCCCATCTCTTATGCCAACTTTTGAGGGAAGGATGATACAGAGGTTAGTAGGTTTGATGACTACTGAGGATGACCCCTCTCCAATATTCTGTTTTGGATTTTGCTCTGTCTAGACAAAAGGGACCACGACAAAGACTTAGACCTTTCTTTCTTTCTTTTTCTTTTTTTTTTTTTTTCCTGGTTTTCTCTGTGTAGCCCTGGCTGTCCTGGAACTCACTCTGTAGACCAGGCTGGCCTCGAACTCAGAAATCCACCTGCCTCTGCCTCCCAAGTGGTGCGCCACCACTGCCCGGCGACTTAGACCTTTCTTATGAGGATTGTGGGTTCTTCCTCCAGCAGTGTCTCCTCAGAGCCCTCTACTGGAAAGACACGAAACAGAATTTCCAGCAGCTATTAATTGTTCTTTTTGAATCAGGATCTCTCCCTACCAAAGCTGACTTGAAATTCACTCTGTAGCCCAGGCTGGCTTCCACTCATAAAGATCATTTGATTTCAGCTCTCAGGCTCTGGAATTAGAGAACTCCTGGACTCGATAACCAATTTCATTAAAAACAAAGGAGAAAGGTAAGCGTCAGATCCTGAGGCCAAAATGGGAAAAGGCAGCTAGCAGGTATGGGCTTGTTACCACACACAAGATGTCCTCTGGTCTAACATTCTAACTGCAAAGATGGTGGAGAAATAAAGGGTTGTTTTCATTTTTCCCCCCAAGATGGGATCTTATTTCATAGCCCAGGCTAGCCTGAACTCTCTGTGTAGTTAAAGATGAACTTGCTCTGATTTTCTTTTCTCTACCTTCCAGTGGTGGAGTTACAGGTGTGCACCACCATGCCTGCCTCTAGAGCTACAGCTTTGGGCCTGGAGAGGGCTCAGGGCTTTAGAGCAGCTTCTGCTCTTGCAATGAATTGGAGTCCAGATCTCAGCACATACATGGTAGCTCACAACCAACTCCATGGGAGCCAATGCTTTATTTTTGGCCTCCTTGGGCACCAGGAACATACATGGTGTACACGTGAACACACACAGGCAAATACTCAAAGCACTCTTATGCATAAAACAAAAATAAATAAAGATAACAATAAATTAAAAATAAAGTTAACCGGGCAGTGGTGGTGCATGCCTTTAATCCCAGCACTCAGGAGGCAGAGGCAGGCGGATTTCTGAGTTCGAGGCCAGCCTGGTCTACAGAGTGAGTTCCAGGACAGCCAGGGCTACACAGAGAAACCCTGTCTCGAAAAACAAAAGCAAAAACAAAAACAAAATTAAAGTTAGATTTTAAGTGCAAGTTATTATGGTTGGATAGCAGTTCCTCAAAGTCCTGTGTGCTAAGGGCGTGGTCACCAGCCTGGGTCACCTTATTGGGAGGTAACTGAGCCTGTAGGACATGGGCCTAGTAAAAAGAAGTTACACCAGGTGGCTGGAGAGATGGCTCAGCAGTTAAGAGCACTGGCTGCATAAATCATTAAAAGATAAAAAATATTTTAAAATAAGAGAAATTACATCATTGAGGGTATGCCCTTTAAAGGAGTACTGGGACTCTAGCACCTTACTGTGTGTCTCAGTTTGTCTCCCTGCTACCATGAGATGAAGAGGCTCCCACCCCTCTGCTATGTGCCCCCACCATAGCACACTGAGGCATCCCAGGTCTAAAGTTAGAGCCAAGCAGATGCAAACTAAAATCTCAGAAAATGTGAACTAAAATAACTTTCCATCCTTGAACGTTGCTGGCACGACCTGGATGTTAAATGAAGGCGTGGTCCCCAACGCACCTGTGTTCAGAGAGGGGATCATGAGTGACCCATGTGTGGGTTCCTAGCACTGTGGGCTACTAGAGATGGGAGGGATTCAGGAGGTGGATAGAGTTGGGGCAAGTCAGTTCCTGGGACCGCGCCCTTGACGCCTCTGTTTTCTTGCTGGCTCCTTCTTTCTCTCTTGCTTCCTGTCTACTGTGAGCTAAGCAACTTCATTTTGCTCTCCCTGCCATCATGACTGTCTCACCACAGGACCAGAAACAAGAGCCAACTGTGAACCAAAAATAAATTATTCCTAATTACAGCTGATTCCTCAGGCACTTTGTCACAGCAATGGAAAGCTGACGAGCGTGGTTGGTATCTTAGGCCCTCTGTCATACTGACGCAATGCCGGGACTGCTCCTTTAAAGCAAACCCATTCAGCATTTGATGACTTAAAATGGTTGAGATGAAACGTCTGTATTTCACCTCCAGAGAAAAGATGCCAGGGCACCAGTTAGTGCTAGAACACGCTGGGTGACAGAATGCACCTGATACTAGGTGGGGTCAAAAACCATGCCAGGCAGAGAACAAACCACACAGGAGGTGTCAAGGTTGGTGACTCACCTGGAAGTGCCAGCATCTTTGTTCTGGACGTCACCGCCCATAGGCCCTTAGATGTGTTTCCTATTACTGTTGTGGGGTAGAGATCCAAGGAACACAGCTAAAATCTGAATTGAGAGTCTATACAAAGCTGACTGGTGACTTCCTGGAGAGAAACACTCCTCATAGCACAGCCTCAGGCACATTTTACAGAGAGTGTTTAAAGGCAAAGAACACAGAAAAACTACATCCAGGTTGGCAGATGCAGGGGGAAGTGGAGAAAACCAGCAGTTTAATAGAGGTCAAAACCCGTGCCTTTAGCTGGGCATTTTGACTCCAAGTTTCTGGAACAGGGGTGGGTGCTTTCCCACAGGGAAAAGGGGAGAGTCAGTTTCATGTTAAATTAAAGATGGCTCCAGCTGAGACAAGATGGAGGAACTTTGCCCTGTTACATTACTGTGCTCAGTCCACTGAGAAAGGTGATGAGAAGGTGGGCCGTGATGGTTGGCAGCTATAATTAGGGTTGAACAATAAGCTAACCTCTTACCTGCCCTCCCCTAAGTACAGACACAGTGAGGAAGCCCGGCTCTGTCAGACTCACCACAGAGCTCCCGACTCGGCTTCCCAGATGCTAGGATGACAGGCGTGTGCACCGTGCTTGGCTTAGAATCATACCAACAGGTTTATTTAAGCTATAAAGTTATTGAATTCAGAGCCAGGTGTGGCGGCACCTGCCTCTGGTCTCGGTCCTTGGGAGGGAGAGGCAGGCAGATGAGAAGCTTACGGCCATCCTTGGCTACCGTGTTGGCTAATCTTGGACATCAACTTGACTACAGCTAGAATCAACTAAAAGCCAACTGGGCACTTGTGTGAGGAATTTTTCATGGCTGGATAATTAGAGATAGGGAGACTCCCCCCTAAATCTTGGCCACTCCCAGAAGGTGTGGCCCATGTAAGAGGGCATGGAAGAAGGAAGCCTTTGATTTCTGCCCACTTGTCCTCACTCTTGCTGGCCAGTTCATCTATCCTGTTGTCTGTATGGAACCAATATCTTTAGGGTTCCAACACAGACTGGAGATCAGCTGCTTCCCAGGAATCCTCAGGGACAGCAGACTGGGACTACTGATACATTAACCACTACTGGAATGTGTGTGTGTGTGTGTGTGTGTGTGTGTGTGTGTGTGTGTGTGTGTGTGTGTGTGTGTGTGTTTAGTCATGACTTCGGAGAACTCTGACTAACATACCTACATAGCAAGTTTGAGGCCAGTCTGGGCCAGAAATTCTGTCAAAAGAACAAAAAAATCTCAAACTTGTATTGTAATCAGAACAGTAGGATGTGCCCCAGCAATTGTGATCAAATTAGCAGAACTGATTGAAAGTCTGTTCCCATTTAGACATGTTTGGAAACCTAAAAATTCTACATATAATAAAATACCTTTTTTGGCATTTAGTTTTACTACTTAATTTTTAAAGGAAGCGTTGGTTTTTGAGCATGCTGTAGTAGCAGCCTGGACAGTAGCAAGTGCTGGCTTTGCCCATTAGTGTCTTACAAATACATCAAACCATAAAAGCAATATGACAACTCAAAGGACAGCTCTGTCACCCCAGTGGTGTCTTTCCTGCTGTAAACAAGATTAGGTTTTAGTTGTTGCACCCAGCGATTGAGTTACCGTTGTTTCTGAAAATGAATGCATGAATGAATGAATGAATGAAATTGGGAAAAACATAAAAGGTTCCTCAAAATTTGCACTCCAACAATCTTACTCTATTTTTTCTTTTTCCATGAACTTAGCATCCTACATATTCTGTCTATTGTGTGGTTTGTCTGTCTGTCCCCATTAAGACATAAATTCTTTAAAGGTGGAGACTTTTATCTGGTTCATACCCTATGTTTCTCTTAAGCAGGCTTTTGAATAAATATGTATTAAATGATCAGATAATGTCTTTGCATTTGCATGAGGCGCATCTTATGTCTTGCGGCTTTTGTTTGTGGACACCAGGATCTTTCAAACGTGTGTGTGTGTGTGTGGTGTGTGTGTGTGGTGTGTGTGTGTGTGTGTGTGTGTGTGTGTGTGTGTGTGTGTGTGTGTGTGTGAAGATGTCTTCAAAGGCAGGGTGCACGTGTGGAAGTCGGAAGGAAACTTATGGGAGCTGGTTTTCTTCTTCCTCCTTGGGGGTCTTGGGGATGGGACTTGGGTCATTCAGCGTGGCAACAAGCACCTTTACTTGCTTAGCCATCTCGCATCCCCAACCAAGATGCATGGGCAGCTTTCTGTGTTCTTGAGCCGCAGGGTCTGCAGGTTGCATCTTTGCTCCTTTCATGGAATCCCTCTCTTCCTATGGGGCTTTGCATGACTTTTCTTTTTTCTTCTTTCTCTCTTTTTTCTTTTTTTTCCCTTTGTTCCTTCTTCTTTTTTAATTTATTATGTTTTATTTTTTTGAGACAGGGTCTCACTGTATCTCCCGGACTGTCCTGGAATCACTATGTAAACTAGTCTGGCTTCAGACTCACAGTGATTCACTTGGCTCTTCTTCAGAATGCTGGGATTATAGGCTCTTATCACCACTCCTGGCTCTTGATATCACTTCACATGTAAAAAAGTCATTCTTTTATCTTTTCTTTTCTTCTTCTTTTGTTCTCCTCAACGCTGTCCCCAGACAGGATTTCTTTGTACAGCCCTGGCTGTCCTGGGATTTACTCTGTAGAAGAGGCTGGACTTGAACTCAGAGATTTGCCTGCTTCTGCCTCTGCTGGGGTCAAAGGTGTGTGCCACCAACTAGCTTTATCTTGTCATGTTTTTTTTTTTTTGGTTTTTCGAGACAGGGTTTCTCTGTGTAGCCGTGGCTGTCCTGGAACTCACTCTGTAGACCAGGCTGGCCTCGAACTCAGAAATCCACCTGCCTCTGCCTCCCGAGTGCTGGGATTAAAGGCGTGCGCCACCCCTGCCCGGCTTGTCTTGTCATGTTTTAACTTGCATAGTTTCTTGTTTCCTCTCTAGTGATATTGACTGTGTTGGATTTATGTATGAATCCTCCATCACTGTCATCTTCTCAGCAATCATTGACCACTATTGCTCTCTGCTGTTTTGTTTGGATTTGGGAATGAACATCTGGCTCAGTTCTAGCCCAGGGGCCATTAGGAAGGATTTGTAGGAAAGGGTGCCATTCAGGGGACTGTGGGAAATAGATGGCATGTCCAAGAGGGCAAACACGATCAACAAATGTACCAACTTAGAGAAACAAGGGCCAAACTAGCTCTACCCGATGCCTTCAATGTCACCTGGACCTGCACCTGAAAGGGGGCTCCATGGAGAGGGGTGCCCAGCAGGAGCTCTGCGTCTGAGGGAGAAACCCCAGCAACCCACAGCAGCCCAGCTGGAGTGGAGCCAGTGTGGGAAAGGCCTCCATTTCCCTTTGCTTTTGCATGCAGACTCTTACTAATGTGGCCACATCACCTGGCAACAAACAGTCCCCTGATTCTATGGGACAGCTTGCCTTCCTGGGGGGTTTAGTGGGCCACAGAGTAGGGCTAAAGATGCAATGTTAAGTGGCCAGTCTGCAGGATCTTGGAGAGAAAGTCCCTCTTATAAGAAAGAGATCTGAGAGGGCGAGGTGAGATGGCTCATTGGCATTTCCTCTTCAGACCCCAGAATATGGTAGAAGAAGAGAACTGACTACCACAAGTTGTTTTCTGATATCCATACATATGCTGTGGTACTCACATGAAAAATGCATGTTAAAAAATCCAAGAGGGGCTGTTGAGGTGGCTAGCTCATCGATGAAGAGGGCTGGGTGCTTTTTTTGTTTTGTTTTGTTTATTTTCTTAGAGGATCCAGGTTTGGGTCTCAGAACCCATATGGCAGCTCGCAACTGTCTGTAATTTCATTTCCAGGGGATCCAACACCCTCCTCTGGCCTCTGTGGGACCAGGCATGCAGATGGTGCACAGACATACATGCAAACAAAACACCCACACATGTAAAATAGAATCATTCTTAAATTATTATTATTATTATTATTATTATTATTATTATTATTATTATTTTGGTTTTTCGAGACAGGGTTTCTCTGATAGCCCTGGCTGTCCTGGAACTCACTGTGTAGACCAGGCTGGCCTCGAACTCAGAAATCCGCCTGCCTCTGCCTCCCAAGTGCTGGGATTAAAGGCGTGCGCCACCACTGCCCGGCCTTAAATTATTTTTTAAAAATTAAAGGAAAGGATCAAGGGATGGAGGCTGGGGAGGTGGCTCAATGGGTAAAGTGTTTGCTGTGCAATCATGAGGATCTGAGTTTGAATCCCTAGCACAGCAGCACGTGTGTACCACTCTGGAACCGGGTAGCCAGAAATACAAGGATCCTGGAGACTTTCTGGCCAACCCGTCCAACCACAACTGTGGACTTCAGGTTCAGTGAGACACCTTGGGTCAAAAAGGCTGGGAAGGTGGCTCAGAAGTAAGAGCACCGCCCTCTTTTCCAGAGACACAGGTTCTATTCCCAGCATCTACACGTAGTTCACAATGGTCTATAACTCCAATTCCAGGGGATCTGCTGCCCTCCTCTGGCCTCTGTGAGCATGGGAAAGAGATATATGCAAGCAAAACCTCCTCACCCACAAAATAAAGTGGAGAGCAGCAATGGAAGACACAGATGTCAGCCTCTGGCTTTCCCATACGACCAGGACAGAGCACACAAACATACGCATACAGATCAAGTAACTATTCTCCCCTCGTTTCATTTTTTTAAATATTTATTTATTTTATGTGTATGTGTATACTATCTTCATGCTCACCAGAGGAGGGCATCAGATGGTTGCTGGGAATTGAACTCAGGACCTCTAGAAGAGCTGTCAGTGCTCTTAACCACTGAACCATCTCTCCAGCCCCACCTCATTTCATTTTTTTTAGAACCACTTTAGGATGGTTTTCTGTTGTTTGCAGCTAAGGGCAGGGTGCATGGATAGTGTTAAGCTGCATGCAATGAGGTCCAGTTGTTAATGATTAAGTTCTGTGGATTCATTTTTTACTACTGTGGATGGCACTTATAAAGCCTATTAAGAATCTAGCACCTGCCGGGCAGTGGTGGCGCACGCCTTTAATCCCAGCACTTGGGAGGTAGAGGCAGGTGGATTTCTGAGTTCAAGGCCAGCCTGGTCTACAGAGTGAGTTCCAGGACAGCCAGGGCTACATAGAGAAACCCTGTCTCAAAAAACCAAAAAAAAAAAAGAAAAAAAGAAAAGAATTTAGAACCTGTTCAAAATATTTATATAGGTAAAATTTGGACTATGGTGGCACACCCCTTTGATCTTAGCACTTGGGAGGTAGGAGGATCTCTGTGAGTTCAAGACCAGCTTGGACTACATAGTTGTGTTTAAGACATCCAGAGCTACATAGAAAGGTCCTGACTAAAAAGATTATATATATATATATATATATATATATATATATATATATAATTATATTTATATATATATATATGTAAATATTTTGCTATCAAGATGGTTCAATGGCTTCGCCCAGAACCCATGTAGTGGAAAGAAAGGACCAGTTCTCACAAATTGTTCTCTGACTTCTACAAGTGCACTGTGGCACTAAATAAATAGGTAAATAAATAAGTGTAAAAATATATTTAAAGTATATTGGCAGATAGCACTACAATGGGACCCCACTGCAGATCAAAGTTTGAGCAGGGATACTTCACTGTCAACATAGCTGCCTAGGGAAACATCAGATCTGTGGTGGATTAACCAAATCCATGCTCTCATTTTCATTTTACTCAGACTCTGGGCTAAACCTATGACTTGTAGGGTCCATAGAATGTGAAAAAAGTGATATTGTGCTTGTCTTATACATTGGCTTCAAAAGGCTTTGCATGCTACATGTTCCTAGGAGCCCTGTCTCTCTATGTGGACAAGGCCTCGCTAGGCCACTGGAGGAAGAGAAACCATGTAGAGGGAAATTCAACTGTCTTTTTAAAAATATTTATTTATTTTATGTATATGAGTACACTGTAGCTGTCTTCAGACACACCAGAAGAGGGCATCAGATCCCGTTACAGATGGTTGTGAGCCACCATATGGTTGCTGGGAGTTGAACTCAGGACCTCTGGAAGAGCAGTCAGTGCTCTTAACCTCTGAGCCATCTCTCCAGCCCAAATTCAACTGTCTTATCCCTAGACTGCCTGATTTAGTTAGGGTTTTACTGCTGTGAACAGACATCATAACCAAGGCAATTCTTATAAAGGACAATATTTAATTGGGGCTGGCTTACAGGTTCAGAAGTTCAGTCTATTATCATCAAGGTGGGAGCATGGCAGCATCCAGGTAGACATGGGACTGGAGAAGCTGAGAATTCCACCTCTTGTTCCAAAGGCAGCCAGAAGACTGGCTTCCAGGCAGCTAGGATGAGGGTCTTAAAGCCCACACCCACAGTGACACACCTACTCCAACAAGGCCACACCTCCTAATAGTGCCACTCCCCGGGGCCAAGCATATACAAACCATGACACTGCTAGAACAGCCTATAGCTAGCAGATGCCCAAACATCTGAGAGACCCTAGCTGATGTACGACCGACCATATATCTAAGACTAGAAAATGTTCCTAGCTAATTTACAGGCTTATATGTAAGAAAAAAATGTATAGAATTTTGGCTGGGCAGTGGTGGTGCATACCTTTAATCCCAGTACTCAGGAGACAAGTTCTAGGCTAGCCTGGTCTATAAAGAGAGTTATAGGACAGCTAAAGCTACACAGGGAAACCCTGTCTTGAAAAACCAAAATCCAACCAAACAAATAGAAAACAGAAGAATTTTAAGCTTCAATATTGTGGCAGGAGTATTTGTTACAGAGCCATAGCTAACTGATGCAAAACTCAGTAACTACCATGTCTAAATTGTTTAATGCCACAAAGATTGGCTAGCTGATTGCAGGTATAATATGGAAAAAACAGTCTCTAAGCAGCACCTAACTGCAGCATGTTGGCTCACAACAGTTGTATTGTAAGAATTTACTAGCCATGATTCTCACTGACAATGCTTAGCCCGGGCCCCGCTGGTAGAAACTAGAACTAAGCAGTCACAGCCAAAACACATACTATTGTGATATGGTTTCAATATATCTATTCTATCTAGAGCTCGGATATTTGAACACTTCCTCTCCAGCTCATGGCACTGTTCTGGGAGATTGTTGAACCTTTAGGAAGAGGGGGTCTACCTGGAAGAAGTCAGTTCTATGGACCTTTTGGATTGTAACCTGATTCTGGGTCCAGTCCAAACTTTAGGGTTCCTGACTGATGATGTAACCACGAACATTCCTTCCCTGCCTTGAACTCTGTTCCACTTTCCTTTCCGTTGTGATAAAATACTCTGCCCCTCCCCCCCCAAAAAAAGAAGAAAAAGAAAAAATACTCTGCCCAAAAGCAATTTAGGGGAAGTGCACACTTCCAGGTCCTAGTATATCACTGAGAAAATCAGGGCAGAAACTCAAGGTATGAATTCAGCCTAGAAGCTGTGGAAGAACATTACTGCTTCGCTCCACGGCTCATGTTCAGCTAGTTTCCTTACACACAGGCATGATGGCCTATGGTGCCACTCACAGTGAGCTGAGACCTCTGCTTCAATTAACAGTCACAACAATCCCCCCATAGACATGCCCGTGGACCAATTGGATCTAGGCAGCTCCTCAGTTGAGGCTGTCTCCTTTCAGATGACTCTAGACTGTGTCAATTTTGCAAAGTTAACTAGGATAGACTGTAACCTCTGAGTCATGGGCCAGAGTATATACTTTGTCCTTGAAGTAGTTCCTGTCTGATACTCTATCAGTCAATAACAACAGCTGCTGGTAGACCTGGCTAAAAACCTGGGTGTGGGGCAAATTGGGAGCCTCAGCAGCAGCAGAGATTCGGTGTCGTGGAAAATTACATTTGAGCATTACAAGTTAAGAATGATGTTACCAACTGATACCAAACTTTGGTGTCCTTGTGGCTCTCTCAAAACCAATGAATGTCCAGAAGACCCCAATAGCAGCCAGCAGAGAGGAGCTGTAAAGGCAACTGTAACCACAGCTTCTATAAGAGAAAATAGCTGGGGCCAGAAGACACCCCAGGATGTAAGGAAAGTGCTCAAAGGAAGTAGGAGGAAAGCATCCAGGAGAGGCTCCTGCCGGTACATCTGGGATGTCTGGATAAAGGTCGCTTCTGAATGGACTTTCCCAGCCCTGCAGAGTTGACAGAGAATCCTTTTGAGGAAGAAGGGGGAACAAAGCAAAGGCGTTGAGGCTGAAAAAGGAGTTCGTACGTTGGTGTGTTCCCTTAGATGCGGTAAGATGGCTTCTGACAGGATTGGAAGTCCAGGCTCTGCTTGGTAAGTTCAGTTAGTGTTACCATGTGAGGATGAATGTACCTCATACCTGATGCTTCACTGTAAATGTTCCCTCTCTCAAAGCCACCAGCTGTGCCTCATCTTCGATGCCAACCAGCCCCTTGCATTTCCTTTAGTGGTTTGAATCAGAACCTGGCCATCCCTAAGTGCACAAGTTAAAAATAATAAAGTGGAGAAGGCCTGGAGGGATGGTTCAGTGCTTCAGTGCGCTTGCTGCTCTTACAGAGGGCCGAGGTTCTATTCCCAGCACCCACTGGATGACTCTCAACTGTCCAGTTTCATCTTACGTCCTCTTCTGGCCCTCCATGGTCACTGCATACACATAGACACACATGCAGACACACATTTACACATTTAAAATAAAAATAAATACATGTTTTAAAATTTAACATTTAAAAAACAATGGAGGAGCCAGGCATGATGGTACATACCTTTAATCCCAGTACTCAGGAGGCAGACGCAGGTGGATCTCTGAGTTTGTGGCCAGCCTGGTCTACATAATGCCAGGACAGGCAAGGTAACTTAAAAAACAGAGTATGGGAGGCACCAAGGAAGGCATGGGGTTTGCGTCTCTATGAATCCCCACTTCACAACCTAACTAGATAATAAAAGCCCCAATCGCATAGCCAAAGGTTACAACAAAGCTGGATGATGCTCCAGATACAAGCTAGTAAGAAAAGGCTGCTGACATCCAGAGACTCGCAGAATCAGTGTCTGTGCAGGAATAGCAAGGAAGTGTCCAGCCCTGGAGGAGTTACTCACTGGGATCTAGGCAGGTCTGCTCAAAACATCATCCAGGAGAAGGAGGGGCCCTGTAGAGCATTCAGGATAAGCAGGCAGTTAGCATTGTAAAACAGCCACACTAAAATATGGCACATGGCACGTGCACAATTATAGCTGTTCGTGGAAGGAGAAAAGAGAGTTCCCTGCCCCTCTTCTGATCAGAGCTCTGTGTTATTAGTGAAGGGGTCCTACAGACCTCCTCATTCTCTCTCCTAAGGGGTAAGGTCTTATAGAAGTGGTAGACTTCATTCAGCTTCCTTGTCCCCAATTCTGAGAACAGTGGAGACCTGGGCTCCACCCTTCCCAGCAAGCATTCACTTCTCTGAGTCTCAGACTTACAGGTGAAACGGAATAATTTTAAGGAGTCCCGTCTTGCTTATCCCAAGGGACCGTGAAGCTGGTCAAGAGACCATCAGTGTGAAAGTAAGAGTGTCACAAACAAAATTCTGTGATGAGTTCTGGAGGCACCCCTTGATTCTGTAGTTTCTTGGGCACACTTGCCCGCTCTCTCAGCCTCGATTTTTCTCCCCTGTAAAATGGTAACAATAATAGTAATCTGCATAAGAGGTGATTTGGAATGAAATGAAGCAGTATGGAAAAGCGTTTACCATCGCTCTATATATAAGCCATTCATTACCTATGAGTCCTCCCCACAGCTTCATTAAATTGCCCCGTACGCCTATGTTTTCTCTCGCGCGAACGCCAGAGGGCGACATAGACGGCGAGAACTCCAGTCACAAACATTTGCCGCAGTATCATGATCTGCCACACAGGGGCGCTAAGAGACAGGTTGTCAGGTTTTCCACAGCCTTGGGAAATTGAGTGAGGAAAGGAAAACCCTGGGAACCGAGAAGCAATGAACCATAAGGTCATAGATGCCTAGACCTAATAGCCCCCAGGCCTCTGGGACACAGTAGGATCAGTGGGGAATGAGTGGGTCATGGCACTCTTTCTTTCTGGTAGTGTCTGCATTCACTCTGCAGTCCTGATATTTGACCGCGGAGGGGGCGCGCGTCCCTGCGGGCTCCTCTGCTTGCGGCAGCTCATTCATCTGCTAACCGCGACACTCCGTTGCCATGGCAACATGATGCAGACGGAGTGGGGTGGCCCGGAGGAGGGAGGGAGGAGGGAGGCCCTGCGTGACGTCTGCGCTCCTCGCAGCTCTTCTCTCGCGGCCTCCCAGTTCTTGCCTATTTTGGAAGAGAGCCGCAGCCCTTCTGCTGATGCGCGCGCGCTGGCGCCTTTTTAAGGCAACTGGCAGAGTGGCGGCTTCGCCAGAGCTCAGGAGCTGCCCCCGCCCCTGAGCGGTAGAGTCCTGGCCGGCCTTGGAAGCCCCCCGGAGCCATCGCCCCACCCTATGCCCATCTTAATGCCCTCCACCATTGTGGGGGACATTTCAACCTTGGAGAGAGGAGGTCTTGCCCTTAATCCCTCGCCCCCCAGCCCCCAACAGAGGAGACTATCTTATAGAAACCTTGGAAGCAAACAAGATGCCAGGCCTATCTGTGCTTGGAGATCCTACTACGGACAAGGCCACAGAGGGACAACGCCAGGTGAGGACCTCAAGGCCCTCGGGCCTCCCTTCAGCCTCCTGATTAAGCCTGGGGCTTAGTCTAAAGTAGATTGGGATCTCAGGAAAACTCAACCCTCTCATTAAACTGAAAGGGAAACTGAGGCACAGAGAAGAGTAATGATTGGCTAGAGTCACATGGCTAGTTCCTGGAGGAGTATAGAGCTGAGGCAGGGAGCCTGGCTTCCTGGCCCTGGGTCAGCCCCCTGTGACTGCAGATAATACTGTGTCTTTGTCCCTTGCTCTGCACCCAGCCAAGGGCTAGGCAATTCCACCTTGGTACCAGCTGTGCTATCTTTTCTTCCCAGCAACATCCAGATCTTAGGTGGGTTTTCTGGACCAACGGCCATTCTGGACAAACTTCCGGATCCCATGGACTTTATGACCAGACAACCAGGTTGCTGCTTGTAAACATCTGCTTCCATTGAAGGCTTCTTGCCAGCCCACCAGCTCTTGGAAACTTTCTGGAGTCAAACCTCTCCTAGACTGTCTGCAAGTGCCACTTGGCCACTTGGCTTCTGGATGGAAATGTGGCCCTGCTGGACACTCCTCAGAGCCATGTGGATCCAGCCCCTTGGACCCTCTGCCCAGTCCTGATGATAACCTGACAGAGGACATGACATACTTGGCCATTCCGGAGGAGATGTGCGATTTCCAGACATCTGCAGGTCTCCACTCTGGATCAGGGTTAGGGACTCTGAGTGATATGATCTAGACCAACATTTGTGGTTCTGAGTGTAGCTCTCTGAAGCTTGAATAGTGTTTCCAAGGGGCATCCATTGCCAGAGCCACACCTTCAGTGCACAAAGGGGGAAACTAAGGCAGTCTTCAAAGAGGCATAATTTGCCGAGCTCATAAGGCAAGTCAGTATATTTGTTGCTGAGATTAGAACCCAGAATTCTGCCTCCTCACCTCAGAGTCCTTTTGAAAAATACGTAGAGTCACTGCACTGTGGGTGAACCAAAGACTTGTTTCAGGATCTATTTCGCCAGTGTGGACATGGCCCTTGGGTTACTATATTCTGTACTAGCTCTCAGTCACCCATGATAGATGACCTCAAAGGAACTCCCACTTCAGTTGGGCCTCTGAGATTCTCTGAAAATGGGTGCTTGGGCTGGCTGAGGGAGCATGCTGAGAGGATTGTCTTCCTTCCACAAGACTGAAGCTAAGGAAACTGCAGATGGTACTTACTTCAGGCACAGGCTGTGCAGACCGCTCTGAGGATGACCAGGGGTTTGTTTTGTGCATTTTGGACCCCATCAGATTCCTCCAATGGTGAGTCCCCTGACGAAGTACACACAGACTTGTAAGAATGACCCTGGCTGGGCTGGATCTAACAAGGGGGAAAAGTCAGTGAACTGCTTGCTTTCCACTGAGTCCAGACAGTCCTGTTGTCACAGGAATCCCAGGTAATCTCTGCTCACCAAAGCTGAGAGGCACAGTCCTCTGGAAGATGTTAGGCCCTTTCAGACCCTAGCACTGTGCACATGGGCTTGACTCCTCCCGAAACTGGGTTTTAGTATTGCAGTATTCAAATTCTAAAGCCTGAGGGTCATGGGGCCAAGTGGGACCTGGATCCGGACGTGCTTGGGAGGCCAGATGCAGGAGGATGATCCTTTAAGGCCAAGTGTTCTGATGCTCTTTCACAGTGCAAATAGGGAAATGAGGCCCATAGATGAGAAGGGGCTTACATGATACCCCCAGTGGACAGAGTTAGGGCCAGAATCCATGTCTCCTGATTCTCCTGCCTGGGACTCTGCCTCAAACACAATCTGCTGGCACCAAGGCTAAGCTCACTTCCTCTTCATCCCAGATCTCTGAATCCTTGGCAGAGGAACCCTCAGCCAGGGCTGGGCTGCTCAGGAGCTTTCCCCTTCACCAGATGGTCCTTTCCTCCGCAGCTTCCTGGTGTCCCCTCCTCCCCCACACAGTGTTCATCTCTTCCTAGTTCCAGAAGCTTCTCCAGCAACAGGCCAGAACAGCTGCTTCTCTGCTTCTTGCCATGGTTCGGCCAACTGTGGTTGCAAAATTTGCAAGGGTGGGGGTGTCCCCAGCTCTCTGTTCTTGGAGTCTTTTCTTGGTTGCTCCTAGGGTTTTCTTTCTGACTCTGGACCAGGCCTGTGGACTGTTTCTGATCTCCTGAGTTTTAAACCCCTCCGTCTTTCCTGGCCTCTCTTGGGCCCCCTAAAGATACCTCCTCTGCATACCTAGAGCCAACAGGAGTGATCAGCGCACATGTCATTTCTGTTCCGGGGGTTATAATGAGCTGATCCCCACACCAAATACACAAGGCATGGGTATCTGATCATCTGTAAGCTCCATGTCACTGGGCACACTCAGGTGACATTACCGACAGGTACAAAACTTCAATCTGTGGTGGACTGCAGGTCTGCGCCTGTGTACCTAGGAGAAGAGGAAGGAAGGAGGCACCAGTCAGAGGCATCTTTGAGAAACAGGAGCCAGAATTTAAGCTAGGTAAGAACATGAAAGTTGGCCAAGGATTGCAATTGTTGGCTCCTGAAGAATACACTGGGACTGGTCTGGGATGTTCTATTCTGTACTGGAGGGCTATGGGATGCCCATTGATACACAGGAAGGGTCTGAACCCAGACCCTCAGGGTCACTAGGTATGCATGCCTCAGTTTCCCCAAGGCTCATTGACTTCTTTGTTCTTTTATTTGGAGAATAGCACCTACTTTGGCCACCTCCATAAGGTACTCACAGACCAAGGCCGTAGGAAGCACATAGGGCCATGAACCCAGTGAGCCACTTCTGTTTGGCCTTATTCAAAACTATATTTACCATAAGATAATGGCCATTCTCATTGCATTTATCCAACACTTGCTCTGTTCCTTCCGTGCCTATGGCTTTGTTCTGGATGTTTCAACAAATTAGTTCATCTAGCTCTTGCATCAAAGCTTTAACATAAATTTTATTATCCTCTTCACATCTCTGTTTAATACACTGGTAAACTGAGGCATGAGAGGCTAAGTTCTTTAACTCACCAGTGTCACAGTCTGTAATGGAGGCAAGACCCCCTCCAGTCACCGCCCTCTTGCCTACCCTGCCTTGGCTGTCCTCCAGCCTCTATGTGAAGATTCTATCTATTCAAACCTTTCGTCTTTTTAATTTCCTTTTTATTTTGTGTGCATGTGTGTGAGTGGGTGTGTGCCATGGTCTATGTGTGGGGGTCAGAGAACAACTTATGGGAGTCAGTTCTCTCCTTCCACCTTGAGAGTCCTGGGGATTGAAGTCAGGTTGTCAGGCTTGGCAGCACGTGCCTTTACCTGATTAGCATCTTGCTGGCCCCCCAATCCCCTCTTGCTGGCTCTTGCATTCTGAACATGACAAACCACGCCCTTCCAGCCTTCTCTTTACCGAGAAGAATTCTCTTCATTCTTTCCATCTCCTCGACTTTCCTTACGGGATCCGATGATGGACAAAGGTGATGGCTTCTACTCAGAGGGTTCCAATACAGAGAGGACAGTGGCCAAACTCATCAATGGAACAAAGTGTAAAGTTGTCACCATCATGACCGGCAACAGAAGCACAGGGAACCTGGGGACCTATAGCTGGAGAATTGACCTGATAGAGAAGACTTTCTGGAGTGATATTTGAGCCAAGATATTGCAGAAAATGAGAATCAGGTGCAGGAAGAGGCAAGGGGTGTGCATGTGTGCACCGGGGCTGCAGGAAACACAACGGAGGAAGCTGCCTGTGGCTAGAAGAGAGGGAAGGGGAGGGAGGAGGCAGGGTAGGGGAAAGGTCTCCAGAGTGCAGCCTGGGAGGAGGTCTAGGTTGCTCCTCACACTTCTTGACATCCTTGATAAAAGCTCAGCCTGGCTACGTCATCTCAGGCCCATTCCCAGCACAGCTCCTGCAGCCACATCAGCCTCCCCTCCCCCACAGCACTGCCTCGTTTCCATCTAATTAATTGTTAGCTTTAACCTTGGCTACTGCTACCCACCACACCTTATAAAGCCACGAGACCATGCTCCAGCTCATCCCATCCTACCCCACTCACCCAGCACAGACAAGTTGGTCAGTTGGCCATCTGACTCCCAAGCAACACAACTCAAACATCCCTCCCTAGGAACCCCACTGCCAGATCCCTTGGCTTGATCTTCCCTTATGTCTCAGCTCCCGAGTACCCCAGGCGCCCTTTTCGTGACAGTATCTTATTCAAATGGCTTGCTGGTATTGTCTTCCTCTTACCAGTGTAGAAGCTCCATGATGTTAAAGCCGAGCTTTATGTCTCGCCCCCACTGCCAGCATCCACCAGAGAGGCTGGCCTCAGTTCATCCCACAGCTGTGTGCAGTGAGCATGATGTCCACTGCCTTGGTCCCTGATTCCTGCCCATCCCTGTGATAGATGATGGCAATATGGTGGCCAGCCTGAGGTCCTGGTGGGGGTGGTGGGCAGGGAACCAGCATGACCATGAAGACTGGCAAATGCGGTGACAAAGCAGGCACACCTGTAATTCTAGCATTTGAGAGGTAGAGGCAGGAGGATCAGAAGTTCAAGGCTACCCTCTGCTACATATGAGGAGGTTGGGCTAGGATTCATGAGACCCTTCCTCAAATTTAAAAAAAAATGTGCATTGAGGAAGAGGCACAGGTCGGGTGTGAGGGCAGAGGGGCCATGCTAGTCACCACCGTATCATCAGGACAGAGTTCCCTTGCTGAGGAAGATCACAGACATAGAGGGCAGGGGTCACACCCTCAGATCCTATCTTCATGCCACTGAGGCACATGGGGTCCCTGGTCTGAATTTTAGCTATGGTGCATGAAGTCATTTTCCTCTCCTCCTTGAGCAGAGCCCTCCAGTCGGCCCTGTCCTCAGGCCTTGCCCAGGTACTTTCCATTTTCCCACCCAGGTTCCAGTCTCTCCTTCCTACCCACCCCATCCCTCTTGTCCCTCACCTCTGCTCAGCCCACGCCCCTGGCTCTGTCCGTTTCTATGCGTGGGTGGCAGCGTGTACCCTCTTCACAGGAGATTTGTTGATTTCATAACCATAAATAGATAAAATGTTCTGAGTGCTTCCATGAGTGAGTAGAATTGAGGGAGCGATCACACAATGAAAAGGCCGTAGGAGAGGAAACAGCCTGTGGAGACGCAGCTGAAACCAGCTTGGTGCAGCACAAGTCAGCGCTACCTGAGGGCTAGCTTGCTGTTGCATAAGTGGCATGCCATAAACACAGGATTGGGGGCGGCCAGAGAACCTTCTGGAAAACATTTATGAGACTGCAAGTCTATCAGTTCAAAAGAACAATATATTAAGAAAATCTAGATTTTAAAAGAAAACAGAACATGGAAGCCAAGAAACATGGATTTTAATTTTGAATTCATCTCATTCTGGCTGTGTGACTCTGAGCAAGTTGCTCTCCCTCTCTGGGAAGGAGTATATTCATTCCCCTGGGTCAGACTAGAGGCACCAATCATATAATATGCTCACTTTTCCATCTAAGAAAAAAACTGGTTACAACTTAGCCTCCAATATGGGACAATTTGTCTTCCCAAAATGCAGTCCCTAGACACTAAGGATGGAATGGTGTAAATGCCTTTTCATTGTCAAGTGAGACTCATGTGGTCGTGGGAATGGGCTATGCACAATCGTTCTTGCATGGGAGACCATTTATATTCATGGTTACAAAGAAGGCTAGACACTAGGAAAGACTTCCCACGTTCTTCTCCCTAAGATAGGTAAAGAGAGTAGAGAGAAGAGGTGACAGCTTGGTTTGTTCTGAGATCAGAGAACTTTCCAGAGAGAGAAAGAGAAAATGAGAGAGAGAGAGAGAGAGAGAGAGAGAGAACGAGAAAGATTGACAGACAGACAGACTGACTGACTGACTGACTGATTGACTTGGGGGGTCAAAGAGAGAGGGGGAAGCTATTCTTTACCTTCTGCTCTAAGGACGGCAAGCTTTTCTGTCAAGGGTCAGGCAGTCGGTGCTTGGGCCTGGTGGGCTCGGTTCCTTCTGCACTTAACTCTGTGACGATGTGACAATAGGCACCAGCCATAAGAAAACGAACAGTTTGAATGTGTCCCAGTTTTAAAACTTCATTTATGAAAACAAACAACGGACCAGATTTTATTTGGGGCCATAGTATATAGGCCCCAGTCTTGTTCTGCGTGGCAAGAGAGCACGTTTGAATGGGAAGAAGGGAAGGTTGCACACAGCACTGCCAGCGCCCTACTGTCTGACGTTAAGTCATTGTTCATTCCTGATCTTAACCTCATCGACTATAGAATGCAATAATGTCAATCATATTAGTCCTGAGACAATATTTAAGAGGAGCGGATATGGTGGCTAGAGGGTTCTGTGTCAGAATGAAAGAACTGATACCTGTAAGTTATCCTCTGACCTCCACGCATAGACACCATGACACATATGTGTCCTCCTTACATGATAAATAAAAAATGCAAAAAAAAAAAAAGTGTCTAAGAGATCAGAGCAAGTCTCTTTGTCCCTCTACTCCATCCCTTTAAGTGGCACTAAGTCTAGCACATGAGGCCACATCCTTGTCTGCTGAAGGTGATGGTAGCCTTCTTGGATGAAGACAAATTTTTCATTAGAGTTGGATTCTTGGTCTGTCTTTCTTTTTGGTTTTTTCGAGACAGGGTTTCTCTGTGTAGCCCTGGCTGTCCTGGAACTCACTCTGTAGACCAGGCTGGCCTTGAACTCAGAAATCTACCTGCCTCTGCCTCCCAAGTGCTGGGATTAAAGGCATGCGCCACCACCACCCGGCTTGGTCTGTCTTTCTAACATGCGGTCCTCAGTGACCCCATTTCTGGACCAAGCCAAGCATAGGAGGAAACAAGGAAACTCTTCCTCTCCACCATCTAGGCATTTGGCAGGGTGCTAGAGTTCACTTAAGGGAGCAACATGGCTGCAGTGGCTGGTGCCAAGGCTTCACAAGAGGCCTTTGAGACTCAGGCTGGGATCAGAGTGAGGAACAGAAAGCTCTGAGTTCTCCTGGAACATTCAGCTCTGGTCCCAGCTCCCTTGGAGCCTCCACGAAGCAGCTGTGGTCCACTGGGGACGTGTGGCCCCACCTTCTGCATCATAAAGTGGAAGTTGCCGCCTTCCTCATCTGCTCAGATGACCTGAGCGCTGCGTCCTTCAGCACCATTTTGTCTCTGAAGCCCTAGCAAGCGATTCATTCATTCTCTCATTCTGTCTCTCTTCCCCTTCCCCTCCTTCTCCTTTGCTTCATCCTTCCTTCCCTTCCTCACAGGCATACATGTGCAGGCAAATATCACATGTATGTTGACAGTCCCCTGTCAACATCCTTGCTCCAGTTTTTGAGAAAAGGAGCCAGGAGTCTCCACGAAATTCTTAAGAATCAAATCCTCCATTCCAACTCCTCAAGAGGCCTTCCTTCTGGAAAATCTCTGAAAAAGATGCACCATTTCTCTGATATGGGTTGAGGGGTGATGTCCCTCTAGAGCCCCAATAAAGCCATGCAAGAGAGGGGTAGAGGACTTCGTTGTGGTCTGCTCTTGCTATAAAAAGGCCTTTTTCGGAAAAAAAAATAAAGAAAGGAATCAGCCAATCCCTTCACGATGCCATCACCTCTTCTTGGTGGTTTTTCGGGGAAGGAGTGGGTGGGTTTCCATGGCAACAGATGCGAGCTCTGCTCAGTAAAGAAGGGACCTTGATATTTTTTCTCTCTCATTCTCTCAGTTGTGTGTGTGTCTGTGTGTATGTGCGTGCTACACATGCCTATGCCCACACCAGCAATTTTTTTAGAACTAAAGAAAGCCCTTCTTTCAGCTCCCCAAATATGGAGTGATGGAAAACCACTTACTCCTGCAGGCCAGAGAAGATTCTGGATGGTTCCAGAGAAGGGGTGTTCCTATTAACTTGTTTTCCTCCATTGCAGAGATTGCATGCAGCAGAGAGGCCTTTGCAAATGATCAGAGGCTAAGAGTTAGAAAAAGAGTTGTTTGGTGGAGAGAGATGAGCAAAGGATAGCTGGTGCAAACCCAACAAATGGTGTCCTGGGGGCAAGCAAAGGAAACATGCAATCAACACAAACTATCTAACTTTGTGGGAAAAGACTCAAGGCAGACTCATATATGGACACAGACACACAGAGAGTTATAAAAACAAATATATTAAGCAAACCCCACAAAACTGCATACAACACAGAAAGGCAGAGACATAGAGAAATAAAACAGACACATAAAAACACAGATGCAGGTACTGGGAAACATGTAGACACACAAGGATGCAGACCCTAGCTACAAAACACTTGCAAACAGATACATGGATGCAGATAAGTGTGTCCTGACAGATAGGTTTGGATGCAGACACAGAATATGCAGCACAGCCTCACTTAAGTGCACACGCATGCATGGGCATACATGCGTGTGGGCCCGCGCGCGCACACGCGCGCACACACACACACACACACACACACACACCCCAAAGCCCCTCTCCTAGCTCATTCTTTGCCCACTTTCCCATAGCCAAAGGCTATGTGATACCTCCCCCATTGCAGGTTTCCAATTCTGTTTTGCTGCTGCTGCTGCTGCTGCCGCCGCCTGCCGCTTAGGGGGGAGAGAGTGGGGTGACTCAGCCAGGCCAGGATGACTCACACTGACGGTATTTTTAGCAGCGGCCAGGAGCTCTCTAGCGTGCCAGCCGCCCCCCTCCTCCTGCTTGCTATTTCGGAACCGTCACTGGTGATATAAATAGCTCTTCTCCCACGGCCTGAAGCTGCTGCCAGGCTATTTTTGGTACTGCACAGTTAAAAATAGTTTCATGGAGGTGGGAGGCAAGAGGAGTGGGAACTGGCCTAGGGAGAGGAGACATTGGGGGCATACAGAGCTTCTCAACTTGAATCAGAGTAGTCCAACTAAGACGATCCCTTCTCCTCCCCCTCCCTTGCCCCTTTCTAGACCCTTCTACTCTTCCAAAGTTCCTTATCCCTGGCCCATTCTCCTGGAAAAATCCAAGGATTCTTCCCTTGAGCCCAATTTTCTTCCAGAGCTTAACTAATTCCTAGAGCCCAGGAATCTTGACCCCCCACACCTGCAAATAGCCCATATGTATTTTCAATGAGGAGGATGACAGCAGAAGGCTGCCATCCTCATCTATCCCGAGGCCCAGCTCTGCTTTGAAGTTACAGGCAGACCATGGCCATTATGAGCGGCAAGGCAATATTCAGCACCACGGACAGTGGCGACATCCCTTTCTTTCCAGCAGGACTGCTTGGAGACCATCTGTGGACCCAGCAGAGAGATGCAACTTATTGTGGAGGAGATATCAAGAATGTCTCCTGGGCTTAAAGCATCTGTCTGTGAGGAAGACAGGGCAGAGATGAGCCCCAGAGATAGAATGGTTGTCCAGCATACACAGAGCCTTGGTTTCATCCTCAGCTTTGGGAAACAAACCTAGAAACTCCATCTTGGATTTGCATATGGAAAGAGAAACCAAAACCCATGGGAAGAGAATGGAACGGGGGGGGGGGTTGTTGAGTGGGGATATCAGAGTTAGATAAGGGTGAAATGTACAAGAGAGACATACATCCTGAAGAGACCATTTCTCTGTCACCCGTAAGGTTGGAGACACTGTCATACAGACACACAACATTTGCTCTATCTTAGCCGTGCCACAGGCTACATGGTTGTTTATGCAGATGCTTTCCATCTGTACTAAAATGGTACAAAATATCAGGCTAGGGGCTCTACAGCCATGTATCTTTTCCTTTTCCTCCTTTTCGTTCCCTCCCCCCTCCTCTTGGCATTACTAGGGATTGAACTCAAGTCTTGAGCATGCTAGGAGTGTGTGCCACTACTAAGCCATGGCCTCATTCCCCAAAACACCCTCTTCCCATACCCCCTTTTTTCACTCCATATTGCCTCTCTTGTTACCACCCTTTCCATGAAGAATGGGGGTTCTCTTGACCACGAACTTTTCTCCTTGGTGTCAGAGTTCATCTCTACCCCTGACTTTCTGCAGCCAGTTCTGTCCCTGTTCCCCAACTTTTTGAATGATCTTGTTTTCCCGGCTCTAAAAGTGCTTTTATATGTTTCTACTCTAAATGAGATTTTAGGCAAAAAAATTCTCTAGCCCTTTGGGAAATGGGTGTGGGATAAAAAGGGGCACCATGTCCTGTGTAGACAGCAGTCGCATGTAAGTGACTGAAGAAACGGGGAGGATGATGCAAAGGCCACGCTACAGAGACAAGCCTGACATGACAGGTGATTAAATCAAAGGTGCAAATTTCAGGGGTACGGGGGGGTTCACAAAGCCGAGACATACTGCCCAACACTCAATGAAGGAAGAAAAAAAAGGAAAGGTGTATGTATGTGCGCGTTCATACAGTGACAAGTGGACAGGCAGAATGAGCAGCCTTGGTGCTAAAGATAGAGCAAGAATTGGAGGGAAATGGGGAGGGGACTCTGGCGGAACTAAAGGGTCTTGGGTAGGTGCAGCAGTAACGGAGGGCCCAGCAGACCCTGGCTACTTGGCAGCCTCCCCCTCTTCCCGGCCGAAGCGGTAGGGAGAGCTTTCTAGAGCGGTGCGGAGGCCGGTAGGCCCCGCCCGCCGCTGCCGCCGCAGCAGCCGCCGGAGGATTCCTGTCCTAATATGGAGCTGGGATTCCCCCGGCCCCGCCCCCGCCCCCAGCCCGCCGGAGAGACTGGGGCTTGCAAGAGGGCGGGGGAACAGCTCGTCTTGGGGGCTGGCAAGCGAGAGGGGATCGTGGGAGAGGTTCAAATCCACATCTAGATCCTCACCAGGCCCTGGGTCTCTGTCTCAGTTTCCCCCACAGGTGGCTAAGATTAACTAAAAGAGGAAAAAGAAAGCACTGCAGACCACAGTGGAGAGGTTTGTGTTTCTGTGCCGCTAAGGAAATATGAGCAAGGCCGAATTCAGGTGGTCTTCTCCACAGGATCGCCATTTCACCCTATCCTGGAGATTCAGACCCTCAGGCCAGGGCATGGAGGCGAAGAAGGAATTATTTATTTGAAACTGGCTAAGGGACTTTCAGATTGAATAGACCCCAGAAAAGACCCCCAGTTGTGACCTAACCCCGCCCCCAAAGCTAAGGAAAGTACCTTGTGTGATTTTGACCCCTGCCTGGCAGATGGCGGCAAATTGGCAGAGAACCAAACCTCTTCTCATCCTTTGCCTCCTTAGAAAAATCAATGTTGCCTTCTACAAACTCTCCTGAAAAAGGCTTCAGACCACCCCAACCCATGTACTGTTTCTCCTCCCAATAGAATACAATGGAAAACCTGGGTCCCTGCGCCCCATTCCTGGCTCTGCACAGCTCTCGCCAGCCGGCCCCCTCCGTACGCTCCCTTCTCCCCCTTCCCCCGCCCCCTCCCTCTCCCGTTCGACGTCACGAGATGACGTCGGAAGCCAGGGAGGGAGGAGGAGCACCCCCCTCCCCAGCCAGTGGCTCCCGCTGCAGCTTGCTTTAGCCCAGCCTCCCGCCTCCCGCTCCCCCCCCCCGTCTCTAAAACGAGCCCCCCACGCCTGTCAGGAGCTATATAAGGCGGATCGAGGCAGGCGAGGGGGGCAGCGCTGCCGAGCGGAGCCCAGGAGTGGAGCGAGAGCGAACAAGAGCCTGAGCGAAAAGACCGGGAAGCAAGGAAGAGGAAGCCTCCGGTGCATCGGGAAAGGATCGCAGGTGCTCGGGAGCCGGAGCTGGAGCTCCACAGCCAGCAGTCATGTACCGATCCACCAAGGGCGCCTCCAAGGCACGCCGCGACCAGATCAACGCTGAGATTCGGAACCTCAAGGAACTGCTGCCGTTGGCTGAAGCGGACAAAGTCCGGCTGTCCTACCTGCACATCATGAGTCTTGCCTGCATCTACACTCGCAAGGGTGTCTTCTTTGCTGGAGGTGAGTGAATTTGGGCTACCGGAGACCAGAGCTAATGGGGACCAGGGACGGAGGAGCTGAGGGAACTCGCTAAGACTGCCGCTTGTCTAGGACAGCATGCTGGAAGCCTGTGGAGAAAAGGGACTTGATGGGACCCCGGACTTCCTACTTTTTCTTCTGAGCTCCATCTAGACTAGCCTGAACGATAGTCCTAACACCGGATTTGTGGGAGATAGAGTGTTAAACAGAATGGTCTGGGTTCCCATTGCCTCAGAGGCACTCCAGGAATCCGGGGAGTGTACGGAAGGAAGCCTGGCAAGCTGCAGGGGAAGCCTGCAAAGGCAAAGTATGGGGAAGAGCAGCATGTGCTAGGAAATGCTGAGAGGGTCTTTCTAGGCGCTCTGGAGCGCTGTCCAACGTCCCGAAGCCATCGTCCTTATTGGGGCTGCCCGTGGTGCTGAAACGACCACAGTCTCCCTTTCGCGAGCGCTGTCCGCGGTGCTGAAACCCAGTCCTTTCGGGAGAGCTCTGTCCATAGTGCTGACAGCTCAGGGCTGCTAAGGTTCCCGCCAGGTTTGGAAGTCCAGGGGCTCCCTGGCTAGATCATTTTAGCAACAGGTCTCCTGGCCAGGATCCACAGCATAGGGTCAACAGGTGTTTGCAGAAGTATATCTGTGAGAATCTCCTGTGTCTTCTCTGAGACTCAGAAGATGTTCTCTTCATTTTGGTGTTGTCCCTGAGTCTTATCCTGACCCACCACATCTTCTCACCCTACAGGCACTCCTTTGGCTGGCCCCACAGGGCTTCTCTCCGCTCAAGAGCTTGAAGACATCGTGGCAGCACTACCTGGATTTCTGCTTGTGTTTACAGCTGAGGGGAAGTTGCTATACCTGTCGGAGAGTGTGAGCGAGCATCTGGGCCACTCTATGGTGAGTACTGAAAGTCCTTGTATCTCAGGTTGGGGCATATGTGGGTTAAAATGAGCCTTTCACTCTTGCAAACAGAGAGTTACTGGAGGTGGGGGTGGGGGCTTCTTCCCTGAGAAAAGTCATTGGTTGTAGATTGGCTCTTGCTGCCTTCACTAATGATCACCTCTCCTTTCTAGGTGGACCTGGTTGCCCAGGGTGACAGTATCTACGACATCATTGACCCTACTGACCATCTCACTGTGCGCCAGCAGCTCACCATGCCCTCTGCTCTGGATGCTGGTAAGGACCCCTCTCGCTTCTTCAGCCCGCCCCTCTGCTGCCCTGCTCCAGCCATCTACTTTCCTCTGATGCCCACCCTCTTAGTCAGTTTTTCCTTTTGCTCACCTAGATCGCCTTTTCCGTTGTCGGTTCAACACCTCCAAGTCCCTCCGGCGCCAGAGTGCAGGCAACAAACTAGTGCTTATTAGAGGTCGATTCCATGCTCACCCACCTGGGGCCTACTGGGCAGGAAACCCCGTGTTCACAGCTTTCTGTGCCCCACTGGAGCCAAGACCCCGCCCTGGCCCTGGCCCTGGCCCTGGCCCTGGTCCTGCTTCTCTCTTCCTGGCCATGTTCCAGAGCCGGCATGCTAAGGACCTAGCCCTACTGGACATTTCTGAAAGGTAAGCCCAAAGTGTTCAAACTCCAGTAAGAAGGGAGGCCAGAAAGAAGGGAACCTTAGATTCTTGATCTTAGATTCAGGGCAGGGAGGATGGGGCTTAAGTGGGCAGAGAACCTGGGAGGGAGTGAAGTGCATGCATCTTGAGTAAGGAAAACAGAAAGTTGACCTCACCATTTCCACCTTCCCAGTGTCCTAATCTACCTGGGCTTTGAGCGCAGCGAACTGCTCTGTAAGTCATGGTATGGACTGCTACACCCTGAGGACCTGGCCCACGCTTCTTCTCAACACTACCGCCTGTGTGAGTGTCCTGAGAGGCTGTGGATAACACAGGAAGCTGGGAGAGAGCATGGGAGACAGACCAGGGATGGGCTGTGGTCCAAACTGATGTTAAGGAGTTTTGGAGGCTACAGAGTGAACTTGAGGATGAGAAGTCAAGGCAAGAACAGGACAGAGCTAGGAAACACTGGGTGATAAAGTCAAGGTGGGGAGCCTAGAGGTACAGGTTAGGGTAGTCAGAAGAGATTATCATGGCTCCCTCAATTCAGTGTAGAGGTGAGAAAGGTGGGTGTGTAGGTGGTGTTGCTTGATTGATCTTATAATCCTGTATCCCTCTTTCTCTCCAGTGGCTGAAAGTGGAGATATTCAGGCAGAGATGGTGGTGAGACTTCAAGCGAAGCATGGAGGCTGGACGTGGATTTACTGCATGCTATACTCAGAAGGTCCAGAAGGCCCTATTACTGCCAATAACTACCCTATCAGGTAAGCTGTAAGATACAAGATGGTGGAGAGGGGAGGAGGAGCCAAGGTCAGCAGAGAGGGACTGCAAGGAAGAAAACAGTCTGGTAATGGACAGCAAACCCTTACAAGCTGCTGCTTCTTTCCTCTCCAGTGACACGGAAGCCTGGAGCCTCCGCCAGCAACTAAACTCTGAAGACACCCAGGCTGCTTATGTCCTAGGAACCCCAGCCGTGCTACCCTCATTCTCTGAGAATGTCTTCTCCCAGGAGCAATGTTCTAATCCACTCTTTACACCAGCCCTGGGGACTCCTAGAAGTGCCAGCTTCCCCAGGGCTCCTGAACTAGGTGTGATCTCAACATCAGAAGAGCTTCCCCAACCCTCCAAAGAGCTGGACTTCAGTTACCTGCCGTTCCCTGCTAGGCCTGAGCCTTCCCTCCAAGCAGACCTGAGCAAGGATTTGGTGTGTACTCCACCTTACACACCCCACCAGCCAGGAGGCTGTGCCTTCCTCTTCAGCCTCCATGAACCCTTCCAGACTCACTTGCCCCCTCCATCCAGCTCTCTCCAAGAACAACTGACGCCAAGCGCGGTGACTTTCTCTGAACAGTTGACACCCAGCAGTGCGACCTTCCCAGACCCACTAACCAGTTCACTACAAGGACAGCTGACTGAAAGCTCAGCCAGAAGCTTTGAAGACCAACTGATTCCGTGCACCTCTACTTTCCCTGACCAGCTGCTTCCTAGCACTGCCACCTTCCCAGAACCTCTGGGTAGCCCCGCCCATGAGCAGCTGACTCCTCCCAGCACAGCATTTCAAGCACATCTGAACAGTCCTAGCCAAACCTTCCCAGAGCAGCTGAGCCCCAATCCTACCAAGACTTACTTCGCCCAGGAGGGATGCAGTTTTCTCTATGAGAAGTTGCCCCCAAGTCCTAGCAGCCCTGGTAATGGGGACTGTACACTCCTGGCCCTAGCTCAGCTCCGGGGCCCCCTCTCTGTGGACGTCCCCCTGGTGCCTGAAGGCCTGCTCACACCTGAGGCCTCTCCAGTCAAGCAAAGTTTCTTCCACTACACAGAGAAAGAGCAAAATGAGATAGACCGTCTGATCCAGCAGATCAGCCAGTTGGCTCAGGGCGTGGACAGGCCCTTCTCAGCTGAGGCTGGCACTGGGGGGCTAGAGCCACTTGGAGGGCTGGAGCCCCTGAACCCCAACCTGTCCCTGTCAGGGGCTGGACCCCCTGTGCTTAGCCTGGATCTGAAACCCTGGAAATGCCAGGAGCTGGACTTCTTGGTTGATCCTGATAATTTATTCCTGGAAGAGACGCCAGTGGAAGACATCTTCATGGATCTTTCTACTCCAGACCCCAATGGGGAATGGGGTTCAGGGGATCCCGAGGCAGAGGTCCCAGGAGGGACCCTGTCACCTTGCAACAACCTGTCCCCAGAAGATCACAGCTTCCTGGAGGACTTGGCCACCTATGAAACCGCCTTTGAGACAGGTGTCTCAACATTCCCCTATGAAGGGTTTGCTGATGAGTTGCATCAACTCCAGAGCCAAGTTCAAGACAGCTTCCATGAAGGTAAGTCCAGCCTATGAGTCCAGCCTAAATGTCCAAAAGCCCTGTCCCTCTAGTCAGACATTGCATAGATTGGGTAAATAAGTTCCCCACCCTGAAACTCTGTTTCATTAAGAGAACAGCATCATCTCCTACTAAGGAGAGTAGTGAGGGTAAGAATAATGCAAACCTTTGTGTGAAAGATGAGTAGACCTAGTGGGCGGGGGAAGGTGAGATAATATGACAGACAATCCCTAGGCAGAAGCCTGAAAGCTGTGAGAGACCTAGACAACATCCCCATTTTATAGATGAAAATAATCAAGGCCCCAGAGTTAAAGAAACTTTAAGGCACACAAAAACTGATAGAAGTTAAGGCTTCCCCCTAAAGGGGACATAGAGCAACAGTTGGCTAAAATTAGGAGAAAAATCCTTCTTGGCCTTTTGGCTAAGATCCAGTGTAAAATGAGGAGAAAGAAAATACAGCGCCAACCCCTAGCTACATTCTGGTGGCCCTGTGCTGTTTGTCCAAAGCTGTGGCCACAGTTTCCTTCCGTATTTTCATATTGCCTCTTATCTGTTGACATCCTGGGGATCGTTTGGATCGTTTCGTTTGGCTGACACATTTGAAGTCCATAGAATATAGCAATATTGTACCACAGCCTGAGCCCAAGGACCCTTTTATTTAATAAACTTGACTGACTCTCTCTCTCTCTCTCTCTCTCTCTCTCTCCCCCTCTCTCTCCACAGATGGAAGTGGAGGGGAACCAACGTTTTGAATAAGTCTGTGACTTAACGTCGTCAAGTATGGCATATTGTCATCAAGACGTGGAGCCGCTCTCCACCCCCCCGGGACTGTTGGGGGGATTCTGGGGGCCAGAGGGGGATATATCTGATTCTCCAGGCCCTGAAGGATTTAGGGGGAGGGGGGAGGGCAAGGGAGGGGAGCAACTTTTTAAAATCAAGGGACTTCGAGCGATCCCAGTTTCCATTTCAATCTGTATTCACTCGTAGTGAGCTTCCTTGAATGGATTTCAAGCGGAGAATGGGGGAGTCTCACTTCCCCACCGCGCTGCCCCATGGGCTTGGGCCAGTTCTCCACTCCTAGGGGCCAAGCCACCCCTGGGCTTTGATGGGGGAAAGGCATGGCCCTCCTGGGGCTAGCCTGTGCCCTGAGGGGCTCTTGACACCCACGTAGAATTCTCTACAAACCAGTAACGGGATTTCAATTCCGATGGACTCTGCCGCCCTGGCGGCCCTTCCTGTGACTTTTGCGCCCCGCGCCTGGGGTGGGGGGCGCGAAGAGACGCTACATTCCTTTCCGATGGAGGAAGGCAGATCTGCCGTCACACGTGTGCTTGCACGAGTGCGTGTACCTGGTGCGGGACTCACCCGGCCGCCAGACCGCCTAGGCTTGCCCAGGTGGCCACCTCGTGGTGCTGCGGTGACTTTGTAGCCAACTTTATAATAAAGTCCAGTTTGCCTTTTTGGTACCTCTGGTGTTGTGCACTATTGTGAAAAGGGAAGGGAGGGGAGGGGAGAGCTTAAGAAGCCCAGATAGGAGGCTGGGGCAGGAGACACAGGTTGGACCTCCTCTCAGCCCTGGTATCTCTAAGTGAATTCGTTCATATCTCCATTTGACTCTGCTTGGCCCACACTGTGCTAGAAGACTGAGCACTTGCTGGAAGCAGACACTACACCGAAGACACTGGAGTCTTCTCTCTGCCCTGGGTTTACAGTGTGCACGGGGTGGTGGGGGAGGAGAGAGCCTGGGACTGGACGAGCTTGGCACTGGTCTTGGATGTGGGTTTAAAGTTTCTGGTCGTTTCCTGCCTGGTCTTTCAGGGTATCGATTTCCTCGTGGAGGCTTAGATTTTTAAATCAGAAGCTGAAACCTGTTATGCTTGCATAGGGCTTTTCAGTTAGCAAATACCTAGTCCACTGCAATAAAGCTCCACCATTTCATTGATAAAGCAACTGGATGATGGGTGTTTCCCAGTTACAGGTGGGAAACACATCAACTCCTCCCCACGTGTGGACTATTCTCCCAGCTCTCAAAGCCAGCGAACAACCATCTTAGACCATCTCATCCCAGACTCCCCTAGAAAGGCAGTGTTGGTTGGAGCAGGGGCCACGTAGTCTTCTTTGACTCCTCCAAGTCTGCAAAGTGGAGCTGAGGACAAGTCACTGGGGGAGCGCCTTAGTCAAGGATTCTATTCCTGCACAAACAACCTGACCAAGAAGCAAGTTGGGGAGGAAAGGGTTTATTACATTTCCACACTGCTGTTCATCACTAAAGGAAGTCAGGACTGGAACTCAAGCAGGTAGGAGCAGGAGCTGATGCAGAGGCCATGGAGGGGTGTTTCTTACTGGCTTGCTTTCCCTGGCTTGCTCAGCTTGCTTTCTTATAGAACCCAAGACTACCAGCCCACAGATGTTACCACCCACAAGGGGCCCTCCCCCCTTGATCACTAATTGAGAAAATGCCTTACAGCTGGATCTCATGGAGGCATTTTCTCAACTGAAGCTTCTTTCTCTGTGATAGCTCCAGCTTGTGTCAAGTTGACACAGAGCCAGCCAGTACAGGGAGGAAATTTCGGAAAATGGTGTTTGACTCCAAACTCGAAGGCTCAATACCACAGACTGTGGTTAGTGAGGGACAAATGAAAGTTAGGAGACAGAATGACTCGGAGCCAATCCCACTCCAGCCACTTATTTTTGGAGCGCATCTAAAGCCTCCACTTCCTCACAGGTAAAATGAGGGCAGCAACCAAGAGCAGTGTTAGGACAGGACAAAAGTCTCTTCCAACTCAAAAAGTGCAGCAAAGACTCAGTCGTTTTGACCTCCAGGTCAGTCAGTGGTGACCTGGAGACTCAGAGAAAGCCTCTTTCTCAAGGAGAGGATGACAAGTCTAGGCTCCAGTCTTTCCACAGAAGCACAGGGGCACAGCCCTGAGACCCTCCAGCCTTCACGCATTCGGAAGCACAGCTGTGGGGACAGGCCCTTCGGAAGGCCCTTCCTTCACAGAGAGGAAGCTCTGCACAGGGCCTCCCTTCTGTGATGGGTGTTTGGGCTCCCTTGCCATCCCCAAGAGAATCTGTCTTAGCTCTGTTCCCGCCTCAGCACAGGGCCGTGGAGATGGAGAGATGGGAAATGGTGCTTGTGCCAACCCGATGAGAGGTATTTGATCCTGGATGGGAGATGACCGACCCCTGAAAGTTGTCCTCTGACCTGTAACTGCTCACACGTGCACACACACCACACACACTACATACACATATATGCCACACACATACAATACACACATACACCACACACACCTCACATAGACCACACACACTACACACACAGACACCACACACACACTACACACACATATACAACATATACTACACACACACTACACATGCTACACATACATATACCACATATACTGCTAATAGAAAATAATAAAAATTTCAAAATGGGGTGGATTTAGGAAATGAAATTTCTGTGAGAATAAAAGAAAAACTTACCTGATATTTATGGTGAGTGGTAATAGTGTATGCTTTCTTTGTTTTTGTTTGTTGTATATTTTTGCTTATTTTGCCTTTGACTTTTTTTTTTTTTGCTTGTTAGTTGTAACCTGCCTCTGCCTCCTGAGCACTGAATTGTCTTGGGTGGTTTTAATTAATTAACTAATGTTTAAATTAAATAACATTTTTTTTATTTTTGGGACGAGGTTTCTTTGTGTAGCCTTAGCTGTCCTAGAACTAGCTCTGTAGACCAGGCTGGCCTTAAACTTACAGAGATCTGCTTGCTTCTGTCTCCCCAGTGCTGGGATTAAAGTTTGTAGTTTTTTAAAAAATACAATCACAGATGCGTACTATCTTTACATCATTCCCCATGTCCCTGTCTTTGCTTTATTTTTGTTGTGGTGGTGGTGATTTTTTTTGTTTGTTTTTGTTTTTACTTTTTTTTTTTTGAGACAGCATATCATTCTTCAGCCCAGGCCAATCTGAAGTTCACTATGTAGTCCAAGCTGGCCACAGACTTTTGCAAATCCCCCTGCCTCAGCCTCCCAGGTGCTAGGATTACAGAAGAGCCAGACCACCTGGTCCTGTGTGAGGAAACTAAAATAGGAGAGGCAATACTGCCCCCTGCTGGAAGGAGAAGACGCTGCTCCATTCCTGGCTGCTGAGGCCCCTGCAGTTCAGAACATCTTTACCTTAGAACAGACAGGTAAACTGAATCCCTGGAAGAGGAAAGGACTTCAGGACCTGAGAGTGGCTGATGTTCTGGGAACAGACTGCATGAGAGAAGGGATCTCAGTCACTGTATTATCGCTGTGAGGAGCACCATGACCAAGGCAACTTACAACAGAAAGCGTTCAGTTGGGGACTTGCTTAGAGTCTCTGCAGGTTGCTCCAGGACCGTCACAGCAGGGAGCGTGGTAGTATGCGGGCAGACATGGCGCTGGAGAAGTAGCTGAGAGCTTACATCCGATCCACAAGATAGAGGCAGAGGGGACCTCAAAGTTTACACCTTCTCCTCCAAAACCTCCTGATCCTTCCTGAAGAGTCCGCCACATGGAGACTAAGCATTCAAATACATGAGCCTATTGGGACCATTATCATCCAAATCACAATGGAAGGCTCGGTTTTGGGGACCAGAAAGGCTGAACTCAGGGACCAAGGGGATGGCTTAGTGGGTAAAGGTGCCAACCCTGAAAACTCCAGTTCAATCCCTAGGTTCTGCATGGTGGAAAGAAAGAAGTGATCCTAGTAAGTTATCCTCTGGCTTCTGTGCACTCCATGATACTCATGCTTACACACACACACACACACACACACACACACACACACACACACAAGCAAAAAGAAAGACTGAGGCAGAGGCAGGCAGATTTCTGAGTTTGAGGCCAGCCTGGTCTACGGAGTGAGTTCCAGGACAGCCAGGGCTACACAGAGAAACCCTGTCTCGAAAAAAACTGAAAAAAAGAAAGAAAGAAAGAAAGAAAGAAAGAAAGAAAGAAAGAAAGAAAGACTGAACTTAAGGATTAATTCTACTGTTGTACATTTTTCCTGTGATAGATCATTCATGACACTTGCCTGAGCCAGGAGCAGTCCTTGGTTCTGGGAAAACCGGATAAACAAACGTATGGAGACAGACAGCTGTACTCTAATGGGGACATAACAAGAGATAAGAAAAGGCCCGAGTACTGAAGGCAAGAGCTAGAGCATTGTGACAGAGTAACCAGGGACTAATTTACAGTGCCACCTTCTGAGAAGGTGACACTGAGCTAACACCTAACAGATGAGGACAGAGAACAGTCAGATCTAAGGAAGCATCTGTAAGGACATTAAAATGGAAGAGTGTTTTGACCTGCTTAAGAAATACAAAGGCTCCTTCTGACCTGGGCTGGTGCCCTGAGCAGACCTTGGGTACGAACTCCATAGTCAGTCCCACAAGACCCAGAGGAAGCTCCACTCCCAGGCACTCTAACGTGCCCAGATGCCAGGATGCCAGGATGCCAGGATCACAGAAGCTTGGTCACACCAGGATCTCAGGGTTCTAGAGGCAGCTTGACTCCCAGGAGCTCTGTCACACCCAGGATCTCAGGATCAGAAGATCCCAGAATCAGGATCCCAGAGACAGTTGGTCTCTGAGGAGTTCTGACACAACCACGATCACAGGAAGGACAGGCTCCAGTCAGATATAGGGAGCGCAGGTAGCACTAGAGATAACCAGATGGCGGGAGGCAAGCGTAAGAACATAAGTAACAGAAACCAAGGTTGCCTGGCATCATCAGAATGTAATTCTCCCACCATAGCAAGTCCTGGATACACCATCACACCGGAAAAGCAAGATTCGGATCTAAAATAACTTCTCATGATGATGATAGAGGACTTTAAGAAGGACATAAATAGTTCCCTTAAAGAAATACAGGAGAACACAGGTAAACAGGTAGAAGTCCTTAAAGAGGAAACACAAAAATCCCTTAAAGAATTACAGGAAAACACAATCAAACAGGCAAAGGAAATGAACAAAACCACCCAGGATCTAAAAATGGAAATAGAAATAATAAAGAAATCACAAAGGGAGACAACCTGGAGTTAGAAAACCTAGGAAAGAGATCAGGAGTCAGAGATGCAAGCATCACCAGCAGAATACAAGAGATAGAAGAGAGAATCTCAGGTGCAGAAGATACCATAGAAAACACTGACACAACAGTCAAAGAAAATGCAAAAAGCAAAAAGCTCCTAACCCAAAACATCCAGGAAACCCAGGACACAATGAGAAGACCAAACCTAAGGATACTAGGTATAGAAGAGAGTGAAGATTCCCAACTTAAAGGGCCAGTAAATATCTTCAACAAAATTATAGAAGAGAACTTCCCTAACCTAAAGAAAGAGATGTCCATGAACATACAGGAGCCTACAGAACTCCAAATAGACTGGACCAGAAAAGAAATTCCTCCCATCACGTAATAATCAAAACACCAAATGCACTAAACAAAGAAAGAATATTAAAAGCAGTAAGGGGAAAAGGTCAAGTAACATATAAAGGCAGATAGTCAGAATGACACCAGACATCTCACCAGAGACTATGAAAGCTAGAAGATCCTGGGCAGATGTCATACAGACCCTAAGAGAACACAAATGCCAGCCCAGGCTACTATACCGAACTAGATTCTCATTACCATAAATGGAAAAACAAGATATTCTATGACAAAACCAAATGTACACAATATCTTTCCACAAACCCAGCACTACAAAGGATAATAGATGGAAAACACCAACACAAGGAGGGAAACTACACCCTAGAAAAAGTAGGAAAGTAATCTTTCAACAAACCCAAATAAAGATAGCCACACAAACATAATAACACCTCTAACAACAAAAATAACAGGAAATAACAATCACTTTTCCTTAGTATCTCTCTCTCTCTCTCTTTTTTTTCCGAGACAGGGTTTCTCTGTATAGCCCTGGCTATCCTGGAACTCACTCTGTAGACCAGGCTGGCTTCGAACTCAGAAATCCGCCTGCCTCTGCCTCCTAAGTGCTGGGATTAAAGGCGTGCGCCACCACTGCCTGGCTCCCTTAATATCTCTTAACATCAATAGGCTCTATTCCCCAATAAAAAGCCATAGACCAACAGACTGGAAATGTAAATAGGACCCAGCATCTTGCTGCATACAGGAAATGCACCTCAGTGACTAAGACAGACACTACATCAGAGTAAAAGGTTGGAAAACAATTTTCCAAGCAAATGGTCCCAAGAAACAAGCTGGAGTAGCCATTCTAAAATCGAATAAACTCAACTTTCAACCAAAAGTTATCAAAAATGATACTGGTCAAACTGGTCAAAGGAAAAATCTACCAAGATGAACTCTCAATTCTGAACATCTATGCTCTAAAAATTGCACGTAGTATAATAACAATAATAATAATAATAATAATAATAATAATAATAATAATAATAATAAATGTTTAAAATACACAAATATGGCACAGTTCAGGTAAGTGATACATTCAGGATAGATAGGACTCAAGGGATTGTTTTCTAAAGCATTCTTAAGCAGTGATTATAATTGAAATGTTTATAATTGTATAGAATTTTACCAAAGTCCATTGGTACAATTTTATTTGTTGCTAATAATTCTAGACGGTGAGAAAACAATTTTGGTTTTATTCTAGCTGAGTGTGGTAGTGCATACCTGTAATCCCAGCACTCAAAAGGCTGAGGGTGGAGAATCTTGAACTCCTGGACTGGGCCACATAGAAAGACCCTGTCTCAAAAAAAAAAACCAACCCTGCAAACAATAACAACAACAACAACAACAACAACAAAAACCAAACCAAAAACCAAAGTGCTGGTGTCCTAGTAAGGGTTACAATTGCTGTGATGAAACACCATAAAGGGGTTATTCGGCTTGTACTTCCACATCATAGTCCAGTACTGAAGGAATCCAGAACAGGAACCCAAGCAAGGCAGGAATCTGGAAGCAGAAGTTGACAAAGAGGTCATAAAGGGGTGCTGCTTACTGGCTTGCTCTCCATGACTTATGCAGCCTGCTTTCTTATAGATCTCTGAACAACAGCCTAGGGCTGGCCCCACCCACAATGGGCTGGGCCTTCCCCCATTAATCACTAATTAAGAAAATGTCCCCAAAAAAAAAAAAAAAAAAAAGTCCTACAGGTTTGCCTACAGTCCAATCTTGTGGAGGCATTTTCTCAATGGAGGTTTCTTCCTCTCAGATGAATGACTATAGCTCGAGTCAAGTAGACAGAAATCTAGTCAGCAGCTGGAGATCTGGCTCAGCAGTTAAGATCGCAGGCTGCTTTTGTAGAGGACCAGATCTGCCATCCTAGCACCTATGTCAGGTGGCTCACAACACCGTCTGTAACTCCAGCACCAGGGGAGCCAATGCCTCTTCTGGCCTCTGTGTGCACTGTGCTCACAAGCAGATACAAACACACACATACATAGAAGCACATATATAAATAAAACAGAATGGATCTTAAATTAACAACCAATTTTACTCACTGTGTAACAGGAATTTGTTTGCAACTGTTGTAATTGCAATGTATGTGTGAATGTGTGTGTGTGTGTGTGTGTGTGTGTGTGTGTGTGTGTTAAACCTCCACAACTAACAGCAGGAGCTATGGTCTGACACCCACCACTGTCCTCGGTGTCTGTACTGGTGATACTAAACCCTGAAACATAACCTCAGAAAGGATGTAAGAAGTTACATTCATCACAGGATTGTTTGAAACTTTCTGTTGTTTGAGATTCTTTAGCCCAAGGTAGTCTCAAACTTAGAGCAATCCCCCTGCCTTAGTTTATTGAGTACTGGGATTACAGGCATCCATCACCACAGTTTTGGGGGGTTTTTTGTTTATGTGTATGTGTATTTGTCCCTGTTTGTATAGGCACATGTATGCAGTGCCCACAGAAGCCAGAAGAGGGTGCCAGTCCTCCCAGAGTTGGAGTTGCAGATGTGTGCAAGCTACTCCCATGGTGCTCGGAAGCACTCTAGTCCCTGCAAGGGCAGTAAGCACTTGAATCCTAAGCTGTCTCTCCAGCTCACTCTCTCTTTTTTCTGTTCGTTCTTTTCATTTTGTTTCTGAGAAGGGTTTTCGTGTAGCACTGGCTGTTCTTGACTCTGAATTCTCTTGACTCTGTCCACCCAGTATTCAGGGAGTGGAGGAAGCCTTGTGTCTTAGTCAGGGTTATTGCTGGGATAAAGCACCATGACCAAAAGCCAGTTGGGGAAGAAGGGGTTTATTTCACTCACAGTTCCTTATTACAGTTCATCATCAAAAGCAAGTGAGGCAGGAACTCAAGCAGGGCAGGAACCTGGAGGCAGGAGCTGATGCAGAGGCCATGGAGGAGTGCTGCTTACTGGCTTGCTCCCTGTGACTTGTTCAGCCTGTTTTCTTATAGATGCCAGAACCATCAACCCAAGGACAGCCCCACCTACAATGAACTGGGCCCTCCCCCATCAACCGTGATTAAGAAAATGCTCTCCAGGTTGCCCCACAGCCTGAGCTTATGGAGGCATTTTCTCAATGGAAGTCCCCTCCTCTCAAATGACTTCATCTTGTATCAAATTAACATAAAACTATTCAGCACACACTGAGTGATCGAAGCTCTGAGTGAATGTGTATTTTGTCATGGTCACACCTTGTCAAGGACTCCAAGACCAATTCCTCATGTGGTGCAGTTTCAAGAGAAATGGCAAAGCTTTTCTTGGGAGTCTAATTTAAGTATTTATGACGGATCGATCAGTGTGTAAGAATTAGCAATAGGAGCTTCCCCCTCTAGGATAGTTATAACCCGAGACTGCTGACCACAGAGACCAGCTAGCCCCTCCCCGTGTGCCACATAACATGGTGAGGTCCGGGCAGTGGTAGCAGTAGTGTTAGAAAACTCCACCTGATCCCAGCTTCATTGTAGGTAGGTGTGTCTGTCCTTTCCCGATTCCCTTGGTACCCCTAGCAAGGTTCCAGGAACCCAGTTGCTAAGTGGGTTGTTGTGCTCCTCAGACAGAACTGTTTACCTGGGACGAGGTCTTGCTGTGCATAGTCAGGGCTGGCCTTAAAGTCGTGATCTTGCTCCCTCATCTTCGTAAGATGCCCAGGTTTCAGTCATGCCTTACCACTCGGGACTGGAAATTCCTTTTAAATGCAACTGACAGAATACAAATCTTAAGAATTTGGCTAAATAAATTAGAATAACCCTAGAGCTGGGGAGGCAGAGATAAGCATATCCTTGGGCTTAAGGGCCAGCCATCCTGGTCCAGTTGATGAGTTTCATGTCAGTGAGAGACCCTGTCTCAAGAAACCACATGGAAGGGGCTGAATTCTGCTTCGTGGCTGAGTGCTTGCTGCACTTGAAGGGACTCAAATTCAGTTCTCAGCACACACATCAGACGGCTCACAAACACCTGTACCTGCAGCTCCAGAGATCTCACAGCCTCTCCTGGCCTCCATAGGGATGCACGAGCACACACATACACACACACACACACACACACACACACACACACACACACACCACACACACACACTTGGTATTCCCACATACACACACAAATAAAAGTAAAAATATATAAACATTTGAAAAAACAAGACGGGAACCTACTAAGGAACAACACCCAAGGTTGTCCTCTGCCTTCATATAGACACACAAATACACACAAATTGTTACAGAAAGATGGTAGTCAAAAATAGTCTAAATAATTGCTTGGTTAAAAGTAGAAAAAGAAGCTGGGCAGTGGTGGTGCATGCCTTTGATTACAATACTGGAGAGGCAGAGGCAGGTGGATCTCTGTGAGTATGAGGCCAGCCTGGTTGTTTTAGTCATGGTTTCTATTCCTGCACAAACATCATGACCAAGATGCAAGTTGGGGAGGAAAGGGTTTATTGAGCTTACACTTCCATGCTGCTGTTCATCACAAAAGGAAGTCAGGACTGGAACTCAAGCAGGTCAGGAAGCAGAAGCTGATGCAGAGGCCATGGAGGGATGTTTCTTACTGGCTTGCTTGCTTGCTTGCTTGCTTCTCCGGGCTTGCTCAGCCTGCTTTCTTATAAAACCCAAGACTACCAGCCCACAGATGGTACCACTCACAAGGGGCCCTCCCCCTTGATCACTAATTGAGAAAATGCCTTACCACTGGATCTCATGGAGGCATTTTCTCAACTGAAACTCCTTTCTCTGTGAGAACTCCAGCTTGTGTCAAGTTGACACACAAAACTAGCCAGTACACTGGTCTACAGAATGAGTTCTAGGTTATCCAAGACTACACAGGAAAATCCTGTCTCAACAAACAGAAAGAAAGATAGATAGAAGGAAAGAAAGAAAGAGAGAGTAGAAAAAGAAGCCACCGTTAATTCCAGCATTCTGGAGGCAGAGGTAGGCAGATCTCTGAGTTCAAGGTCAGCCTGGTCTACGGAGCAAGTTCTAGGACAGCCAGAGCTGCAAAGAGAAACCTTGTCTAGGGAAAACAAAAACAAATACTCATACACATAAAAAATAAATAAATATTTAAAAAGAGAGATTCCTCTTTTTAAAAGTATAGAAAAAGATAGGATTTCCACCGTTGAGTTATACCCCAGATCCCAATTTTAAAAAACATTTTAAACATTTTATGTACCCTCATATAGCAGGAAAGTGTACTGGGGATGCAGTGTCATGGGTAAAGCCCTGGCTGTGTAAGTGTGTGGAGCTGAGTTAAATCCCCAAACTCATGCAACGTGCATTCACACATGTTTGTAATCATGGTGCTCCTACACCAAGAGGGAGAACCCCTGGGAGCTAGCCTGGGCTATGTAGATATGAGCATTAAAGAGACAGTGTCTCAAACAAGGTGGAAGGTGAGGACCAATAGCTAAGGTTGTCTTCTGACTCCTACATGTGTTCTATGGCATTAAATGTGAGTGTGCACCCCTACACACACACACACACACACACACACACACACACACAGAGAGAGAGAGACAGAGAGAGAGACAGAGAGAGAGAGAGAGACAGAGACAGAGACAGAGAGAGAGACACAGAGAGACAGAGAGAGAGAGACAGAGAGAGAGACAGAGAGAGAGACAGAGAGAGACAGAGAGAGACAGAGAGAGAGAGACAGAGAGAGAGAGTAAAAACGGTCACAACAAATGATCAGCAGGAGTCTCATACAAAAGGAGATTTTTACCTTTTTCTTTTTAATATTTAAAGTACAATTTGTTTGTTTTTCTAGAGAGGGTTTCTAGGTGTATCTTTGAATATCCAGGAATTCTCTCTGTAAATCAGGCTGGCCCCTGACTCGCAGAGATCTAACTGCCTCTGTTTCCCGAGTGCTGGGATTAAAGGTGTGTGTTACCATCACTGGTGGCAAATTTTCTCTTGAAACAGGGTCCTATGTAGCCCAGGCTAGCCTAGAACTTGCCATGGAACTGAGATGACCTTGAACTTTTGATTTTCCTGTGTCCATCTCCCAGGCATGCACCATAATTGGCAATACCCCCCCCTTTTCCTTTCCTTTTCTCTTTTGCCTGTGTGTGTGTGCATACATATTTATATATGAGTGTCTGTGTGTGCCAGTGCATGTGGAGACTAGAGGTCAACATTGGATGCACTTTTCAATCTCTATCTTATTTTAAAATTTTTATTTATGTATTTTATGTATATGGGTGTTTTGTTTGCATGTACATCTGTACACTAGAAGAGGGCATCAGATCCCATGAAACTACAGATATAGACAGTTGTGAGCTGCCATGTGAGTGCTGGGAATTGAACTCAGGACCTCTGGAAGAGCAGCCAGTGCTCTTAATCCCTGAGCCATCTCTCCATTCCCCTTATATATTTTTTTAATGTTTGAATTTTTAACCTATGTGTATGTGTGTATGTGCTCAGGCACACGTGACTGCACACATGTGCAGACAAGGGCCTCATATTGCTCCTTACCATCCTTCACTCTCCCTTTCAAGCAGGGCTCTCCTAATCTTGGGGCTATTTTCTTGTCAATGCTGGAGGGAAGCAAGCCTCAACAATCCTCTTGTCTCTGTGCCTTCTTCAGAGCGAGGGTTACAGACATTGCTAGGTGCTCAGCTTGATTCAGAAATGACGTGGGTGTCAGGCTCAGGATTCCAGTACTTACAATCTACAGCAAGTGCTCGTAAACTGCTGAGCCATTTCTCCAGCCTCATCTCTACCTTAGTTTTTGAGTCAGGGTCTCTCACTGAAACCAGAGATTTGTGTGCTGCATCCAAAAGTTCATGTGCCGTAGACTTCGTTGGCTATGGTTTGCCAGCAGACCCCCGAAATCCTGACCCTGCCTTCCTGGTGGCTGTCACAGCTCCAGGATTATTCACAATCAACCTTTTCTTTCCTTCCTTCTTTTCTTTCTTCCTTCTTTTCTTTCTTTCTTTCTTTCTTTCTTTCTTTCTTTCTTTCTTTCTTTCTTTCCTTTCTTCCTTCCTTCTTTCCTTCTTTCTTTCTTTTTTCTCTCACTTTCAACACAGGGTTTCTCTGTGCAGCCCTGGAACTCACTCTGTAGAACAGGCTGGCCTTAATCACAGAGATCTGCCTGTCTCTGCCTCCCGAGTGCTGGGACTAAGGTGCTACCACTGCCCAGCAGATTAAACGTTCTTTTTTTGTTTTTATTTTCTTTTAATATTTATTTTTGTATTCGAGTGATCTATCTGCATGTACACCTCTGTGCCAGAAGAGGGCATCAGATCCCATAGATGGTTGTGAGCCACCATGTGGTTGCTGGGAATTGAACCTCTGGAAGAGCAGCCAGCACTCTTAACCCCTGAGCCATCTCTCGAGCCCTACAATCAACCTTTTCATGTGGGTTCTCAGTGACTGAATTCAGATTTTGAGGTTGTACAGCAACCATCTTAGAGTCTGAACCATCTTAGTTTTCTGTTCTTATAGATGCTTCGTAACCCTTCCCAAGTCTTCTCAAAGCACCCAGCACTGAACGGAAAACATCCTTCTAGAGGATCGGCTTCCAGGGAGAGAAACAATCAATGGTTCTCCCCAGCTATGACAACTACAACCTCAGTAAACTGCAAGGCAGAGCTAAGGCTGCAATAGTGGCGCCTCTTCCTTGGTGATAATCAAGGACTCTAATTGGACCTAAGCCCCACTCAACAAGAGGGAGACAATGACTGGCACTGGAAATGTAGCCAGCTACTCAGAGCTAGTGAAGTCATGGGTCTTGAGTAGAATTTATAACCACTACTTTATTAAAAAAGCATAATCCCTAACAACAATTTAGACATTTGTTCTCATGCCCCCAGATAGTATAGTTCTTGCCTCTTATCAAAGAAAACTTCTCTTTGTAAGACAGAAACCAGTACAGAAAATCACAGCCAATCAAAATGTAGAGTTGTGGAGCCCAGTACCAATGGACGCACCTATAAAACTTTCTCCACCTAAGGCTCAGGAAATGTTTCAGAAGAGGGGTGAAAATGTAAGAGCCAGAAGACAGAGAAGTTTCCTGTGAGATTGTGTCTTCTAGTAACCTCAGAAGCTATACCCAAAGGTCTCCCCAACATGACTGCCTAAACATGAGCTGAAGATGACACAACAGACATGCCAAGGTGGATGAGGGAAAGCCTGTGAGGCCTCAGCCCACACAAACAAGCAAAGGCAACTAAGCAATGCTAAGAGTCTTCTCTAGAGGTGAGCATGCCAATGGCTATCCAAAACCAAACGGCCAGCCCTGAAAACGTACGTACAAGTAACGCTATACAGACTGAACAGGTTATTTTTAGAAATATGTATGTATATACCTGTTTGCAAATAATAACTGATGAAAAAAGTGGCCATGGATGTGAAAGAGCAAGGGGGGGGATATGAAAGGGCTGGGGGGGAGAGATAATGTAATTATAGTATAGTCTCAACCATAAAAGGTAATAGTGTATAAAGATATATACATATACATATGTATATATATTAGATTATACAATGTAATAAAACAGTATTGGTAAACAATGTTCAATTATTAATACTATGTGAAAAATTGACTAAATTGTTGCCTAGAATGTTGACAAACAAAAAATAATGTCTAGCATATAACACATGGTAAACACAAATTTCATCTTTCCTGTCAATTCTGCCTCTCTTCTGAGAGAACACTTGATGTTCTGTAGGATGGGAAAACAGGAGATCAAGGGCCCCCAGGGACTTCTCAGGCAGGCCACGGGTCCCCAAGGACTTCTCAGGAAGGCATCTACTGGAACTTCACTTATGTAGGTCTGGGGCTGGGATTCTGTTGTTCTCCCTGACCCAGGGTAGATTCAGAAGCTTGCCAGAGGCAGAGCTGAGAGTGACCCAGCTGAGAGTGACACAACTGAGAGTGACATGGCTGAGAGTGACCCGGCTCTGGCCCTGGCTGGATGAGGCCCTGGGTTTTATCTCCAACAGCAAAAAACAAAACAAAAAAACAAAACAAAAAACAAAAAAAACCCCAGCAAATTTTGTTTTGTTTTTTTAAATTTAAGATTTATTTATTATGTATACAGTGTTTTGTCTGCATGTATACCTGCAAGCCAGAAGAGGGCACCAGATCTCACTATAGATGGTTGTGAGCCACCATATGGTTGCTGGGAACTGAACTCAGGACCTCTAGAAGAAGAGCCAGTGCTCTTAACCTGAGCCATCTCTCCAGCCCCAAATGACAAGTTTTTAAAAATCAAATAGCCAGCCTTAGTAAGGATCTGGGTGTGGTAATGCACACCTTTAACCTGAGCACGGAGAAGCAGAGGCAGGCAGACCTTTGAGGCCAGCCTGGTGTGCATAGCCAGCCAGTTTCAGGCCAGCCAAAACTACATAATGAAATCCTGCCTCAAAAACAAAACATGTCAACTCAGTAAGGAGGCCTGAAGCTGCTCCTGTATCTAGGAATAGCCCTGTCTGTGAGGTGAATGCTCTGACAGCACCCTGTTTCTTAGGGAGAAGCTCTCCAACATTTATACTAAGGAAAGACGAGCAACATGCCCAAGCCTGAGTGTCTGTGGACCCCATCAACTGTCCCTGCTCTCATCCCTGGGAATAGAAGTTGGGGCTTTGCATCTGCAGCAGCTCTACCAGGAAGCTGCATCTTCAACCCTGAACTCAGGATTCCCTGGGCCTCTGCTTGTACCCACTCAGAGCCTGAACGTTATGACACGTTCCCCAGAGGCTCACGTGCTGAAGGCCTGGTTCCCAGTGTGGTAGGTGGTGGAATCCTTAAGAAGTGGGGCCTATGCCCTGTGTGGTGTTATACGCCTTTTATCCCGGCGATGTGGAAGGCAGGGGCAGGTGGATCTCTGTGAGCTGAAGGATATCCAGAATTGCACAGTGAGATCTTATCTCAAAAAATAGGGGGGTGGGAGATGAAGAGATGGCTCAGCAGTTAGGAGCACTTGTTTGCTGCTCTTACAGAAGACCCAGGTCCCACACACTGGTTCATAACTACCCATGAATCCAGTTCCAGGGGATCCAATACCCTCTTCTAACAGATACCAAGCAAGTATATGGTGCACATACATACATACATGCATACATACACACACACACACATACATAGATGCAGGCAAAACAGTCACATATAAAAGGAAATGAATAAATCTAATTTCTAAAAGTGTGATCTAGTGGAGGGCGCTGGAGTCCAACCTTCATCAATGGTGGCCTTAAGGCAGCGACTGTCCCGGGTGAGGCTGCCTCACACAGATGGCCCTATGTATGTGACTGCTTCCACTTTGCCATGCTGTAGAGCCCTTGCCAGACACCAGCACCATGAATCAGAAGCCAAATAAACACCTTTTCTTTATAAGTACCGGGCTTTGGTTATTTTGATGTAACAGTACAAGACTGGGCATAGTAATTTGCTTGGTTGAGCCTGTGTTCACGCAAGAGAAGTGTTAAGATTCCTGTTCACCTGTGTGGCAGCTCACACCTGTGAAGGCTGGTAACTGTCAGCGTTAGTCCCCAGCTCTGGCGTCTCAGGAGAGAAGCTGAGAGTTGATAGCAAAGGATGTTTATTCAGGCTTGATCCCTTGGCACAGCATATGTACAGAAATATGTCAGGAAACTATAAATCAGGTTGCCATGAAGTCCTTTGGCTCAGCTTCTTTGGTGGACTCCCTTCTCAGCCTCTCACTTCAAATTCCCAGAGTGTAGAAAGTTGGGGTCACTTCTTGGCAGCTTCTGCCTGAGCTGCCAAATCCGCCTCTTTCTGAGCAGCCAAAACCAAGGCTCGTTCCTTCTGGAAAGCTGCCAGTTCTTCTGCACTGAGGCTACAGGTAAAGACAGATGGTCAGTGAGGGGCGGGTCCTGGTGCAGATCCCAGCTACCCCGCCCACTTCCCTCCTTGGACTTTCCAACTTTCGTACCTCTGCTCATCTGTGGTTTCTCTGCCTGGAATGACTCCTGTCTTAAAGTCCTACCTAACCTGTGGCCTCTACTATACCACTGGGATTTCCTAGGCCTTCCTTTGAGCCACAAACATTTCAAATGAGGGGGTCACAGGGTTGTATGTAGATCTGATCTACTTATCTCCGTGTCCCACAAAGTAAGGATCTGAAGAAAACATCCCGGCGGACTGAGCTCTAACCTGACCTCGTGAGAACAACTAACCCAGCCTTGCTGTAGGGAATGACACCAGCAGCAAGCGGCCAGTGACAACTGTCCCTGCTCCTGTCTCTGCTGTGCTCTCCCAGTAGACAAGTTACTTCAAGGAAACCATTCCTGAGCTCATCCAAAGCCAGCTGACTGGGGTGGTGGTTAGCCTTAGGATTGAGGCTGAATGTACCCTCAAAAGGGTCTCAGTCTTCTGACTGGTCCCTCCCTCAAAACACATCCCATCTGCCTCTAGATAAGACCCCTAGACCACAATAAACTTAGCCTCGGCTCCTTATCTCTCACTGTTGACTGTAATCTTACCCTCTTTTTTTTTTTTTTTTTTAAAGATTTATTTATTTTATATATGTGAGTGTGTTGGTGCTTCCTTCAGACACACCAGAAGAGGGCATCAGATCTCATTACAGATGGTTGTGAGCCACCATGTGGTTGCTGGGAATTGAACTCAGGACCTCTAGAAGAGCAGTCAGTGCTCTTAACCGCTGAGCCATCTCTCCAGTCCAATCTTACCCTCTCTTACTCTCCTTTTCCTGGGCTGTTTCCATGTCACCTCCCTCAATGACACATCAGGTAAATTCAGGAACCCTCCTCTCCGCTCTCATGACATCCATTGATTTTATAACACCGACCACCTGTTAGTCTAAGCTTCTGTGTATGGATCAGCCTCTATTTTAGGACTACACATTTTCCAGAGTGGCCAAGCACTACTGTTTATTCTAGCTCTATCCAGTGTCCAGAACCATGTCTAATACAGAACAGGTGTTTACGAAGTATATTCCAAATGAGATGAGGCTTCAACCCATATCCTTCTGCTGGAATCTGCTAGAATGCTGGACATGTATGAAAATGTCACAATGAAGCTTAATATGCATAACTAATATATGCTATAAATTAAAAAACAAACAAACACAAAAATCAACTATTTCACTATAATGGGCCTTCTCAGCGTTACTCCCAAATCAAGAACTTTCTTGGGCTCCTCTGCACACCATTCCTCTCAAGATACTCACTCCTTCACCACACGAATGCCCAGGGAACGGGCAGAGCCAATGATGGAACGGACCACAGAAGACAGGGGTACATCTTGCATGACAAAAGCATCATCCTTAGCCTTGACACAGGCAATCTCATATATGTGCTTCAGACTCACCAGACCTGCCACCTCTTTCCCTGGGAAGAAGGGACAAGTAGTAATTCTTCAAGTGCCACTACATGTCTCTGGATACATCAGAATCTCAGGTGCCCACTCTAGTCCTTACCTGTTTGCCGGGCCCCCTTCTCGATCCCAGCAGCTGCCTTCAAAAAGTAGGAAATAGTGGGCTGCCCAATCTTGAGCTCAAATGTTCTGTCCGGCTTAACAGAAAAAGATACATGAGACTTTCTTGGTTTTCTATCTGGTCCAAGACATTTCTAATGTCCTTCCCTTCTCGCCTCAACTTGCACACCACAAAAGACAGGAAAAGCAAATCAACAGCACACACCCCTATCATTTTTATTCCCAGCCCAACTCTCCTCTGGAAGCCCCAGTGAGATGAGAGGTAAGAACCACAATATGGCAGGATCAAGCCAGTTCAGAGAAATTAAGGTCTAGGCTTCTGTGGAAGATGGCAACCAAGTTAGAGACAGAAAGCAACCAGGGTGACTAGTTTTAAGCGCCAAGGAAGTATATGAGAGAAGGAGTCTCTGTACCTTTATAAAAATTTTTGTAGGCAGGGGAATGCCTTCTTTGATGTCCTTTGTCTTCTCATTGAACTCTTTGCAGAACTGGTTGATAGAGACACCTCGCTATGAGGAACGAATTTACAAAGTTAAGTATGGGAGCTGAAGGCTTTCTACCAACCAGGAGCCCCTGTCCCTTCCCTCCTTCAACTTCATTTATTTGTGTTCCTATATTTCTTCTACCCAGGTTCAACTACAGCTTTTGGTGCCAGGCGATTCGTCCACAAGGTGCCACTTAATCAGCAACTAGCCAACTTGGGGGTTGAGGTCAAAAGAGACTACGTAAGTAATACAAGGACATAAGGCCTGAAGGTGTTACTAGCGGAGACACGTTTATAAAGTAGACGTCCCCGGCTCCAGAGCACTCTCCCACGCTTCCCAGGCCAGGTTCCAGACACCGCACCTGACCCAAGATGGGACCTAGTGGAGGCCCAGGAACAGCTTGGCCTGCTCGCACGATGGACCGGATCACGCCGCCGGGCTCGAGCTTCTTGAGAGTCCGACTGACTCGGCTTAGCTTCGACATGATGTAGGATTTTTCTTAGTTCGCGTCGGAGAAGCAAAGAACTAAGCTTTGAGCGCTGCCATTTTCGGTCAGAGGTCAAGGGCCCGCGTGTTGGACTAGGGTAAGTGAAGCCAAAAAAGAACAGTCTTGTTTCAGATATACAGCTCTCCAACTAAAAACGAGTTATGGAATTTAAAAATGAATTGAACTTTGCGCTCTGAAGGCAGGACGAGAACCTATATGGTTTCAGTACACACATTCCCTCAGCAGTGCGCACAGGCATCACCTTAGACAGCCAAACAGGAGTAAGGGACTTTGAGTCTCCGCACAGCATTGTGGGTATGTAGTTTCAGCTGCTTATCCTGAGCCTGTTGTTGGCTGTGCTCTGAGTTGCCATCTGCTGGACATAGTGATATCTTAGTGTTTGAAATGGAGCAAGTTATGCAAAGTGGGAGTCCCTTGAGTCTTTTGTTTCCTCATGTGTTTTTTCATGAAAGGCAATATGATTATAGACGGGAAACGAAATGGCAGACTGCTGCTCTTGCTGGCTACGAATCTGATTCATAGCTAGACAAAGAGTTAGGGCTAGGGTGAGGTTACTGTTTCTGTTACCTATTTCATGTTTGGCACCACAGATATTATAAGTACCTTTCAGAATTATTGTGACAGCTCAGTAACACACGTTGCTTTAGAACAATACTTGAATCAAGAAAGCATTTACCGCTATTTGTACAAAGGGAAGAAATCTTCCCGGCGCTTTGGAAACGCAGTCCCCGAACCCTCACCCCGGTCAAACCTGATCTCCCACTAGCTTATTAAGCATACTTTATTGCTTCCCTGTCTTTCCTTTTTTTTTTAATTGGAAGCAGATGATTTCGTTACTTGCTTTTTAGGGAGTGGCATTTGAACCAAGTGGTGTTTGAAGTCTTTGTTATCACTTCCTGGAGCAACCTTGTGTACCTAGGCACTTTGGGATAGCAATGGCCTTGGTAGGACTCTGACCGACAGACTCTCCCTGACCACACGTGGCTGCAAGGCTCCTCTAATTGTAGGTTGAATGCTCCATTATTTTCTACAGCAGTCCAGGATATAAGGTTCTCCAAAAGCTGATCCAGTCTCCAGACTGAGACTACTTTGAAGGAAATATCCACTAAGTCAATGTTTGAGATCCTTCCGATTCCAGGAGAATTCTCCAGTTTCTTTCTTTATAATTCCTCTCCAGTCAACCAGGCAGCCTATTATGTAGCATAGAGAGGTAGCTCTCTGGGTTCTATCATCTTCCTCTAAACCCTCTCTCACAATCCTCTCCTTTTTCTTTTCCTTTTCCATTTCCTTGTGTGTGCAACGTACATGTTTTTGCATGTGTGTGGGTGAATGTATGTAAGTGCATTTGCACATGTGTGCACACACATGTGGAGGGCCAAGGCTGATGTTAAGATCCTCTTCTATTGCTCTTCTGAGGTGGGGTCTCTTACTCAAACTGAGAGCTTGCCAGTCTAGTTCATCTTGTTAACCAGCTTGCTGTGGGGTTCTTATGTTGGCCTGGAGTTACAGGGAAGTCACCATGCCCAGATGACGTTTACCTGGGTTTCTTAAGATCCAGTCTCTGGCCCTGACTCTTTTGCAGGAAACACTTTAATCACTGAGCCATCTTCTAACCCCATCTTACCACTGCTTTTGAAAATGTTCCCAGACTTGAACTTCTCTACAACCTCCTGGCAAAGAAAGTCAGGTCCTTCGTGTGGGGATCTAAAGGCCTCCTTTTTATCACCATCTTCCATGCCAGTGCTGTGGTGCTGGCAGGAGCAGTATGTTGCCCTAAGAGACATCCCTGCCACAGGAGCTAACTGCTTGGTAGAAAAGGGGCCTAGCAGCTTCAAGTCCCTGAAACTTCCCTTGCATTCCCCCTGCATAACTCTGTAAGCTGTGGCAAAAACAACTAACATGCCGGGGTTCTCTGTGGTGCTATACCAAAATGGAGTTATCCATCCCATCAGAGAACCTCTGTGAAAGAAAGAAGGTAGACCCCCATGTTGACGACTTCTTCTTCTTCTTCTTCTTCTTCTTCTTCTTCTTCTTCTTCTTCTTCTTCTTCTTCTTCTTCTTCTTCTTCTTCTTCCTCTTCCTCTTCCTCTTCCTCTTCCTCTCCTCACCTTCTTCATCCTCCTCCTCTTCCTTCTTTTCTTTCTCCTCCACCTCCTCCTGTTCCCCCCTCTTCTTTCGACACAGTGTTTCTCTATGTAGCCCTGGCTATCCTAGAAACTGGCTTTTTAGACCAAGATGGCACCTGGTATGACACCATACCCATTGACTTTTCTAATGAAGCATAAAAGAAATGTCTATTTTCCTCATATGGAGGAAAATAGATTTAAAAAAAGATTCTGGGAGGTCTAGCTTGAGGATTAATGAGTTTCTTGGAGTTACTTACAGGAGTGTGGGAACTCATGAGCACTTGCCATTGAGAAGTTCTACCAGTCAATCTTTTCCTCTTCCTCCACCCCCTGTGGTATGTGGTAAATGAATCTATTTACCAGAGTGGGTGCATATATTTGTGCAGGTGCTCATGCACACATGTGGTTGTGAGTGTAGAGGCCACAAGTTGACACTGGATGTCTTTCTTGATCATGCTCCACCTTATTTTTGAGACAGGATCTTTCATGAACCCGGAACTCATCAATTTAGCTTGTGTGGCAGGTCAATTAGTGTCAGGGATCTCTCTGTCTCTGCTGGGCCCCCAGTACTGGGGTTACAGATGTAAACTACTGTGCCCAGCGATTTTACATTGGTCCCAGATTTTTAACATGGGTGCTGGAGATCTGATTTAAGTTTTCATACTGCGTGGCAGGTGCTTTACCAATTGAACTATTTCACCAGACTCTGAGTTTTCTTTTTCTTTTTTTGGCATGTATATGTATACTGTGGTATAAATATAAATATGCATGTCCATATGTGTGTGGGTGCACATATGTGTGCAGATGCATGTGTGAATGTGGAGTCACCTTTTGAGGCAGTATCTCTCACCTGTACCCAAAGGTTGCTGGTCCATTTAGTCTAGCTAACTTGTTCAGGGATTACATGCCAGCCACCATGCCCACTTGCTGAACCTGAATTCTGGTCTTCATATTTGCTCAGAACACACTTTATACAATGAGGCATCTCCCTAGCATTGATTTCAAGCTTTCTTGTAGTTGAAGCCTCTACTGACCACTTTGTTACAACTCTGAACCAGAACCACAAAGCCAAACTGTTCCTGACTCTCTATTCCTTGTAAACTGAGCAGTTATAAGTGCTCATTGCTTTAGGATGCATGGTTCAGTGTGATTTGTCATTCCATAATAAACAGCTGCTGTATGATCGTTATGAGGAGTCTAGGGTGGCGCCAACAGCCTGAAGCGCTCAGTTTACGTTCTTATTGAAGTGAGTTTATTAGGAGTAATTTACTGAGCTGTAGACAATTAAGGACAACTGTATTTTCCCAAGAGTTGCCACTCTCCACTTTTCATGATTCCATTTTATATGACTGTAAGTCTACAATAGAATTAATGAATTAATATAAACTGGAGCTGGCAAGATAGCAGTGGCTGCTTTTCCAAAGGACCCAGGTTTGATTCCCAGGACCCAATTGTGATTCACAGTCCTATGTAACTCCAGTTCCAGGGGATCAGATCCCCTCTTCTGGCTTCTGTAGGCACCAGGTTCATACATGGTGCATAGATATACATGCGGGTGACACATATGGACATACAACTGGATATGATCAAACACACTTGTTTTTTCTTGTTTTGATTTGTTGTGTTTGTTTGTGGCACTGTTTCTCTGTGTAGCCCTGACTTTCCTAGAACTCACTGTGTAGACCAAGCTGATTTCTGCCTCTGCGTCTGCCTTCATAGTGCTGGGATTAAAGGTGTGCACCATTATGCCCAGCTATGACTCACACTTTTAATCCTCGCACTTGTGAGATAGAGGCAGGTGAACCTCTGTGTCTGGGGCCAGGTCTACACAGTGACGCCTAGGCCAGCCAGGGCCATCCTATATCAACACTCCCCAAAAGAAAACTTACCACTACAACAAACAAACAGACAAACAACCAACCCGCAGTGCACACTTATGATCTCATCGTTTCTGAAGGATCTGGACTCTAGGCATGGCTGGGCAGGACGCTCTGCTTAGGGGCTCACGGAGTGTCATGGGTGGCATTGGCTGGATCTGTGATCTTCTCTGGTGGTATTAGGGCTGAAAACTTTTCTTTCTGTTGTCTACTGGCTGAAAGCCATCCTTAGCTCTTCGACAAAAACCCCAGTTTGTTTCTTTGTTTTGTTTTGTTTCGTGTTTTTGAGACAGGGTCTCACTATGTAGACCAGGCTGGCCTTGAATTCACAGAGATTTCCTGCCTTGGCTTCCAAGTGCTAGGATCAAAGGTGTGTGCCAGCACACCTGGCTTGACCTCCATTTTTTGACATATGGGCTCCCTTGTTATATCAGGATTAATGAAGGCAATTTGGAAATAAAAGAAAAGCCAGACAGCCTCTCCAGAAGCAGATTTTCCTTTCATCAGAACAATGAAAGAGGCTTTAAGGTACTTAACCCTTGACCCTGACCACAGCAGCTCCCTTCTTCAAGGAGGACGACTCCTCCATGACAAGTGCTATGACCTTAGGATCAGGATTACATCATGTGCATGACAGCATGCACACCCCATCACTCTTCCTATACTTATGGTCAGAAGCAAGTCACAGCTCTTACACTCAAGGTGGAGGAACTGTACAAGGGAGTGGGTACCAGAGAGCAAAGGTCGTGGGGACCCTTGAAGACCCTGTCTCATATGTCCTTTAGGATACTGTCAGTAAACTTCTGATGGCCTTCGGCAGGGCTGACAGTCAAGTCTAAAAGGAAATGAAGAACCTGTCACTGGATCTCAGGGCAAGCAAATGTTGAAACACTGCCACCCATGACAAAGTACAAAGTAAACATGCCTGAGGAACCGTGAGGCGTGGCACAGGAGTTCCTACCCGAAAAGTTGAAAGTATCGCCCCATTTTGATTCTTGCTTAGATTAAATATTAGAGGTGAGATGTAAACTGGTAACGGCAGTGCCAAATGAAAGAGAGGTAGGATCTGATGGTTTTGAAAACTTCCAGCCTGCAACCATTAACAAGCAGCTTCTGGGGAAAGATGAAGAAGGAGAAGAGGAGGAGGAGGAGGAGGAGGGGGGGAAGGGGGGAGGAGGAGGAGATGACGGTTTCAGTTGTGGCAGGAAGTTGAAGTCAAGCCTATAAAGACTGGCATGGTGCCTCCTATAATCCTAGCACTAGGGAAACAGAGGCAGAAGATAAGGGGATCAAAGTCAGCCTTGGCTTTCCAGTGCGTTCTAGGTCAGAACAGGCTATGTTTGAGGCTCTGTAATAGGCCTGGCAGAAATGAAGACATTTCAAAGAGAAACCTGTAATTCTCAATTTCACTATCAGACTATTAAACAGTTGATCCTTGCCGGGCAGTGGTGGCGCACTCCTTTAATCCCAGCACTTGGGAGGCAGAGACAGGCGGATTTCTGAGTTCAAGGCCAGCCTGGTCTACAGAGTGAGTTTCAGGACAGCCAGAGCTACATAGAGAAACCCTGTCTTGAAAAAAAAACAAAACAAAACAAAACAAAACAAAAACAAACCAGTTGATCCAAAGACATGAAAATTTCCCCAGGAATTTCATGCAGGGAGAAGGAAGAGGCACCAGCTAGAGGGGTACTTACCTCCCAATAAGAGATTTCAGGAAGTTCTCACTTGCCAGAGCACCTTCCATGAGGAGACTGAAACCCAGGGGATGATGGCCAGATGGAGGGCGGGGCCACAACTGACTGGGATTGTTTACACATGCGTGCATAACCTTGCTCCTCTATTTCAACTTTAATCTCATTTCAGAACTCAAAATATAGACTTGAGTTCACTGGATTTTTTTGTCCCTATCCCCAGTGTGGCTAACACTGAATAATTCACCTTTGTCTTCTATCCACGTTTAATTGGTTCATTGAGGATGGGTGGCTGGACCTGACTTGAGGCACAGCCTGTGACCCCTGTGAACTGTCAAATAGCCAAAACCAAAAAACTAAGATGAGAGAAAAAGACACTAGGTAAGATAATAAATGTTTGTGATTTTATTTATTTAGTGGTACTGGGAGCTTGAATTTAGGCCTCCTCATGCACCAGGCAAACGCATCATTGCTGGGCTATGTCTTCACCTTTCTTTTCCACTTTTTATTTTGAAACTCACTCTCACTGAATTTCCCAGGGTGGCCTGGAAGTCCTCTCTATCATGGGCAGGCATGAATTGCCATCCCCCTGCCTCAGCCTCTCAGGTAAGTAACTGGGAGGGCAGCGCTATGCCACTAGGAATTGTAAGTGCTTATTAGTTCAGTTGTTAAATTCATTGTTTTAAGACGAGGTCTCATTATGCCACCCAGGCTGGCCCAGGCTGAACTCACAGAGACCCATCTGTGCTTCTGCCTTCTTCTCTCTTTTTTTTTTTTTTTTTTTGGTTTTTTGAGACAGGGTTTCTCTGTGTAGCCCTGGCTGTCCTGGAACTCTGTAGACCAGGCTGGCCTCGAACTCAGAAATCCACCTGCCTCTGCCTCCCAGGTGCTGTGATTAAAGGCGTGCGCCACCACTGCCTGGCTGCTTCTGCCTTCTAAGTCCTGAAATTAAAGTGTGTACCAAACAAAGTTCAGTATTGCCATTTTGTTTGTTTGTTTGTTTGTTTGTTTGTTTGAAGACAGAGTCATACCACATATGTCAGATGGCATGGACTCACTCTGTGGACCAGGGTGGCCTCCAACTCACAATCTTTCTATCTCAGCTTCTCAAGAGCTAGGATTCAGGGCATGCACCACCTCACTGTAACTATCAGAAGGGAAGATATTTTAGGTAGGGATACTTGTCCTATCAAACTATTAAAATGATGGACTCCAAAGGATTACAATTTCTCCAGGAATCTTATGCCAGGAGAAGGGAATGGCTGAAGCCTGGTGCCAGTCAGAGGAGGAGCCTGCCTCCCATAGGTGAATTCATGGAGTTCTGACAAGTTATCAGGCCACCTGGTAGGACACATTGTGTGTCAGTGGTGGGTGGGGATCTACCTGGACCAGGACCACTTAGTTATGCATATCTCTTGCCCTATATTTAAACCTAAACCTTATGCCAGTACGTGGAGGCTACACTGAGAATCACGATTTCTCTCCTCAATATGGTCACATGGATAAGTCTTCTTTCTGTACATATTACTATTATTTGTCTCTTTAATTAGCATGTTGAGGGTGGAAGACAGAGCCTAGTTTATTGGGACTGCCAGAGCCCAGATTCTAAAAGTTCCAGCGACAGCAGCTGGCTGATCCTTTATTTATTATTTATTTAATATAGTCAGACACCGAGCTGAGCTGTTCCCAGCAACATTTGTGTTTAATCTTCGCTGTGATCTCCTGTGCAGCATCAGACACATCATTTGCAGAAACCATTAGCATTTCCAGTGTAAAAGAGAGTATAAGTTATAACATTCATCACCTTCTTTAAAGATTTATTTATTTATATATTTAATGTATATGAGTACACTGTAGCTGTCTTCAGAAAGACCAGATGAGGGCATAGGATCCCATTACAGATGGTTGTGAGCCACCATGTGGTTGCTGGGAATTGAACTCAGGACCTCTGGAAGAGCAGTCAGTGCTCTTAACCACGGAGCCATCTCTCCAGCCCTCATCACCTTCTAAAAGCAGAAGCCAGCAAAAATTTTAAGGGTCCAGCCATCAAGAGTTTTAGACTGGAGAACTCTTCTACATCTCACAAGTACTCAGTCTTATGGGGTATCTGTGACAATAGGCACATATAACAAGTTAAGGCATTCTCTATGGGGGTGGAGAGATGGCTCAGCAGTTACGGAGGACCAGAGTTCAGTTCCAGAACCCACACCAGGCAGATCACAATCACCTGTAACTCCAGCTCTAGGAGGCTCCAGCTCCTGTGGCTTCTGCGGTGCCTGCATTCATGTGCGTATATCCACACAATATGTACACATAATTATAATTAACAATAATAAAAAATTTAAAAGTATGATCTACAAAAGCACGTCGCAAGCCGGACTTGCTTTGTGTGCTGCAGTCTCTCAAGCCTGTTCTGCAACGGAGAACCTCTTTTCATCCTTTGACACCTGAGCAGCATAGCTCAGTACATTTTGGCTTTTCCAGTCATTTCAAATTTCAACTGGGTCTTCTTTATTTTATTTTATTTGTTGTTGAATTAGCCCACACCCACACATATTGTGTCAACTGGCTATGAAGGTGTGTCTCTGCATTTCCAGTTGTTAATGTCTCCTCAGTAGCCAATGAATCTTTTTGGTTATCTGGTCTTTGTGACCTATTATTACACGCTATCCTGTCTTCTGGCATGATGAGGATTTATAAACCCCTATTATAGTTTGGTTATGCAGTCCAAACTGACTTATACAGATTGACAGATGCCTTTCCCCTGCTCAGGCATAGAACAGAGACTCAATATTAGGTGATTTGTGCATAATACACATTTCATACAGGTGTTAATACATAAATTTCTTACAGTATTAGTTTTAAAAGTTGTGTGCTTTCAGAACAAAATGACCAGACACTAGTGAAGCTAAAGTGGCCCTGACAAGATTCATCCTTGAGGATGCTGAGATGTATATCTGTTTCATCATCCTGCCAGGTCCAGATGTTTCCTCAAAAGTCTGCATCCAGGACAGCTTCAAAGTGGCTAGCCCCAGGTGATCTAGCCTCACAGACTGCCTCAGCTAGGCCTGCACATTTCTAGCCCCAGATGATCCCACAGAGCCTGGACAGTGATTGAAACAGCCAGTTTTCCCAGGACTGAGCCAGCATCCCAATTTTCTTTGGGTCCCCAAAGATGTTGTCACCCTCAGCAGCAAGAACACAGTCTAAAGAACACAAAGCCCCCATTCCTGTGAGAGGTAGGGTGGGTAGTTGTTGTCGGTTGTCGGTCATTTGGTGGGGTTGTTTGCAGTTTTGTTGGTGGTTGTGGTCAGGGAAGAGACAAAAGAAAAGAAATTAGATTCAGAGATCTCTTTCTCTCTCTTTCCTTCCCCTAATCCTTCTTTCTCTCATATCTAGTGTTACGGGTGAAACTAGAAGGGGAAAATGGGGGTTAAAGAGAAATGAAGGGTGGATTTTATATCTACTTTTAGACTACAAAAGCAACAAGTCTCAAATACTTTAGATTTGTATAGATTTTTATATGATGATAGAAAATTTAAAGTTATGAAGATCTATTCAGATTAACAAAGGCTAAATTTAAGATGTATGTCTACCACTTATGTCTTTGCTTATTGCTCAACACCAAGCTACAAAAATTCAGTTAAGTAACAACATATGTTTGATAAATAAGCTATATTTGATAATGCATTCAGAACTATACTTGTAGTCATGCTAGGTACTGATATAGTTGATTGTAGGAGTAGGCTTTATTTGGCCTCCTATGTATGTTTTCAGAGTTAAGCAAAATAAGTAACTAGAAACAAGCTAAGTTTGTCTATTTAGATGTAGTTTAGATAGATAGATGGTCCTCAAAGACTTCAGAAATCTGCAGAGTTGGGGCTTGAGAGATGGCTCAGCGGCTAAGAGCACTGACTGCTCTTCCTAAAGGTCCTGAGTTCAATTCCCAGCAACCACATTGGTGGCTCACAACCATCCCTAACAGGATCCAATGCCCTCGTCTGGTGTGTCTGAGACAGCTACAGTGTACTCACATACATAAAATAAATAAGTAAATCTTTTTTTTAAAAAAAGAAAGAAACCTGCAGAATATGGCACTTAAAATGTTTAATAAAACAGCTTTTTATGATAGACAGACACATTAGTTCCTGGCAGCACTCTTAATATCCTCCGAAGATGATGGGCAAAGAAGATCACCATCTGGAATTTGCTTTAAATGTGGCAAAGCTGGCCATTGGGCTACAATCAGCCCTTTCCCTTGACTGCTGACAGCATGCCATCCAAACTGTGGACAAGCTGGACACTGGGGAGTCAATTGTCCCACTTTGCCTAGGCAAGGTAGGACAGTCCTCCCAGGTTCCAGCTTCACAAAAAAGTCTGTTAGATTTTCTGGGCCTGGTGACTGAAGACCTGATGCTCCCCTCCGACACAGAGGAAACTTGGGTGACTGTCCAGATAGCCAGGAAGTCCTGTCATTTTTATCAGATTCGGAGGCTGCTTGCTCTGCCCTTCTTGTTTACTCAGGTGAAATTCATCCTTCTCAGGTCTCCAGTGAAGTTGAAGACTAGACTAGTTATAGTTTTATCCATTTAGCAGCAGAAACCAAGGCTTCTGCTGCCTTCTCAGTTCTCTTCCTGTGTAAAACTCAGGCCACGGGCCTCACTCTCCTAGAGCTGCATGTCTGTCTTACAGTCTACCTCATTACCAGACTCAGAAGAATAAGAAGCTTAAGTTGTGAAGATTTCAGAACATGGTTTAGGGTCTAAGAAGGTTGGTAAATGCAAGCGATGAAGGTTGAAGGACCTAGAAAGGTGATAAGAAAGTGATTCAAGGTATATAAAAAGAGTGAAATGTTTCAGATAGATACTGGAATATTTTTTCCAAAGTTGCCAGATATAAATGAACTAAACATTGTAAACATAATTCTGACCCTGATAGTTCTCATAGTTGTTCTTGTTGTATATATTTTATTGATGTTAGAGATAAAGCTACTTCTTCGACTAAAAGGGGGAGATGCTGAGATAACTTTCCCTCACACATATTATATAAAATGGCTATGAAGGCGTGTCCCTGTATTCTCAATTGTTAATTGCTGTGCCGGGGCACCAGGCTGGCAAGATATGTAAATGTGTGTTGCTTCCTCACTTGCCTAAAGAGAAAGGCAAGCTGCGTGGAGGAGGTCATGTGAGGAGCTTGTAGTCCTCAACACTACTGATGCTGAGTGGTTCAGGGTAAGCTATGGAATCTCTCTCACTATGCTAATAGCTTTTTTGTATGAGAAAGAAGCCTGGTATTTGAGCAATAAAGTGCTGGTGGCTGAAGCTGTGGCCCAGGAAGTGAGATCAAAGGGACTGAGAGAGAATGAGAGGGGGGTGGGGGCAGAGAGTGCTACAGGAAGAGACACAGTGGCAGGAAGTCAGGTGGAGTCTGGGGGGCTAGCTGACAGACTGCCCCAGCAAACAGGCCAACAGCCTCATACTATAGATATATCTCCATGTTTTTGTTCTTAAACCCCAGGTGGGACCCCTGAAAGCCCTGCAATAATTGTTTTGGTTTATTTATTTTTATGTGTATAAATGTTTTGCTTGCATGTATATACGTATACCACAAACACAAAGCTGGTGCCTGTGAAGATCAGAAGAGGACATTGGTTCCCTTGGAATTCAAGTTACTGATGTTTGTGAGCCATCATATGGGTTCTGAGAACTGAACTTGGGTCCTCTGCAAGAACAACAAGTGTTCTTAATCATGAGCCTTCTCTTCAGCCCCTCAGCTCAGCCTTGAGTCATCCATCTTCTCTCAAACTTGTGATGACCTCGATGACCACGGGGTGATTCCCTAGACTCATAGCACTGGGGTGAGCCAGAGGCCCGGACACCAGTGTCTCAAGAACCTAGCTGTCTTCCATGTTAGATTCTACAGAGATACTTGCATTTTGCTGTTCTGCTCGTCAGACCCGGGTATCCTGGGCCTTCTTCTCAACTATAGTCCCTTATGGACCTCCTGACCTCTCTGTCTTCTGAAGCATATAAATTCCAAGACTTCCCCATGTCACTAATACCTTGATTAGCTGTGGTGGCCACAGCACAAAATACTGCTGTCACCCTGACTCTATGGATTCTTGATGGAGTGATAGCATGTAAGGCCAGATCTCTTCTGGCTTTGTCTTCCCAAATCCATCTGAGGGGCCTGTGTCTCCCAAGCCAACCTTCTGGCCTCCAGCATAGGCTTAAGGACAGGTCATTCAGTTCTCCCTTGTCTCTCCCAAATGCCCAGCCAGGAGTTTGCTGCTGTTGCTTTTTCTTTGTTGTGGTTTCTTTATTTTTAAAAAAGATTTATTTTACGTGTCTGTATGTGTACGTGTGTCCATGTGCATGCAAGTACCCACACAGGTGTTTAAAGGGTGTCAGAGCTCCTGGAGCTGGAGATATAGGCAGTTGTGAGCTGCCTTATGTTGGTGCTGGGAACTAGACTGCTAAGTCATCTCTCTAGACTCCTGTTTTGTCTTGAGACAGCATCTCGTTTGTAACCCTGGAACTGGCTGGCCTGGAACTCACTATGTGACCAGGATGGCTTTGAAAGTACAGCAAGTGAAATCCACTTGCTGATATCTCTTGAATGCTGGAATAAACTGGTGGTGTTGGAGTCCTTCCACTCCCCACCTGGACTGTGCCCGTATCAGGTATACCTGGAAACTGTAACCCAGAAGAAACCTTTGTGTCTTGGCAAACTCTCAGTCCTTTCCTGTAGCCTGTTGTTGGGTGGTAACAATGGGAGTTCCAGTTGTTGGCTCTGTACTTGTGAAACCTGAAGCAAGCTTCCCTCCCTCTCTGGGGCTCCATTTCCTCATATGTAAACTGAAGTCATGAGGGCCTTCTGTTGCAGACAGAGTGTTGGGACAAGAGGGGGCTGCCTCCATACTACAGGCCTTCAGAATTGAAGCCCACCTCAAGCGAGGGATTTGTGTGGCCTTCTGGGTGGCATCTAGGAGGTTCCTGTATGACCAATGAGTGAGTTTCTTTGGCTGCTAGGCCTCAAAACAGTTGGCAAAGCAGTTGGTGTTCTTAGGCAGGGAGTTAGTGGGGTGGATGTGGGGCTTAGAGAGTCTGGAGTTTGGGAGTGAGACTGCATTTGTTCCCTTCCACTCATCCTCTGTGGCAGAAGTCACAGGCCACGTCCTCTGCACATAGGTCCTGATTTCTTCATAAAACACGTTTACAAACTCAGGGTTTTAGGGCAGAGGTGTACCTCAGTTGGTAGAGTGCTAGCCTAGCACCTACAAATCACTGAATCACCGTGTTTGATCCCAGGCACTGAATAAACTAGGTGTGGTGGCTCACACCTGTAATCCTGGCACTTGGAAAGTGGAGGCAGGGGACTCAGAAGGTCGTCTTCTGAGACTGAGTTCAAGGGTAGCCTGAATTGCATAGAACCCTGCCTCAAAACAAATGAAAAAATTCATGGATTAATTGGCCACTGGGATATTGTTCCAGACCAGGAGATACTAAGCCGGAGAGACAGCATCTGAGCCTTTATTCTTCCATCTCTAGTTCATGGCAGCTTTCAACACCAGGAGTTCGTCGGGTTTGGCAGCCTTTGCTTTCAATTCCAGCTTTTGGGAGGCAGAGGAAAGCAGGTCTCTGTGAGCTGCTCAGGAGGTTAGCCTGATGTACATGGTGAGCTCCAGGCCATTCAGGGCTACACAGTGAGACCCCTGTCTCAAAACAAACTAACAAAATAAGGGGGCTAGAGAGATGGTTCAGTGGTTAAGTGCAATGACTGCTCTTTCAGAGGGCCTGGGTTTGATTCTTAGCACTGACAGGGTGCCTCACCACCACGTGTAACTCCAGTCCCAGGAAATCTGAGTTTCTGGCCTCTGCTGGCACCAGGCAGGCGTACAAATAGTGTATACACAGACATACGCAGAAGCAAAATACTCATATACATAAAAATAAAATAGATTTAAAAATTTAAAAGAAAACAGACAACAACAAAAATAAAGCGAGAAGTTCAAGGGCTGGAGATGTTGGTCAGTGCCCATGGGCCAGATCCTCTCTTGGTTCCTCTTTAGCAAGCCATTTCTGTAAATCTGTTTCGTGGCGTCGAGGGCAAAGGTGACAGGACACAATTATTGTACTAGCCTTCCAGGGATTACAGGACTTAATTTGTTTAAATTCAACCCAGAGAGCCTGATACAGACAGAAGAAAAAATTTAAAAGCCTGTGACCCTGAGGGACCGAGCACCCAAAGTCGGCTTTCCTTGGGAGCTTTGCAAAGGATAGGAGCGTGCTGTTGAAAGGGGAGGGCAGCGGTGCGTGTCTCTGGACACCAAAGAAGCCAGAGCTCACTGATGGTTGCACAGAGAGAAAGTGGTCGAGCTGAATTGGAAGACAGATCTGCACTTAAGACAACCGCAGTGGCTTTCCTCAGCCTCCGCGGGTGACGCACCTTCCTCTGCCTCTTCTAGTAGTTTCCTTCCCTCTGTTTGCTCTGGGCTTCTCTGTAATTCCGAGGTTTCCCCATATGGGAGACGGGGTCTTGGAGCAGGAGGTGGGCAGTCGCCAGTTTTAGGTTGGGAAAAGGAGCCTCTAGATTACTGTATGAAAGAAGGCTCCGGTCTCGGGTATACCCTTGAATGAGGGTGAGGTGTCCGGAGCCAGGAATAAGAGAGGGGTCTTGTAGACCAAGGGGAGTCCCTCAACCAGCCAGGAGAGGATAGGGACTCCTACAGTGGGAATCGCGAGCGGAACTTCTTTGGTTCCAGTGGCGGGACTCAGTAAGGGGCGAGGGTTCCTGAAAAACCTCTAGCTTCGTAGACTACAACTAAGCAAAGCCGCAGGAGGCGGAGCCTCGAGGTAAGGCGGGGCCTCTAGGGGGCGGGACCGGGGGCGGGGCGTGGGGGCACGGGGTGGAGCGTGGAGGTTTATGTGCACATTCCTCCCTCCTCAGGGCCTCGGGTGTCCCCGTGACGAGGCTGCACCGAGCAGCCGCGGGCCAGGCCCATCCCGCCGCAGCAGTCCCGGGGCGCAGTAGAGGTGAAGCGGGTGGGGGCCAGCAGCGCACAGAGAGCCCCAGAACGCCGCCAGGTGAGGCCGGCGAGGTGGGGGCCGGGGGACTGTGCTGGACGTGCGCTGGAGGCGTGTTTGAGTATCTAGGGGTGGCAGGGTTAAGGGAGCAGGTCTGAAGGCTGGCGCCTGTGGCTGTTAGCGCGTAGGCGCGTCCCTGCCATAGCAGGTCTTGGGTCTGCTGCGCCGGTCTGGGAACTGCCGGCGGTGCTAGGGGTGTGCGGGACTGACTGCGTGCGCGCGCGTATTTGTGAGCGGCCGCCTGGTGTGTATCTGCGTATGCGCTGGGCTGTCATTGTGCCCTTCCTGAGCACGGCGTGCGGGCCTGACTCTGCGCAGACCCTCCAACGTTGGAAGTAGGCAGCCTGCGGGCGACTGGCTCTGCTGCAGGGGGTGCCCGACTGGGGAGCGCCGCCCCCACAGGCCTCCCGAGACTGAAGCGGCCTGAGGACTGCAGACAGACACCTGAAGGAGGGAGGGTTCTGGAGGCCTGCCTGCAGTGCCAAGCCAAGAAGGGGAGACTGAGTCAGGTGGGTGGTGAGAGAAAGGCAGAAGGATAGAGGAAGGCAGGTGGATAGAAGTAGGGAGCAGAGCGGGGAGAAAAAAGACAGAAAAGGACGTACTGGGAGGACAGAGAGTCATTGAGAACAGACAGACTGACAGAGGCCTAGACGTGCAAAAAGGGCAATAAGATTAGAGTTAACACATAGATCCAAGAACCTGACAGAGGGGGTAATTGAGATCTTGGGGTTAAGAGCTTAAGCCAGATATTATGTCTGAGTCTAGAGGTAGGGTCTCTTAAGTCCTGGCTGCCCCTTTGCCAAGCACATTCCATCCAAAGTTGATATATTGTTCTAACCAACCAAAGACTCTGCCTCTGACTTTGCCATTTCTTTTTTGGTCCTGTCTCACCAGTCAGTCTCCCTCCTTGGTACCCCAGCAACCTCACCATTTAGAGGAAACGGAAGTAGTTATAATAACAAGTGTTGAAGGGACACTCTTGCCTTGGCCCAAAGGGCCTTGCATCGAGTCAGAGCTTGAGAGGAGCTGGGGTGGGAAGCTGCAAAGTTCTTTTCTCTTCTCCCACTCTGCTCAGAATGGTGCTGGAAGGAAACCCTGACGTGGGATCTCCCCGAACCTCAGATCTCCAGCGCCCGGGGAGCAAGGACTCTTGCATCCTCTCTTCTCCTGGTGAAGAAGCACTGCCAGGCGAGGAACCCATCAAGTATGGTGAACTCATCGTTCTGGGGTGAGCTTCCCTAGTCCAGGAGTGATGGGTCTTGGGGAACTGCCCCCTCAGGTCAGCCAAGACAACACTGTGCACCCACTGCTCTTCCCAGGACTCTGCTTCCTGTCACTTTCCCAAATGAAGAACAAAATTGATCAAACCCATTTCTGTGGTTTTGTTTGGGAGACAAGGTTTCTCTGTAGAGCCTTGTCCTGAAACTCTATCAATAGACCAGGGTAGCCTTGAACTCAGAAATCCACCTGCCTCTGCCTCCCGAGTACTGGGATTAAAGGCCTGCACCACAACCAGCAGCCAGAAACAATTCTTAAAACTGCTCACCACAGTTTGTAATCAGCTGAGAAAAAGAATAGCAGAACAAGTGTCTGTAAAGCACCTACCATGTATAAGTGTGGGGTAAAGAATTCTGATTCTGCACAAAACTGCTTGGTTCCAATTCTACTTCAGCAAGTTGCCAAACTTCCCTGTGCCTTTGTGTGCCCATTTTGAAGACAGAGTTGATACTAACCTCACAAAGGTTATCTGAAGGAAGGAAAGGAGGAAGGGATTTTCGTAAAGTACATAGACTGGTACCCAGCACGTACCAAGCATCTGGGAGGCAGGTAGTACCAAGCCTTTTCGTGGACATTATTTCATTTCAATCCTCACAAAGATGCTGTGAGGAAGGAGGTGAGGTAAATGAGGCTCAGAGAGGGGAAGTGACTGGTCCAAGGGAACACAGCTGGTAAATGGGAGGGCTGGGATTTGAACCCAGATCTTCCTAATTGTAGATCTATTATACTATCACTAAGTTGCAGCTCACCCTCATCTTACAGATGAGAGAGTGGAGGTTATTAGAGAGAAACTGATGGGACTTGAGGGTTGAACAGGCCCTGTCTCTTTCTTGTCTTTGCCTGCCTGGATACCTGCATCTCCCATGAACCTCTTCCCCCAGACACAGATGCTTCTCCCTCTCCTGATCAGCTGTCAGTTGGATCATGACGGAGATTGACAATACATAAAAATGGCTGTCATTTGTGACTTGTATGTGCCACCTTGCCTTTTCTCAAATACCCATAATAGTTAACTCATATCAAGACCTTTCTATAAGCGTGGCAAAAGCTGTCAAGCATTTTAAAGCACTTTATCTTATTTAGTTCTCAAAATCAACATTCCAAGGAGGTCCTGACAGATAAGTTCCATTTTATAGAGGTTGAGTGAAGAGTGGATCTGTACCAGGCGTCCTCAGCCTGCATCCTGGCCTGTCTCCCTCTAGGCTTGCTGCTGCTGCTACATGAGAAGTGCTCAGAAGGGTAAGCAGGATGTTCCTCACAGAGGAGCTTATATCTGAAAAGCAGCGGCTTCATGTCTGACAGAGGGACGGGCTGTATTTCTATCTGGGTGCAAGGCAGCTCTCTGTCCTCAGAAGAGTAGGGAAGCCTCACTGTATATCCGAGCTATTGGGGAACACATGGAAATCACACATAGTCCCGTAGTGCACATACCTGTAATCCCAGCACTCAGGAGGGAGCAACCTGGGTTGCCCGAGACCTTGTCCCCAAAATCAACAAAAAGAAGAGAGGGGGAATGAGGGAGAAAGAAGAAAAAAAGAAAATAGGAGATATAGAGAGGAACCCCACACCTCAAGAGGCAGAATCTCTGGATGGTCTAGAGAATATGGATTTTAACAAACTCATCAGGAAATTCTAATTGGTCTTATATTTAGCATCTTATTTTCTCCCCTTCCGAGCCAGGGTCTCACATAGCTCAGGCTGGCTTCCATCATTCTCCTTATGTAGCTGAAGATGACCTTGAGATCCTGATCTTCATCCCTCCCAAGTGCTGGGATTACAGCATGTGCCACCAGGCTGCACATATGGGTATGCTAGGCAAGTGCTCTACCCACTGAGCTACGTCCCCAGCTCTGTACTTGGTGGCACAGTAGAAGCTCTGTCCTTCTCCAGTGCTTTCTATGACTCTCCACTACTTAGAGAAAAGCATTCTTAGCTTGTTATTCATGTTGGTATACCACCCAAGTCACTAAATCCTAGTCTCAGTGATCTCTGCCAGTCTCAAGGCCTTGGCTCAGAACCAGATTACTTTCAGGACTTTGGCAAATCTAGGTGAGTGTGACTATAGTCCAGTGACCACAATCCGGGCTTTTTTTGTTGTTACTGTTTTTGCTTCTTCTTATTTAATTTATTTATTTTTTATTTTTAGTTTTTCAAGACGGGTTCTCTGTGTAGCCCTGGCTGTTGTTTTTGCTTCTTAGCTTGAGACAACTCATTTTTCCTCCCTGGGCCTTGACTTGTCTAATTTATAAAATAGGAAGAAAGACACTTGCCTGGCAGGACATTTTGCAGATTCCATTAGGTAATTAAAAACATGAAGGACCAGGAACAGTGGTAGCCATCCCCAGCAGCAATCAAGGCAGTGGCTCTACTCATCCTTGCTTCTCATGGTCATTCCCCCTGAATAAAAGCTGGAAAGAAATGTGGAAATTAGACATGTATGGAGATAGTGGGGGAGTGGAATTCAAAGTTGTTTTCTTCTTCTTGGTCATTTATGGACGTTGTGTGGTGAAAGACCCTTTGCTGTAGATGAAGTCTTTACAGTTCTTCAAGGCCTGGTACAGGTGTTTCCTTTCCTGGAATCCTGATCCTAGGATTATTCCCACCTCCTCCCACTGGACCTCAAGTGGACTTGACTTGTGCCTGGGTCATGGCAGGTGGCGCCTGGGTTCCTTACGAAGCTGGGTCCTTTCCTCCCCTGAGCATGCCTGTGGTGCATCAGCTCTACCACCCTCGCACCTGCTGTTACAACTGAGCATGCAGGGAACACTTGCCTCATTGAAGAAGGGACCCCCACCTCCTACCCTCAATTCAGCTGCTTGCTATTCCGGGCTTTTCTAGCTTTAGATGGCTCTAGCCCTTGTTCATCAAGGTAAGGTCTACCCCAAGTTGGCATTTTCATTCAGGTCTCTTAAGGGCTCATTCTCTCTTCCTTTCTCTCCTCCCACTATCTCCTCACCACCACATCCACAGCTACAATGGGTGTCTGGCAAGTGGAGACAAGGGCCGCCGCCGAAGTCGCCTGGCACTGAGCCGCCGGCCACATGCCAACGGAGTGAAGCCAGATGTCATGCACCACATCTCCACACCACTCGTCTCCAAGGCAAGCCACTCCTCCCAGTGGACTGAATGCCATCCTGTCCTTTGTGCCCAGGCCTAGGGCTTCAGTCTTCCTGGACCCACCTGCCATGGCCTTTGTGGAGCAGGGGAGCCCACTGTGTCATTACTCACTCCCTGCCTGTCGGCTCAGCAAGGAAATGGCGGTGATGGGTCTGGAGAGATGATGGCTCAGTAGGTAAGAGGGCCTACTGTGCAAGGGTGAGGATTTGAGTCTGGATCCCCAGCACTGGCCAATTAAAAGCACGTGTGCCTATAACCCCAGGACCGTTGAGGGCAAAGACAGGAGGATAGCTGGGGCTTGCTGGCCCTCATCCTAACCCAAACCCACAAGCTCCAGGTTCAGTGAGAGACATAAATCAGAGTGATGGTGGACACCCAATGGCCTTTGTGGGCACACCCATGTACACACATGCACATGTACCACAGGTCAGATACACCCAAGATGGTGATAACAGACGTCCTCTGCAGTGTGCCCAAGCCTTAACAGCCTCTCCGATGTTTCCTTGGCTGCCATACTCCATTTGTTGGTTACAAGTTTTACTTATTTAAGATTTTTAAAACTTATTTTTATGTGTATAGATGTTTTGCCTGCATAAATGTCTATGCTGTAAGCATGCAGTGCCTGTGGAGGCCAGAAGAAGGTATGGACCTGGAGATACAACCCTTGTAAGCTGCCATATGGGTGTTAGGAATCAAACCAGGGTCCACTGCAAGAGCAGCTAGTGATCCTAATCACTTAGTCATCACTTTAGCACCTACTGGCATTGAGATACCTTGGAGCCAAGGCTCCAAGAATGGGGTGTGGTAGTCACACAATGTATTAGTCAGGGTTCTCTAGAGAAATAGAACTTACAGAATTATCTCTGTCTGTCTGTCTGTCTGTCTCTGTGTCTGTCTATGGGAAATATATTAGTTTGGTTTACAGGCTGTGGTCCAGCTAATCCAACAATGGCTATCTGCCAATGAAAGGTCCGAGGATCCTGTAGTCGTTCACTGTATAAAGATGGATGCCTAAACTGGCCTTCACCCGAATACACACCTGAATCCCAAAAAAGTGCAATGCCAATGAAGGAATGGACTCGCTGGGAGAGGGAGAGCAAGCAGGCAAAAAGAGAACTTCCTTCCTCTATGTCCTTTATGTATAGGCAGCCAGCTTAAGGTGTAGCCCAGATTAAAGGTGTATCTTCCCTCTCCATAAGATCTTGATTAAAGGTTTGTCTTCCCACCTCAAGTATCCAGTGGTAGGTCTCACCACTTCACATGATTTAATTAAGCAAAAATCCCTCACAGGTGTGCCCAGTCATTGGGTTTTAGTTCATTCCAGATACAGTCAAGTTGACAATTAAGAATAGCCACTACACACAATACCACAGAGAAACCTTTGGCTTCAGAGAGTTGGTGTAGGAGTTAAGTCTCTGCTGTTTGCAGCCGTGTGGTTGAGGGCCAGTTCTCCTCTGACTTGTAATTTCCAACTGTAAAAATGGAACAATAGGCACTTTTTTTCTGAGGTAACTGGAGGATTAAACAAGAGAACCAGCTAAGAGCTCCTTCTATACAAGTCTCCTCTGTACAGGACAGAGCCGCCCCTTCCTGGGAGTGGCTATTGGGCCTGGAGCTGGCCTCTGGCTCAGAAGTTTACACCTCTCCTGTACCCTGGGAAGTGACTGCCTTCTCTCCACCAGGCCCTGAGTAACCGAGGCCAGCACAGCATCTCATACACACTGTCCCGGAGCCACTCAGTCATAGTGGAGTACACACATGACAGCGACAAAGACATGTTCCAGGTATGTCCAGCCCCCCAGGCCCTGGGTTCTGCAGGTGTTCATGATCAGGCCATAGGCACAGGGCACTCACTGTAGTGGATTGCCCTTCAGATGGAAAAGTAGGCTGTCTTAGACTGGGTTGCTGACTTTGCAGTCAATAGCAAGTCAGCACCCCTCAGAGATGAGACTCCTGGAGCGTAGGAGGCTATATGGCTTTGAAGTTCAGAATATAGGATGAAGCCTCATCATGCCTAGGTTTAGGTGCTGGCTCTGTGCACTTACCAGTGGGTGACTTTAAGCAAGAGTCATTTAACATCTCTGAGTCTTGTGTTCCTCATCTGTAAAATGAGGTCCATAAAGTGACTGAGGTCTTGAACATAAAATGCTTAGCTTAGGCCTAGAGAGCTAGGTTAGAGGTTAAGAACATTTCTTGCTCTTGCAAAGAACTCAGGTTCAGTTCTCAGCATCCACATCTGCTGGCTTACAGCTGCCTGTTACTCAGTTCCAGGGGAGCCCTTGCCCTCTGGCCTACATAGGTGCTTGCACACATGTGATGCAATAAAGTCACTCAGAAACACAAACACATACAAATATAATAAGCAGAGTGTCGTAGCCTACACCTTTAATACTAGCACTTGGGAGGTAAAGATAAGTGAATTTGAGGCTAGCCTGCTCTACATAGCCAGTTCAAAGCCAGTGCAAGCTACACAGTGAGACCCTGCTTAACAAAAGCAACAGCAACAAGAGCTGGGTGGTGGTATACACCTTTAATCCCAGGAAATGGGAGGCAGCGGCAGGCAGATGTCTGAGTTTGAAGCGCCAGCCTGGTCTACAGAGCAAGTTCCAGGATAGCCAGGAATACACATAGGGAAACCCTGTCTCAGGAAAAAAATTTTTTAAAGAAAAAGCTTATCCTATGATAGATACATTCTTTTTTTAAAAGATTTATTTTTATTTTATTTATATGAGTACACTGTCACTCTCTTCAGACACACCAGAAGTGTGCATCAGATCCCATTACAGATGGTCGTGAGGCATGTGGTTGCTGGGAATTGAACTCAGGACCTCTGGAAGAACAGTTGGTGGTGCTCTTAACCGCTGAGCCATCTCTCCAGCCTGATAGATACATTCTTACTAAAACTTAATTCACTGCTAATGTTCCAGAGTGTCACCTTTTAATTCGTCTATCAATTAAGTGAGCTAGTTTTTACTGAGTAGGATATTTCTCAGAACTGTGGGGCCACAGAGCAGAAGTTGGTTTACACCATAACTGATCAGATGTAAGAAACCTGCATGCAAGCTCACAGGGTCGACTCTAGAGAGTTGTGGTGTGCACTATTCTCTTTGGGACTAGCATCTTCATTTTTTGGTGGCTGCTGAGACACTGGGTAAGAACACTGTGAAATTAGCCTGTGCATGTGTTCTGGCCTCCTCTCCTCATAGATTGGCCGCTCTACTGAGAACATGATTGACTTTGTGGTAACAGACACATCTCCTGGTGGAGGGGCTACAGAGGGCCCTTCTGCCCAAAGTACCATCTCCCGCTATGCCTGCCGAATCCTCTGTGACCGCTGGCCACCCTACACTGCCCGCATCTATGCTGCTGGCTTCGATGCCTCTTGCAACATCTTTCTTGGAGTGAGTGATTCCCCACACATGGCTCGCCCTTCAACAGAGAGAGCTGAGGAGAGGGAAGCTGGGTAGATGCTGTATCCTTGAGGGATGGGCCAGCACATAGCCATCCTTTGCATCACTCTCTTGTAAGGCTTAGCAGCCCATTTCTTGAGGAAGCAAAGTGAAGAACAAAGAGGTCAGGTAGTGTCCACGACCTGAAATCCTCTCTGGGAAACCGCAGACCTCGAAGGTGGGGGGACACCATCTCTGGCATGTAGCCTTTTGGGATCTCTTGGAGTTCTGAGCTTATCCTTCATGTGGTCCTAGGAGCGGGCAGCCAAGTGGAGGACTCCTGATGGTCTGATGGATGGCTTGACAACCAACGGGGTTCTGGTGATGCACCCAGCAGGTGGCTTCTCCGAGGACTCTGCCCCGGGTGTCTGGAGGGAGATTTCTGTCTGCGGGAATGTGTACACCCTGCGGGATAGCCGGTCAGCCCAGCAGCGGGGGAAGCTGGTAGGTGGCCTCCTCCATTTCTCCACCCTTCCCAGGCCCCCAGCATCAATTCCGTGCCTTTCCATGCTGGGAGATGATCTACAGCACTCTCCAAGGGAGTCAGTCCCACTAGGCTCTGCTGGGTGAGCCCAGGCTCAGGCAGTTCCTGAGATTTGTCACTTACCCCACAGGCAGGACCAGAGCAAGGTCCCTAGGTACACTTTTATACTGCTGGGGAGCCAGCAGGTGACATGAAATAGAGCCATGCAAATGCACTGTGTGGAACCAAATGGCTCCAAGGCTGCCAGCACTTAGAAAATCACACGCTCTTCCAAGGGTGACACTTGGCCTGGGCATGAGCAGTTTATAGCCCAGAGTGTTGGCAGCTTATAGTGTGTCTGTCACATTTGGGGAGGGTGTTATTATTCTCTCCCAGCAGGAGTGAAAGGGCCTTTGGAGTAGTTCTTACACTGCTGGTCTAGAAGTGCCCCTTTGGTGCTACTTGGAGCACTAATGTTGGGAGCTGGGAGTAAGTTCTAGGAAAACAATAGGGCCATATTCATTGACTGGACCACAGAATTCTCCCCAGATGTCAGCACACAGGAAGATTATGAGTTGTCAGCCAGCCTAGGCAGATAGCAAGAGCCTGTCTCAAAATCAAACCAGGGGCTAGAGAGATGGCTCAGTGCTAAGAGCACTGGCTGTTCTTCCAGAAGACCCAGGTTTAATTCTCAGCACCTACTGACAGCTTACAGTCATTCATAATTCTAGATCTAGGGGATCTAATACCCTTTTCTGGTCTCCATGGGTACCAGGCACGCATGTAATGCACAGACATACATGCAGGCAAAATACCCATAAAGTTAAAAATTAAAAAAACAAACCAAACCATGCACATGAATGCAACACAGACATGCTCGTTATGTGCCCACTGTATACAGGCATTGGCCCATGTTTTTTTCAGTTGACTTATTTAATCTTCACAAGGCCCACTTGAGATATGGAATCCACTTTGAGGTCCAGGAGACCAAGATACAGAAGTTAAATTATTTACTTGGTAACACTGGTAAGTGAATGGCAAGATCAGGATTCAAAGCCGGGGAGTGGTGGCACACGCCTTTAATTCCAGCACTTGGGAGGCAGAGACAGGCGGATTTCTGAGTTCGAGGCCAGCCTGGTCTACAGAGTGAGTTCCAGGACAGCCAGGGCTACACAGAGAAACTCTGTCTCGAAAAAAACAAAAAACAAAACAAAACAAAACAAAGAAACAAAAAAAAGATCAGGATTCAAGCTGAAGCTCTCTGGCTCCAGAGTTCTTGTGGTGACCCATGGCCTGTGGGACAGCTGCTTTGGGCTCAGTACCCGTATTCCCCATGGGAGGTATCTTCTTTCTTTGACATATTCTACTTCTGCCATTTTGGGAGAGCTTTGGAAAACGTTTCAGAAAAACTTTGCTTTGGGCCAGACCTCCTGATTTGACCTGTGAAGATACCTAACCCCGGGTCGTGCTGAGAGTAAGGGGCTGTATGTATTTGGGGGCATCTGTCTTCCTTGTGTCAGCTGGCCTGCTGGCCTAGGGTGTTCTCTTCAGGGAATGTCACTAGCCAGATAGGTGGCTTCTCTGGGGTGAGGCTGCCTGACGGCAGGGCCAGAGAGCTCTTGGGCTAAGGCCTTCTGCTGCCTCCGCCAGGTGGAAAACGAATCCAACGTCCTGCAAGATGGTTCCCTCATCGACCTGTGTGGAGCCACACTGTTGTGGCGCACTCCGGCAGGGTTGCTGAGGGCACCCACACTGAAACAACTGGAGGCCCAGCGACAGGAGGCCAACGCAGCTCGGCCCCAGTGTCCTGTGGGCCTCAGCACCTTGGCCTTCCCCAGTCCAGCCCGTGGCCGCACAGCACCTGACAAGCAGCAACCCTGGGTCTACGTCCGTTGTGGTCACGTCCATGGCTATCATGGCTGGGGCTGCCGGAGGGAGCGAGGCCCCCAGGAGCGTGAATGTCCTCTCTGCCGCCTTGTGGGACCCTATGTGCCTCTGTGGCTCGGCCAGGAGGCCGGTCTCTGCCTGGACCCCGGGCCACCCAGCCACGCGTTTGCACCCTGTGGCCACGTCTGTTCTGAGAAGACTGCCCGCTATTGGGCCCAGACGCCGCTGCCGCACGGCACCCATGCTTTCCATGCGGCCTGCCCCTTTTGTGGGGCTTGGCTCACCGGTGAGCTTGGCTGTGTCCGCCTCATTTTCCAGGGGCCTCTGGACTAGGCTCTCCAGGGTCCTTGCTGCCATGCCCGCCTGCCCACCCAGGTCCCCCATCTCCTGCTGTTCAGAGGGAGCCCTGCATGTGGGACTCTGCCTGCTGGCAATAACCACACCAGTTGGACGCATTGGACAGGCTGTGGCTCCCCCCTCAACTCTAGCCTCTAAGAGGGTCCCTGAGATCTCTATCCCAGTCATACTGATAGGGACTTTAGAACCAGCTCTGCCTCAGGCTGATGGAGGGCACCCCATGTCCCTGTCCTCCCTGGGATACCCTACATCATGCCGCATACACTGTGCCCCTGGGGGAATGAAGGGGCCATGGCCCCTGACTTCCAGCTTAGACTGGTTGTGCCCTGAACCTGCCAATCCAGTAACAGCTATCCCTCCCTCCTGCTGCTGCCGTGGGTTACTCTATAAACCTTGCTGCTCAGCTGCCCTTAAAGATCCACGTGTCCCAAATGCATGCAATAAATACCTCCACCCCCGGTGAGTAAGTAACAAGTGGGCAGGCAGGCTGAGATCAGTATTTGCTGACTTCCAGTACAGGCAGGATAGTGATGGGGGGGGGGGGGGGAACGACACATGGACAGTCAGGTTCTCTACCTAGTGGAGGGTGAACAGCTTCATGTTTGTGTGGATCAGGGAATTCTAGGGCTGGAGAAAAGCCCTTGCTGGGTTTGGGAAAGGAAGAGACTCCGTGGAGGGAGTAAAACAGGAGTTCAGCCTCCATGGGGACTTGGAATCTTCCAGGCCCACAAGGTAAGGGCTCTGTACCCTCTTGGCATAGGTTTAGGGTAAAGAAGCAGAGGCAGAGAAACAGATTAAGGGGAGCACGGGGTGTGGCTATGCCTGGTGGTGAATTCAGATCCTCATTTATGAATAGTCAGGAGTCAAAGCTTGGGAGAGCTCATTCCTCCACGCACCGCTTCTGAACAAGGGCTACCATTGCTGAGTATTCACTGCGTGCCCCATCCCATCCTAACAGTAATTACAGCTGCAGTCACTAGTACCAGGGCTCTGCTTCCCCAAGATTTTGTTATTTAATCCTCACAGTGATCCAGGAAGGGAGGTGTCCCTACTTGGGCTCTGAGAGAGAGAATTATAATATAGTTGGAAGCTGTTATTGGAAGCCATGACTGTCCCTCTCATCATACTAAGGCTGGGAAAGACTGAGGCAAGGCAGGGTAGAATCTGTTTCATGGAAAAAGTGAAGATATCCACCTGCTCAGTGCCTAGTGCCACAAGAGCCCCAGCAATGAGCAAGGGCTTCCAGTCAGAGGAGGGACCTATGGGACTATTGCCAGAAGCTGGTTACCATATCCTGCTGGCCATCTGTACAGGCTGGGGCTGTTCTGAGAACTTGGATGGCCTACAACCAGAGCCACATCTTGAATGGCAGACACTGTAGAGACAGGATGGAGTTTGGAGGGCAACCTGGGTGAGGGCACTAACATAGGAAGGCAGGGAGAAGGCTTCACAACCAATATGCATGTCAACAGAAAAAGGAGAAAGGATCAGGGATGTAGGCTGGGACCTGGTGGGCCTTGGTGACTATGGGAGTCAAGTCAGTGATGACCTCTCTCTGTTCTTCCTGTGTGAGTCAGAGCTTCCTTTGAGCCAAAGGTTGAGATGGGGTTTCCCTCTGACCATAGAAGGAAAAATGAACCAGGAAAACAGGTAGACAGAATATACAGAGAAAAAAGGAGGTGGCTCGGAATGTAGGACTAATGTCCTCAGAGCAAGACAGAAGCCAGAGCCGTAGGGGGCCGAAGATTCCACAGGAACGCGCCCAAGGCCACACAGCTGCTAGCTGAGGCCATAAAGACCAGATGCACTGTTGATAGGACCAAAGGCAGCCATCAGAGAGTAGTCTAAGCATTATATAGCCACAGTGGGAAGCATGCCAGAGCTTGTGGGGAGCATTTCAACCCTCCCCCAAAACACTAGAAATGGAAATTTACCCAGTTCTTGTCCAGGCAGGGGAACACAATCTGATCTCATTTCTGGTGTTGAATCTCAGACTCTGGGAGAAAGAACAAACAAGAAGTACTTGACTGAGTTCTGGGAAGAACTCAGGCTGGGGTGGGAGACAGCTCTTGGGGCTTCAGATTTCAGGGTTGTTCAATGGAATGACAGTCTCAAACGCCAAGCACGGTGGCATGTGCTTGCAATCCCAGCATTTGGTAGGCTTTAAGGAAGGAGGATTGTGGGGTCAGTGCTAGCCTGGGCTACATGGCAAGATCCTGTCTCAAACAAAAACAAAAAGTATTTTCATTACCAGATGGATGTAAACATACAGAAAGCCATGACCCATTAAAATAGAATGTGCTGTGTGTGTGTGTGTGTGTGTGTGTGTGTGAGAGAGAGAGAGAGAGAGAGAGAGAGAGAGAGTGTGTGTGTGTGTGTGTGTGTGTGTGTTGGTGCAGGAGTTGGAAACAGCATAGAGGAAGATCTTAGAAAATCAAAGGTCCTCTCACCTGTGCAATTGGTACAACAGTGATATGCTATCTCAGGGTTTTTTGCAAGAATTAAATGAGATTCTATATGGCAAGCTGCTGGTAAAGGACTTCATTTAATATGCACTCCTATTAGGATTATAAAATGGCATCATGCAGCTTGGGGGTCTTGGGTACTGGGATCCTTCACTTGCCTGAACTAGCCCTTGGTGGCTATGGATAGCTCTACCTCTCCTGTCTGGTTATGGTTACATTTCAACTTGATCTGAGTCAGACAACTTTATGCCTAGTCTAAAAACAATGAGAGCAGGTAAAAGGGAAGAAGGGGACTTTCCTCAGGACACATTTTTACAGAATTCCCCCTTATAATGACACTCACCAATCAGAACCAACAGCTATTAGCACTGTGGTGACAAACCTGGCCTTAAGCACCTTTGTGAATGAGAAACCTGTGTCTGTGTTGGGGCACAGGTTGCACTGGGTCCTCCCTATAAATAGGCATGGTAAGGAAGGTGTGTTGGATTTCAGTCCCAAGACACTACCTCCTACACAACCCTAGGGGGCAGCACTACCTCTTGATGGCTGCCCATCCCTTGGAGTGGACTCACTTATTAGTACTGAAGTAAAGCTGACAGTGTTCCAGAGTAAGAGAAGTGACCCATCTAAAGCCACACAGCTAGTCTAAGGAGACAGACATCTGATTTGACGGTAGACAATCTAAGTCAGGTTCCAGTCTAACCCAAGCTCTTTGCAGTACTTAGCACTGGTAATTTGCAGGTACTTTTGAGAGCCACAGGTCACCCAGAAAGACACTTCCCTGACTATCAAGAGGGGACAACATGCTTGCCTGCATCCTGGGCTGCCCTCGAGTCACCGGAGACTGCTTTTCTATTTTAGCTGACAAATGGCCGCACTAAGAAAATGCCAGCTACTAGCTGGCCTCGACTTTGCGTGTGTTGAGGAAACTGGGGCTCCCAATGTTTTAAGGATGGCTTCCAGGCGACCCAGTGGAGCACCTGTAGCATTTTCTGCACCCCTGGGTGGATGGGACTACTACTCGCACAGCCTACACTCTTCGCAAGAGCTTTGTAGTCTCCAAATAGCATCCCCAAACCCTAAATCCAGAGAGGAGGGGGATCCACATTGCTAAACTCTTCTCTCTCTAAGTGGAGGTTGCTAACTGCCAAACCCAGGGGAGGGACACTGGAGGTGAAACCCCAAAGAGAGTAGGTTCCCAGTTACATGTGTGGATGCTCCCGATGTATAGGGACCTTTATGTTTGGGGGCTTTGTCAGTCCCCTCTGTCGGCACCCGGCAGCAGACTCGCGGGGTACCTAGACACTCAAATTACTTCACCAACCATCGCCCTGTGCCACTTCTCGGTGCCGAGAAGGCCAGCAGACAAAAGGCCAAGGCCGCAGGGTCCTTGCAAGCAAGCACCACCCGTAGCGCCTGGGGGCGGGGAGAAGATGAGGGGAGGTGCTGTCTTCGGTTCCTCTACTGGCTGTAGCTGCTGCCCGTCTGATCCCTGGGGCCTGCCTATTGGTCGGTTGGGGCGGGGCTTATGTCCCAATGAATGGGGCGGGGAGCCGGAAGCAGGAAGTGAGTTTGCGAACGGAGCAGCTGCAGCAGGTGAGGTACAGCGCCCTGGTTTTGGGGTCACGATGTGTCATCTTCAGGAGATCAGAGCGAGGCCTGGCTGTGCATGCAAGATCATCCTCTTTCTGTCCACCCTTCAGTGCCTCTTCCAAATCTCTTCCAGCTTTCGGGCAAGGAGAATTTCCAGGCAGTAAAGAGTTAACACCTCCTTCCGAGCGAAGGTGTAGATGGGGCGGAGCCGCGCGAATAAGGAGTATGGAGGGTGGAAACGTGTCCTTAGGGGCGGAGCGTGGAGAACGTGGTGGGCTAGGAATTCCTTGAGTCCCAACTGGGCTGGAAGTTTCTTGCTTTCCAAGTGTCATATGGTTCCTATCTGGAAAATGGGTTGTGAGCCTCCCAACAGAGCAACAGAAGAAAACGGGATAAAGAAGAGCTGAAGAAAGAGAGATGAGACTGGGCAGATGCTGGGAAGGAAGAGCTGGGAAGAAGCATCATTGCTCTTTTTGATTTACTTATTTTTTGATAGGGTTTCATGTACCCCAGGCTGACTTTGGAATCTAAACCAGGGCCTTGTTGTTGGCTAGGCAAATTCTACCAACTGCGTTACATACCTGTCCTGGAAAGGACATTTCTAATTTTCATACCCAGCTGTTGAACTGCAGGAGAGATGCAGGAAATCGAAGTCGCTGGCTTGGGATTTAGACCCTTTTGTGGAGCAGGGTTGGAACAGTGGGGTGGATATCCAGCATGAAGCCCTCGTCAGCAGTTGTGATGAGCTAGAGGTGTTGGGAAATTTTTTTTGTTTGTTTGTTTGTTTTTTCGAGACAGGGTTTCTCTGTGTAGCCCTGGCTGTCCTGGAACTCACTCTGTAGACCAGGCTGGCCTCGAACTCAGAAATCCACCTGCCTCTGCCTCCCAAGTGCTGGGATTAAAGGCGTGCGCCACCACTGCCCGCCGGTGTTGGGAAATTCTGAACAGAGACTAGGAAGTCTGAGAAGGTGGAAATAAGACAGGGAGTGGCCAGGGCTGGGAGTCTAGTAACGAGGCTCTGTTCTGCTGGCTCTGTTCTGCTGGTTCTTCCTTCGTATGCCTGGCATCTTTGAGCCACAGTTTCCTCATCTGTAATATGAGGTAGTTGGATTCAGACTTTAAGTCCAAGAGGCCACAGGCCAAAGCTGGTCCATTAAGTATTTGAGTCTTTGAATTTTAGCATTTCAGGTGAATGGGTGCTCCTGGATTACTCCTTCTTGGGCATTTGGGTGGAAGAAGTTAGCTCATGAGATTTCAGAGCAGATGTGAAGATGGTATGTTCTCTGAGATGGCTGTGATGTATTCTTGCAGGGCTCATGGCAGATACCCAGTACATCCTGCCCAATGACATCGGTGTGTCTAGCCTGGACTGCCGTGAGGCATTCCGCCTGCTGTCACCCACAGAGCGCCTCTATGCCCATCACCTGTCTAGAGCTGCCTGGTATGGAGGCCTGGCTGTGCTGCTCCAGACATCCCCTGAAGCCCCCTACATCTATGCCCTGCTTAGCCGAATCTTCCGTGCCCAGGACCCTGACCAGCTGCGCCAACATGCCCTGGCTGAGGGTCTTACTGAAGAAGAGTATCAGGTCAGTTCTCACAGGCCAGCCTGGTTTCCTGAGGGGCTTCTAGAAGGGTGTAAAGGACTGGATCAAGGGGGATAGATCTCTCTCCAACTAGGTAGAGGATTAGACTAAAGTTGCTAGCTCAAACACACACACACACACACACACACACACACACACACACACACACACACACACACCTCTGTAGCTTCAGGCTTGTTATCTGTAGAATATGCACATAGTCTGCCCTTAGTATTGTAGTGACCAACTTAGAACAGTGCCTGCTTCAAGATACAGGGAAGCAAGCCAGGCATGGTGGCACACACCTTTAATTCCGGCATTTGAGAGGCTAAGGCAGAAAGATTGCTGAGTTTGAGGCCAGCCTAGGTTCCATAGTTCTCTGCAGTCTGCCATGATTGTACACCTGATACTGAGAGACAGAGGAAGGCAGCCTGGGTAGAAATCGGGGTTTGTGAGGGACATGGGTAGAATGTTCTGTTTGTCTCTTAGTTCTTGTCTGTAGATGTATTGGCCAAATAACATTTAAATCTTAGTATATTGCAGCAGTTCAGAAGCATATAAAACACAAAAGGTCACACACTGTGGCTGGTCCTTTTTCTATTCTGTGTGAGTGCATTGGATACTGATACTTGTATGTGCACAGTGTATCAGGCCCCCATTTAACTTACCTGGAACTCACTCTGCAAACTAGGCTGGCCTTGAACACAGAGATCAACCTGCCTCTATCTCCCAAGTGTTGAGATTAAAGGTGCACCACCACTGCCCGGCTTAATTTACATTTTTTTTTTTGTTTTTGTTTTTGTTTTTGTTTTTCAAGATAGGATTTCTCCATGTACCTCTGGCTGTTCTGGAATTTGCTCAGTAGACCAGGATGGCTTCAAACTCATAGAAATCCACCTGCCTCTGCCTCCCAAGGGCTGGGATTAAAGGTGTGCGCTACCACTGCCCGGCTTAACTTACATTTTTAAAATGTAAAATGACAGTCTTGTGTGTACATGTGCAAATGTCAAAAATATAGATACCAGAAGACAAGTATACTCCCTTGAAACAAGATCTATTTTACAAAGATTTGTCTTATTACGTGAATATGTGTGTCAGTGTATGTTGCCCATAGAGGCAAGAGGCATAGGATCCCCTAGACATGGGTGCTGGGAACTGAACTTGGGTCCTCACAAAGAGCTCTCAATTACTAAGCCATCTTCAGTCCCCAAACAGGGTCTTACAGTGAACCTGAAGCTTGTTCTTGTGAGGCTGACTGTCTGTCAAGCTCCCTTGATGGCCTATGTACATAGCCATCTTCCCAGTGCTGAGGTCACATGACTTTTATGTTAGTGCTGCGTATTCAGACCTGGGTCCCCTGCCTGTGCAGCTGGTGCTCTTACCCACTGTAGCCCGTCCCCAGTCCTGCTTGGCCTTTTCTGTCACGCTCTCAGTGTTCTGTGTGCTGCCTCCTCTGTAGATCTCTGTGTCCTGGAGAATTTGCATGAAGTATATATCTACTTCCTTTTATTGGCTGTGGATCACTGTAAAGCAGTGTACATTGTAATCAAATCAGTGTTTGGGTTTTTGTTGGTTGGTTGGTTGGTTGGTTTTGTTTTGTGGTTTTTCAAGACAGGGTTTCTCCATGTACCTCTGGCTGTTCTGGAATTTGCTCAGTAGACCAGGATGGCTTCAAACTCATAGAAATCCATTTGCCTCTGCCTCTTTTTTTTTTTTTTTTTTTTAAATGCTGGACATTATAGACGGTTTGTAGTTTTTCTTGCAAACAATGCCACAATGCTCATTCTTGTATAAGTCTGTAAGTGGGGACTGTTTGTGGAGATAGAAATGCTGAGTTGAAGGCTCTGAATGTTTATAACAATCTGATTCTGTTAAATTATCTTCTAAGTCATGAGTGGTGTCATACACTTTTAATTTTAACCCTCTGGAGTCAGCGGTAGGAGGATCTCTGTGAGTTCAAGGCCAGCCTGATCTGCATAGTTCAAGACCAGCCAGGGCTATGTAGTGAGACTCTTTTATTAAAAAATGCTTCAGCAGGTTACATTCCCACTGGGAGTGTATGGGAATCTGAGCTGGTTTTCCATAAGGGGAAGAAATTGGTCAGATTGTTTATTTCTGAGCCAAGGTTACTATTTCTTCCATGTCTTTGGGATTTTCATTTATTGCGTCCTGTCTCTGGGCCTTGGTCTGTTGTTAAAAAGAGAAAATCTCTGTAGAAATGCCTGTAAGTAGGAAATACTACCCAAGTGTTAACTATTTTCAGTGGGATGCCTTGTTGGTAAGTAGCAGAGACCCAGTACAAAGTGGCTTAAAGAGAATTATGAGCGTAGTGTGGTGTCTGAGTGAACCACTTAGAGGCAGACAGAGGCGAATCTCTGTGAGTTACAGGCCAGTCTGGTCTACATAGTATGTTCCAGAATAGCTAGTAATACTCAGTGAGACCTTGTCTCAAAAAAATGAAATAAATAAAAAATAAATTAAAAAATTTAAAAAAAAGATAATTATTAGCTCACATAATTGTAAGGTCCAGGGCTGGAGGAGTCTTCAGGTGGAGTCTTCAGGTGCGGTTGGACTCAGTTGTTGGATGCTCTCTTGAGATGTGATCTTCATCTCTCAGTTTTCTCAAACCATTCCTGTAATAGAGCATCTAGACTTGGTAATATTGGGCAGCTTGACTGTTAATCAGCCTATAGCAAGAGAAGGTGACTCTTCTGGCCTAGCCAGCATACATGCCTCCCCTTGGAGTCGTGGGAAGCAGCTTCTTGCTATCACCAGCCTAGGTAGATGTGTTTAGTAGCTGCTAAAACCAGTTTTGCTACCCAGTAGGGTGGGAATAAAAATTCATCTGTGACAACAAATTCAGCCAGACTGTGGTCTCCTAGGATCAGGGTTTTGCCCTGTTATTTCTCAGCCTCTCCCACATTGGTATGCCCTGGGGGAAAAATGTCGACCTTTTCCTGAAAGGGAAAGGGAGTAAGTAGTCTCATATGTTTGATACTATGTTGTCTCCACTCCCCAGGCATTCCTGGTCTATGCTGCAGGGGTCTACTCCAACATGGGCAACTATAAGTCCTTTGGTGACACCAAGTTTGTTCCTAACCTGCCCAAGGTGAGTTGGGAGAGTGACAAAGAGGCAGCAGTGGCTGTGGTTGGAGAATAAACAAGGGACCCTTGTTGGAGTTAAAGGTGCAGAACACCCATGGCCCTGTCACGGGGACACTATGACTGTGGTGTCACTCAGCATCCCCAGGTGCTGCAGATGTACATATAAAGGAAAAGCACAATCCTTTCAGACTGCTGATCTGAGTCGAGCAAGCGTAGGTTGTGCAAATGTGAACTGTTAGACACCTGCTGGTCATCACGGGAGTAGGCAAAGTCCATGCACTGTGGTTCCTCAGATGTTAATGCTGTGCTAGTGGCCTGGCGGTGTTGAATGCAATGTCTGATTGAGCTGTTCTGTGGTAGCCTGAGGTTCAGCTCTTCTCAGGCCTTGCTGTTCCCTGGGCTGTACTATTAGGTCTTAGGTTCAAGAAGAGGGGGGCTCTGGGAGTCTGAAGGACATGTGGCCAGACCAATGACTCCCTTTCTCCTTTCAGGAAAAGCTGGAACGTGTGATCCTGGGGAGTAAGGCTGCCCAACAGCAGCCAGAAGAAGTCAGGGACCTTTGGCAGACCTGTGGGGAGCTCATGTTCTCCCTGGAACCAAGGCTTCGGCATCTTGGACTGGGGAAGGAGGTGAGCCCCAAACTCCAAGAACTTGGTAAAGTGGAGGCATCCTTGAGGCTGCTTGGTATTCATGGAAGGGCAGCTGATGGTGGGAGACAGGAGGCTCTTCCCCTTACTCTCCAGCCAAAGCCACTTGGCACCACAGAGAACAGCACGGAATGTTTCTCGAATGTTCTTCTAGGTCTGTCCTGGCAGGATGGGTGCACAAACAGGGAAGGTGAGAAGAGCTGGGAGAGAAGGGAGTCTAGGAGAGAGTGATGTGGGGGATCACGGGTCCCTGCCTCTAGGGGTTGCTTGGGCTGCATAGGAGGAAGCTGTGGCAAGCCTTAGGGGGGGTCAGCTCAAGGTGGGGGAGACTGAGTTAGGCATGGTGGCACACACCTGTAATCGCTGCTCTCAGGAGAGTGAGTCGTGGTGGGTGTGAGTTTGAGGCCAGTGTGAGGCTACATGGTGAGACCTGATCTCAAAGAAGAAATTATTGAAATGTCTAATCTGTTTTACAACCTTTCCCCCTAGAAATAGATGGGATAGGATGGAGGTGCTGGGAGGACATGCAGAGCCTAGGCAGGAAGCCATCAGCTGCCTCATAGGGTCTGCCCTGCCCACGCCATTGGTAACTACAGGCTCTTTTCTCTCACTGTCTCTTCCCCAACAGGGAGTCACCACTTATTTCTCTGGAGATTGTAACATGGAAGATGCTAAGCTGGCCCAGGACTTTCTGGACTCTCAGGTTTGGGAATTGGCAATTTGGGACACTAGTTTGATGGGGCTTGTTGTCTTCATCCCTTCACCACTGCCATCTGCTCTTGGGTCCCAGCTTGAACTCAAAGACATATGGGCACCTTGGGTCCTTGAGAAGGAAAGACTTAAGGACTCTTTGTTCGTGAGGTAAGCCTGCACGAATCAGAAAAGACAGAGATGTCACACAGGTGCCAGGGTGCATCCACCCTGTCCTTCCCACACTTCCAAGAGGGGGCTCCTGGACCCTGTGTTCCTCAGCCACATGACAACTATGTGGCCGTTTCCCAAGTCCATCTCACACAGCTAAGAGTTAACTGAGGTGGTTCTGTGCCTCACACAGTCAAGCTTGTGAAAATTAGTGCTCATGGGGCTGGTGAATAGCTCAGTGGGCAAAGGTACTTGCCAGTAAGCCCAGTGACACGAATTTGATCTTCTGGGATCTACATGGTGCAAAGAGAACTGACTTGAAACTATTGAGGCCTCCACACAGGCACTGTGGCATATGTGGGGACCCCTAGATATGTATTTTTAAATTAGAAAGTCTGGTGTGTGTGTGCGCCTGAAGTATGTAGTGTGCACCCCTGTATGTAGGAGCCCATGGCTAACCTGAGACTGGAGTTAGAGATGGTTGTGAGCCCCTGTTTTCGTGCTGGGAACCAAAGCTGGGTCCTCTGCAAGAACAGTCTGATGGGCCACCTCTCAGTCTCAGTATATTATATTATTTTATTTTATTGAGACAAGGTCTTACTATGTAGACCAGTCTGGCCTTGAACACACAGAGATCTGCTTGCTTTTGCTTCCTGAGTGCTGGGATTAAAGGCGTGTACCAACCAATTCTTTTTTTAAGTTAGTGTTAAGTGTGTGGAACACTGCATGACAGTCATCCCTTGCCCTCCCCCGTGGGCCTGGGAAGGTTCCTCAGAGAGGCCCTGGCCTACTTTGCCTCAGTGTCCTGGGATGGCCACTCCTCCACTCTCCTTAGTCTCCTTGATTTCACTGTCCTCCAAACCCTGCTCTGTTGGTTTTTTCCAGAACCTCAGTGCATACAACACACGGCTCTTCAAGGTGGTCGACCAGGAAGGGAAGTCCCACTATGAGGTGCGACTGGCTTCAGTACTCAACACAGGTGCGCTCAGGCCCTAATGTCCAATGTCAGCCACCTAATGAGCCAGGTGGCTCAGGGCAGCAGCCCAGCTGTTCCAGTGGAGAGTTCTTAGGTGTCAGCTCTTTCTTCATACCTCAAAAGAGTGGCTCTTGACTCTCCAGAGTCCTTATGTCAGCCAGTACTTGTGGGTGGTCATGGGTCTCTGATTGGCTCTACCTGGTTTCAAGCCCACCCCAGAGTGAACTTAGCCTGTCCTCACTTACAGAGAGTGGCAGCAGTGACCTGTTACAAAGCAAGGATAGCGAATCTATTTAGGCCTCTGTGTCACCCTCTGCTCGCTCTTTTTTACCCATCCACATCCCTAGTCAGTCCAGGCCTCCAGCACTCCGCTCTAACCACGTCCTAAAGCTCCTGGTTCCTACATCTCTTCACTGAGTCTTTATGCAGTTGTTGCCTACTTCCTGCCCAGAACAGCTGTGAGCCCATCTTGTTTACCCAGCCCTCTCCGTTCCACAGCTCAATGTGGATGACTTCTTTTCAGGGCTCTCTCCAGCACTCCCACTAGTGTCCTTGATGGTCTGGGTCTTGATGACAAGCCCTCTGCTAGAATGGGCTGTGTGTTTCTGTCAGTCTTTCCCAGTGCCCAGTGCTTGGTAATACTCAGGTACTCAGTGTTGAAATGTGGGGGCATATAGTGAATGAACATGCCATTTGCTCTCCAGACAGAGGCACAGTATGAGCCGCAACAGGGTGATTGCAAACTTAAGGGACAGCACAAAGTGTTTTGACAAAAAAGGGGCACAGCAACTAGAGAGATGGCTCAGCAGTTAAGAGCACTTCCTGCTCTTCTCGAGGACCTGGGTTAGGTTACCAGCATCCTAGGTACCAGGCATCATGAGTGTGGTGGTACACACACACACACACACACACACACACACACACACACACACACAGGTCCAGGAAATGGGAGGGGATCACGTTGCACTGGAAGATGAAACAGAGGCCATGCTTGAGGCACAGACTGCAGGGCAGGGCCATGGCCAGGAGTGGCTTTGGGCTGGGAATGCGGATCGAGGGTGGAGCGCTGACCTGGAGTGCTCAAGGCCCTGGATTCTGTTCCACATACTGGAAAGCATTCCTATTCCAGCTTCTAGAAGACTGCCTCAGTGTCTGCCGTCCTTGGCTAGTGGTCCCTTCCTTGCCTCACACACACTCCTGTCACCAGCTTCTGTGCCCCAGTTACACTCAGCTCTCAGAGGTTTTTAGAGATGTGACTCTTTTTTTAATCTTTTTTTTCTTTCAAAGATTGATTTCTTTCTCTTTTGCTTTTTGAGGATTTGTTTTTATGTGTATAGTGTGTGTGCCTGTGTGAGTTTATGTGCACCATGTATTTGCAGGTGCTCGAGGCCAGGAGAGGGTGTCCGACCCTGTGGTACTGGAGTTACAGATGGCTGTGAGACACCCGATGTGGGTGCTGGGGACTAAACCTGGGTCTTTTGCAAGAACAAAATGTGCCCCTCCCACCTTCCCCCCGCATCTCCCAAGACATAGTTTCTCTGTATAGCCCCAGCTGTCCTAGAACTCACTCTGTAGATTAGGCTGGCATTGGACTCAGAGATCTGCCCATCATAACTCTTGGTGTGTGTGTGTGTATGGAATATTGGACTTTTGTTGTTGCTTGTTTGTTTTTTGCTTTTCGAGACAGGGTTTCTGTGTAACTTTGGCTGGTCTGGAACTCAATATGTAGACCAGGCTGGCCTTGAACTCACAGAGATCCTCCTGCCTTTGCCCTAGTGCTGGGATTAAAGGCGTGCCATGTTGCCCAGCTGGAGTGTTGGTTTTTTGTGGAGGTTATTTTTTGTTTTTTTGTTTGTTTTGTTTTGTTTTGTTTTTTTGAGATAGTGTCTTTTGAAATCTTTGGGGCCTCCCTAAAGTCACTGTGTATGTACCTGAGATGACCTTGGGCTCCTTCTGTCCCTAATGGTGCTGTGGTGTGTAGTACCCTGCCTGCTGTTGGTGCTTTCATTCTTTCTTTTTTAATATTTAGCCTGTGCACAAATATCCTGGAGTCGAAGTCAGAGGATGATCCACAAAAGTTGATTCTATCTTTCCCCCCGTGGAGGGCCTAGGGACTACACTCAGGTAGTCAGGCTTGCTGGTTAGAACCTGTACCCTCTGAGTCATCTCTCCAGTCCCTGTGGGTTTTTGTTGTTGTTGTTGTTGTTTTTAAAGATTTATTTATTCTATGTGAGTACATCGCTGTCTTTAGACACACTAGAAGAGGGCATCAGGTCCCATTACAGATGATTGTGAGCCACCATGTGATTGCTGGGAATCGAACTCAGGTCCTCTGGAAGAGCAGTCAGTGCTCTTAACCGCTGAGCCATCTCTCCAGCCTGCCCCTGTGTGTTTTGAGACAAGGTCTTACTCTAGCTCAGGCTGGCATCAAACTCAATGTAATCCTCCTGTCTCTACCTCCCAAGCACCAAAATTATGGGTGTGCACCACAATACCTGGCTTATGCAGTGCTAGGTATCAAAACTGGGGCTTTGTGCATGTTAGGCAGGCACTCTGCCAGTTGTCCCTAGCCTCTCATATATGCACATTTGAAGAAGAGAATTTATCCTAACTTCTGTTGGCAATGGGAAGCCATTAAAGTTCTTAGTGGGCCAGAGCGAAAAGCCTGCTGAGGTGTCCTGTTCCTATACTGGCTTTTCCCTGAGTGTTGCCTCATTCCTTAGACCCTGCTCTCGACTCTGAATTGACTTCCAAGCTGAAGAGATATGAGTTCCAGGGGAACCATTTCCAGGTCACCCGGGGGGACTATGCCCCCATCCTGCAGAAGGTGGTAGAACACTTGGAGAAAGCTAAGGTAGGGCTGGCTGGAGACTGAGGGGGCCACTCCAACCCCTCTGGGCAGCAAAGGTGGATGGTCCAAGGCTGACCAAAGCCATTTTCATCTCTAGGCTTATGCAGCCAACAGCCACCAGGAGCAAATGCTTGCCCAATACGTGGAGAGCTTCACCCAGGGCTCCATTGAGGCCCATAAGAGGGGCTCCCGCTTCTGGATTCAGGACAAAGGCCCCATTGTAGAGAGGTGAGGTGCCAGCCTCTGCTCCCCCTCCATGCCTTCTGCCGGATCACCTTCATCTCCTCCCTTTTCCCCTCTAGTTACATTGGCTTCATTGAGAGCTACCGTGACCCCTTTGGCTCCCGAGGAGAGTTTGAAGGTAACTTCTTGAGGGGGGAGGTTGGGTGGAAATCCCTTTGCATAGGTCCAAGTTCACTCTCCCATTCTCCCTTGAGGGTTCTGTCCTTCCTCCTAGAAGTAATAACTGTAACCTGGGACAGTTTACTTATAATGTCCTAGGCACTGTGTAGTACAAAGTTAAGCTGAGGATTTCCCGCAGTGGTGGCTGAGCCCAGTTACCCTGACTTTGAGCCATTTGGCTGTTATGCCTTTTGTGGCTGACCTGACAAGGCTCTCGGGATACAGGCAACCTTGATTTCTTAGCCTGGATTTGCCCATCATCCATTCTGTGACCATAAGCCAAGTGGTCAGACCTCTGAGCATCACAGGGTCCTGTGCGTGGTGATGTGCTCAGCAGGTAGGAGTGTATGTGCCACGCCTGTGAGACTGTTGTGGTAGCTTTCATCCCTAGCTGACAGCAGACTGCCTCCGTGGTCATCCTACAGGCAAGTCATTGCCGGAGCACCCAGACTGGTCGCTGTCTACTCTCACTCTCCCCATTCTGTATAGAGAGGCTGGATATCAAGTTGCTAAATCCAGAGATTAGCCTGGCAGGAGGAAGGAAAGTGCCAGCAGTACATAGGGGCTCAGACATGAGGTCATAGGAGCATGAAGGAATTCTGCCTGTTTTCCTGCCTGGGGCCTGGGGCCTGGGGCTTAGGCTGCTGCAGACAGCAGTGTTCAGTATAAATAGGATGCATGGAGGGACTGGGGAGGGTGCAGTGGGATCCCAGGATGCTGCCAAACCATAGCCCCACCTCTCCACAGGCTTCGTGGCCATGGTAAACAAAGCCATGAGCGCAAAGTTCGAGCGGCTGGTGGCCAGTGCTGAGCAGCTACTGAAGGAGCTGCCCTGGCCTCCTGCCTTTGAGAAGGACAAATTCCTCACCCCTGACTTCACTTCCCTGGACGTCCTCACCTTTGCTGGCTCTGGCATCCCTGCGGGCATAAACATCCCCAACTGTGAGCTCCCTTCATATCCTCCCAATTCAAGGAACTCTCCCTCCCCCCCCTTTACTCCTCCCCCTCCACCTGTGTTTCTGGCCACAAACTGACCTTTGCCCCTCAGCCTTCTATCAGTGCCTCCTGACCTCTGCCCTTCCCTCTGTCAGCTCCCTTCCCTGTCTTCTAGATGATGACCTGAGACAGACAGAAGGCTTTAAGAATGTGTCTCTGGGAAATGTGCTGGCTGTGGCCTATGCCACAAAGCGAGAGAAACTCACGTTCTTGGAGGAAGAAGACAAGGTGGGCACTGGCTACCTGAGGCTTGGGGCTATACTAGTCTGGGAAGGCATGTGGACCAGTACTGTGGTGAAATCAGAGTCCAGCTTTGGTTCTGGCTTAGCCACTTTCCTGCCATGTGACTGACCCTTGGTCACTGGGGAGCTTCCATTTCCTCACAGGGTGCGCAGTGGAGGGTCATTGTGCTGGCCCTTCCTGCTGGGTCATTGTGGGGGAAAAGTGGATTGCTCTGCATGTGTGGAATGGTATAAGCTCGGCCTCCGGAAAGCACATTCCCCACATGGGCCTTGCTGGGAGAACTGGTGTGCAGTGTGCCCACAGTGAGATGGTGGTGGTCAGTGGGGCCCTTGTTGTCTTGACAGGACCTGTATATCCGATGGAAGGGGCCATCCTTTGATGTGCAGGTGGGGTTACACGAGCTGTTGGGCCACGGCAGCGGCAAGCTCTTTGTACAGGTGAGAAGGGCCAGCAGGGACCACTGACCTGTCCCACCCATAGGTGAAGCTCTTCATTTCTAGGGAGCCATGGCTCCCTTCAGTATCTGAAAAAGTACAGACTCAGGGTGCAGAGACAGATAGTGCCTGTAGCCTTGGGGCAGGCAGTGGCAGAGACTGGCCCCTCATGGTCTGTCTAGGGCCACTGGAGTCATACTTTTTTTTTTTTTTTCTTTTTTTCGAGGCAGGGTTTCTCTGTGTAGCCCTGGCTGTTCTGGAACTCACTCTGTAGACCAGGCTGGCCTCGAACTCAGAAATCCGCCTGTCTCTACCTCCCTAGTGCTGGGATTAAAGGCGTGCGCCACCACTGCCTGGCTTGAGTCATACTTTTAAGGAGAGCTTCCCCAGCCTGAGCTCAGCAATCCCTCTCGGTCAGCAGCCACCAGTTGAGCTATCTTGGAGAACCCTGTTTACCCATTCATTTCTCTGGGCTCCTAGAGCATTTTGCAGGGAGGTCAGTTCAAGTCTTTTCTGCTTAAGGGACTGTCTTCCCCAGAATACTTTTCCCCCATTGACCACCATGCCTGGAACCCTTGGCTTGTATTTGGGTAGCATGAGAAGACTGATAGTCTTTCCATCATGCTAAGGAGACTTATGGGCTCCCAGCTGACCATAGGAGAGTAAGGACCATCAATGGGATTCTGGGCTGGGCCTGCTCTCACTGATGGGGCTGCCTCCCTAGATCAGGGAGGGATGGAGTTGTACCTGGTGAGTCAAGAGAATTCAGAGAGCAGCTGAAGGGGCAGCAGCCCAGCATGGTGTCTCATCCAGTCTTTTATTCAGGCCATGGCCTTAAATAAGTCTTTTCTTCTGGCTGGGCCCCAGTGGACCCAGCTGTACAGTGAGGTTCCTGACAAGAACTACTGTGAAGAAAAGAAGGGAAGATGAAGTATAGTCCCTAGCACAGTGGGACTTTAGCAAACATGTCAGTACCTGGGAGGCACGGAGGTTACTCAGGCTGATTCCAGTGCGGGGCTCTTGGTCTCTGAGGCTGATTCCAGTGCGGGGCTCTTGGTCTCTGAGGCTCCATTTTCCCACTGGTGCTATTTGTTGGTGATAGAGCCTTCCCCAGGAGGTGGCTGTGAAAGCTGTGTGGCATGGTGGGGAAGGCCATGTTGTCAGCATGAGTGTTGACACCAGAAGTGCATGGGGAGAAGCAACCATGCTCGTTGGCCCACATATTGGATGTCTCTTCCACAACTCTGGAGAGAGTTCCCATAATAGTTTCAGGTGGTCCCTCCCTTGTCTAGACCTCAGTTTCCCCCTCTGTACAGTGAAGTGCATTGGTGGTTCCTAACTGCTGAGGGATATGAGGAGGTGGTTGACATCATAGAGCTCTGAGGGAACCTCAGAGCTTCCCCTTCCTTATCTTTCTGAGCCACTTAGATTCTGCCCAGGGACACTGTTCCTTAGCCCATCCCACATTCACAACCTTTCTTCTACAGGATGAGAAAGGTGCTTTCAACTTTGACCAGGAGACTGTGATCAACCCAGAGACTGGGGAGCAGGTAAGGAGAGCCTCTGTGGAGCCAGGCTGCTGGGACAGGGGACACAGGCAGGCCCTGATTCTTGGGTCCTGGGTCATCCTTCTAGATCCAGAACTGGTACCGGAGTGGAGAGACATGGGATAGCAAATTCAGCACCATTGCCTCCAGCTACGAAGAGTGCCGGGCGGAGAGTGTGGGCCTCTACCTCTGTCTCAACCCCCAAGTGCTGGAGTAGGAACAGTGGAGCTGGAGGGGTGGTGGGCTGAGTCCCCACACTGGGCTGCTCTGAAAGTCCTGGAGCACAGGGCTAATCTGGTCATGCCTGTCCCTGCTCCACCAGGATCTTTGGCTTTGAGGGAGCTGATGCAGAAGATGTAATCTACGTGAACTGGCTCAACATGGTTCGGGCTGGGCTGTTGGCTTTGGAGTTCTACACCCCAGAGTCGGCCAACTGGCGACAGGTAGGACAGGCGAGGAGCCTGCCATGTGGTCACAGTCGGGATTCTGGGTGCAGGGATGTGACAAGTGCACCCACGAAGGCAGATAAACTTAAACTCTGACCCCAGACTCTACTGTTGGGAAAGCTACCACATTTCAGCTGGAAGAAGAGAGTCAGGGTTCAGATTCCTTCTTAGCCATGGGACTCAGCCACTCAGTCACAACAAATAGTTGGGTTTTTTTTTAATTTTTTTTTTTTTTTTGGTTTTTCAAGACAGGGTTTCTCTGTGTAGTCGTGGCTGTCCTGGAACTCACTCTGTAGACCAGGCTGGCCTCGAACTCAGAAATCCACCTGCTTCTGCCTCCCAAGTGCTGGGATTAAAGGTGTGCGCCACCATTGCCCAGCTAACAAATACTTTTTGATGTTGTTTGTTTTGTGCTTTTCCAGACAGGGTTTCTCTGTGTAGCCCTGGCTGTTCTGGAACCCACTCTATAGACCAGACTGGCCTTGAACTCACAGACATCCCTCTGCCTCTTGAGTGCTAGGATTAAAGTTGTGCACCACCATACCTGGCCAACATGTAGATTGAAAGTATGGTAACCAACAGCGATTTAATTTTTTTTTTAACTTATATTGTGTGTGTGTGTGTGTGCGCGCGCGCGCGTGCACGCGTGCACATGTGTGTACCACAGAACAGTTTTAGAAAGCCAGTTTTCTCCTTCCTTTTGAATCCTGTGAATCAAACTCAGGTTGTCAATGCTTGCATGGCAAATGCTTTACTTATCAATCCACTTGGTTGGCCTTTTTATTCTTATTTTTTAACAAAATCAAATAAATACATTTTGAGGAGTCAGTATATGTCGTCAAGGGGTATACACTATAAAGACTTGCAGCTACTAGGGAGCTAAAACAGGAGTTTACCTGAGTCCAGAAATCCTGAGAAGCCTGGGTGACATAGCAAGATCTTATCTCAAAAGAAAAGAGGGCTGGAGAGATGGCTCAGTGGCTATGAGCACTGGCTGCTCTTCCAGAGGACCCGGGTTCAATTCCAGCACCCAGATGACAACTAAGAAAATTGTCTGTAACTCCAGTTCAAAGAATCCAACACCTTCTAGATTCCACAGGCTACATGCATGTAAGCAGAACACCCATACGTATAAAATAAAAATGAAATAAATTTTTAAAAACTTAGAAAGAAAATTATGTGTGTGCACACACACACACATAAAAGAAAATATACATTTGAGTCTGGACTGAGGTTTGACTCCTGACTCCCTTAGCAGCCGTGTGACTTTGAACCGGGTACTTCACTTACCTGGACCTCAATGTTTTGTCATGTAAAAGTGGGGATAATGATGCCTACTTGGTTCCATTGCTGAGCACAAAAAAAAGATTGGAGAGAGAGTCCTTCAGGTCTTGAGTGAGGGGACCCCAAGCTGCCGTCTGGAGCATTGAGAGGCGTGGCAGGTGATGAGGGAGATTATGCACCAGGTTCTGCTCACACAGCCTCAGTGAACACAGGAGAAACTGAAGGAGGAAATTGAGGGGAAGGAGTGGGCAGAACGGACCCCCAAGGTAAGCGGGAATAAACAGATAAAGACAGCTGACGATTAGCATGCTGAACACATTAACAAGTTGTGCACCAAGCACTCAATATAGGCTACACGCCGACTCTTTCCCCCGACCCTGGCAGGCCCATATGCAGGCCCGGTTTGTGATCCTGAGGGTTTTGCTGGAAGCCGGCGAAGGACTCGTTACCGTCACTCCCACCATAGGCTCTGATGGGCGCCCAGATGCCCGTGTTCACCTGGACCGCAGCAAGATCCGGTCAGTGGGCAGACCTGCCTTGGAGCGGTTCCTACGGAGACTCCAGGTAAGTGAAGGTCTCTTGTCTTGGCTTCCACCAGCCTCTTTTCTGTCCCTCTCTCCTACCTGTCAATACCTTTTAACCTCCTGGATGGTTCCTTCATCCAGCAAGTCTTTCTAGTGACAGAATAAGCTATGAGCAGTTTCTTCACATGGACATGAAGGAATGAGACAGCAAACAGGGAAACAAAGGAAACAGGACGCCTTTAGACCGTGACAGGAGCTGAATGGCAGCAACACTGCTGTCTGCGATGATGAACAAGACTGGAAAGGAAGGCCTGGTGCTTGCAATGGCCGAAGAGGGCATCCAGTCCCTTGCATCTGGGTTACATATGGTTGTGAGCCACCGTGTAGGTGGGGGGAATCAAACCCAGGTCCTCTGGAAGAGCGCCCTTAACCACTGCGTCATTTCTCCAGCTCCATGAGGGAACCTGTCTCTGTGATGTAGAACTTTCTACAGGAATACTCAATTGGGTGTTTTCAACAATTCACATATCGTAAAGTTAGTTATGATTGCTTGAATTAGGAATCAAAGTATGTCTTTGTGATTGTGTGTCCATCTGTTTCCAGGAAGGATCAAAAACATCTTTTGGTAAAATGTGTGGGAGTTTGGGGTCGTGTGTGTGTGTGTGTGTGTGTGTGTGTGATATTAAGGGATTGTGCATGTGCCACAGTGTGTATATGGAGGTAGAGATAACTTGTGGAGTTGATCTCTCATGCTTTTATGTAGAGTTTGGGGCAAACTCAGGTCATCAGGCTGTGTAGCAAGTGTGTTTATCTGCTGAGCTAGCTCACCAAGCCCTGTTTGTTGATTTTAGTTTTTCTTTTTTGTTTATTTTTTTTCTTTTTACAAAATTTTTAATATTTTGAGACAGTCTTACCTATTATCCCAGGATGACCCAGACCTCACTATGTTAGACCAGGCTAGCCTTCAACTTGTGTCCTCCTCCTGCTTCTGCCTCTGCCTCCTAAGTGCTCAGATTATAGATGTGTACTGCTACACCCAATTTAAAAAAAAAAAACAGTTGTTTGCAAAGTTAAATAAAATTAACTTAGGGGCTGGAGGTAGAGTATGTGCTTAATATATGTGAGACCCTGGATTTCATCCCTCCACTCCCAAAAAAAGTAAATTAGGATAAAAGGCACTAGATGAGAAACTATGTTCTTGGCAGATTCTGAGATAGGAAGGGGCACTATTGGCAAAGCCGATGAGACAGACCTGGGTGGGTTCTGCAATCTCCTTGGTTGTAATGGTCTGATTGATTATGAATTGGTAGCAAGGAAGCTGTGCTGGCAGCTTCTGGAAGCTCACTTTACCATCTTTGCAACATTTCTATGAATCAAAGATTTTTGCTGCAAGTGGCAAACGCTGTTGTCAGAGCATTAGGTATAGGAATCAAATCTACTGGCTCCCAGGCAGTGCTGAATGTGCCCCTTGTAGAGACTGAGCCCGCTGGTCTTTTTTTTTTCTTTTTTTTTTTTTTTAATTTGATCAGGGTTTCATTCTATAGCCCTGGCTGGCCTGCAGTTCTCAGTGTAGACCAGGATGGCCTCAAATTCACATAGACTGACCTGCTTCTGTCTCCCTAGTGCTGGGATAAAGGCATGCTCACTTTGAGTGGCCCAGTTTGGTCATTGAAAGGGCAATCTTACCTCATCATGTTCAGTCTCCTCAGCAGTGTTTTATAGAAACAGAAGATGGCATCTTTGATGCAGCTGTTTATTGTGTCAGCCATATTTGTCTGTCTTACTAATGTTAGCAAAGATTAGATATGAATATGTATTTGTGGCTTCTTGGAAGGTCTGGCAACAGTGGGCTCAGTTCCTCTGTGGCTGGCTGGCTGGAACTGTGGCAGCCCGACATTCAGACATGGCATGGGCTCTTTGTTTTGCCCAGGGACTCCCTGATTCCTGTTATTCCTATAGTCCTCTTTCTGGAGCTCCCAATTCCACATCCATAAATTCAACCAAGCGCCCGCGCGCGCGCGCACACACACACACACACACACACACACACACACACACACACACACACACAGATTCAGGAGAATCATCTTGTATGCACTGGACATCCACAATTTTTTTTTTCTTGTCGTCATTTCCTAAACAGTATGGATTAAGAACTAATTGCATAGCGTTGTATTGGGCGTTATAAGTGATCTAGGGCCTGGGCTATCAGGCAGCTGGCAGAGTGCTTGTGTAGAATACATGGAACTCTGGGTCCTGTTCTCAGCACTGCATAAAAGTGTTGGCTCATTCCTGTGACCCCAGCACTCAGGAGTGGAGGCTGGTGGACTAGGAGTTTAGGGTCATCCTTCACTACGTAATGAGTTTGAGGCTAACCTAGGTAGGCTCTGTATAAAATGATGATGATGATGATGATGATGATGATGATGATGGTGATGATGGTGATGGTGATGGTGATGATGATGATGATGATAGTGATGATGATGATGGTGATGATGATGATGGTGATGGTGATGGTGATGGTGATGGTGATGGTGATGATGATGTGGGGCTGAAGAGATGGTTCGCTGGGTAATAATGCTTGCTGCATAAACATAAGGATCCTAGTTCAAACCCCCAGTTCTTATGTAAAAAGCCAGGCCTGGTTGCATACCCCTGTAACTATAGCACCATGGAGGTAGGGGGATCGTTGGAGCTTTCTGGCTCCAGATTCGTGAGAACTCCATTTCAGGGGAATAAGGTGGAGAATGATAGAATAGGAGCCAATGCCTTTCTCTGGTTTCTGCATACACCAAACACACACATGTGCACATACATCAAACACACACATGTGCACATACACCAAACACACACATGTGTACATACATCAAACACATAGACATACATACATTTTTATAATGTGTAATAAATGAAATGTGATTTAAAATATGCCTTACCAGAAGATGCATATAGCACACCACTTTGGATTAGAGACTTCAACATTCAGATTTTGTGATCCATTAAGAGCACTGGAACCCATTCCCACCCGTCTCTTCTGCCTGAATCACTTCTCGTGCTACTCGCTTCTTTGGCATCCATGTTGCTAACTCTCCAGTTTGAGTTCCCCAGGTCTGGCTTATTGGTGTAATAATGATCATGTATAAAGAGATTATACATTACCAAGAAGTGAGAGAGATGAACCCCAGAGTCCACGTAGCGGAAGGAGGGAATAGACTCTTACGAAATTGAGGTGGGGAACAAGACTGGGGATTAAGCCTCAGGCTTCAGTCCCAGGAGGTGGGTACTATGCCATGAAGAGAAGCTGAGCGATGTCCATGATAGTGAGGAAGTCTACCATAACCAAAGTTCAGGAGCGTGCAGAGAGAATATGAGGGGAGACAACGGAAGAGTAGAACCTCTGTTGGTTGAAGGGAAGGTTACGTACGCTTCTATAGCTGCTTCTGTGTGAGCCTTAATCCCATTTACAAGGGAGGAGCCTGGGTACTTTTAAAAGCTCTACCTTTTCTTCCATTTTTCATTTAAATTAAGTGTGTGTGTGTGTGAGCATGATGTGTGTGTGGCATATGCACATGTGTGTCCAGTTCCATTACTTTCTTGTGCTCCCTTGAAACAGGGTCTTTCATTGAATCTGGAGCAAGACTGGCAGTCAGCGAGCCCCAGTGACCCTCCTGTATCCCCAGCCCCAGCACTGGGATTACAGACCCATATGTCAATGCCTGGCTTTTTACATGGGTGCTCGGGATTTGATCTCATGTTTGTGGTTCTTACCCACTGAGCCATCTCTTAACCCCAAAGCCTATCCTCTTAATATACACAAGCTTTTTGAAAAAATTTAGTTGTCAGACATTCTGCTGCAAACCTTTTTTAAGGAGGCAGAAGCAGGCAAGTCTCTTGTGAGTTCAAGGCCGGACTAGTCTACTTATTGAGACCCTTTCTTAAAAAAAAAAAAAAAAGCCCTCTAGGATGTTGTAGCTCAGGCTGTACTCCATGTTGCCAAGGATGGCCTTGAACTGTTCCTGTCTCTGCCTTCCAAGTGCTGGGTGCCACCATACCCAGCTTAGCCATTAGGTTTGTAGCTCTGAAATTTTATAAAAGACAAACCATAGCACATCCTATCCAGAGCTGGTTCAACTGGCCATGGCTGCTGACAGAGCCCTGCAGATGCAAGGTGAGTGGTCCATCCTTGGCACTTAATTCCTCCTGCCTCCAGGTGCTGAAGTCCACAGGGGACGTGGTTGCAGGGCGAGCCCTGTACGAGGGCTACGCAGCGGTCACGGACGCACCCCCGGAGTGCTTCCTAACCCTGAGGGATACAGTACTGCTGCGCAAGGAATCCCGGAAGCTTATCGTTCAGCCCAACACACGCCTGGAAGGTAACGGATGTTACACCATTTGGTGGAGCTACCTGAGGTCTCTCCAGAGAGCAGATGATGCACTTGGTTCGGGGAGGGCTCCCCCTGCCACGTTCTTTCCCAGAACCTTGGCATTTCCCATGTCACACACACAGGGACGCTGGTTGTCAGACAGCAGCAAGAGGTCTCAGGAAGGCCAACAGAGTTGGAGCTTGTAGAGGTCGGGCCAGGACCTGAAGGATCCTGACTGTGGAAGGTCCTAGAAGGGGGTAAAGTCAGGCAATGAGCTGGGACTGCATAGGCCTCCTAGGGCCTAAGAGAATTTGGATCAGCAACATTCGGGATGGAGACATCCTGATCATTCCCCCCTTCTCTAGTAACATTTCCATTTCCAGAGTCCCTGACCCTGCCTGCGTGGTGCCAGTATCTTGTGTGCCCTGTCTCTCCAGTGCACCAAGGCTGCTCTCCTCGACAGCCTTTGTACATGCTGTTTCCTCTGCTTGGCACAGTGTCCCTCAAATCTGTGTCTGTCTGATTCTTCTTGTTGGTCAGTCCCTGTTAAATGGCACCTTCCTGAGACATGCTGTCCCCAGCCCCTCAACATGAAATAACCCCTCCAGTGTCTTGTCTCTCAGTCTCATTTTCTTTGTGCTTTGATACACTGAGTTCAGGGGAGGCCCCTGAGGAATGGAGCAGTGGATGGAACTGAGGCCATTTTCTGAAGTAGTTCAGAGCCCATTAGGAATGGAAACTCAACAAAGATAATTATCATACATGTTTAAAGGATACTAACAGTGCCCTAAACACTTGAATAAAGATCACATCTGTAGCTTCAGAGTGTCCAGGAAAGGTCTTGGGAGGAACAGGTTGGAGTTTTCAAAGGTAGTGGTGAGCTGGGGTGTGGTCCGTTGTAGAACATTGGCCCATATGTAAGAGACCCTGGGTTCTACTCCCAGCACTTTGGTAGTTGGTGGTAGTGGTGATGGTGGTGGTAGAGGATTTGCAGGCCCTAGGTACTGGGTGAAGTGTTTTCACAATAGGCCAGGATTGTAGCTCACGGGCAGCATGCTTTGCACTTCCATGTAAGGTTCCAGATTCCAGCCCCAGTTGGGGGGGGGGCACTTTTCAAGAGTGAACTCCCAAGCCCAGTGAAGAATGGTTACTATATCCCCTCACCAATTTTCATCTGGGAACCGAAATACACACAAATGGTCTTCAGAGTCAGGACTTGAACTTAGGCCATGTTAGGCTGAAGCCTGCACTCTTAGCTACTGTATACCTCTTAGTTCCACATGCCACACAGAGTGCAAAGGTTGAACAGCTGAGGAGTGATCAAGAGGACAATTCCCACCAGAATTCAGGGACCTTGTAACAGGCCCATTTAACAGGTCAGATGCTCAGAGCTGCTGCTGAGCACCCCACTGATGCTCTAACATGTGCAGTCCCCATAGCACAAGGGAAGAGGTACTGTGCTCATTCCCCAAGGCACTGAGGCTTAGAGTAGCGGGGAAACTTGCCCATGGTCTAGACATATGAAGCAGCTGACGTACTGTGAGTTTTAAGAGGCTGAAGACTATCTTGTTTGATCTAATATAGCACTGGAAAATTGATTTCAGATTTATTTGATGTGTGTTTTGCCTGCATGTATGTGTGTGCACTGTGTGCATGCAGTGCCCTTGGAAGCCACAAGAGGGCACTGGATCTCCTGGGACTGGAATTACAGATGGTTGTGAGTCACCATGTGGGTGCTGGAGGCCAAGCTAAGAGCAGCCTGGGTCCAACAACAGCAACAAGTACTCTACCCCCTGATCTATCTCTCCAGACCCTGACAGCACTTTTATCAGTCATTTTCGTTTAGTGATCACAGGGGTTATGTTGGTTTTGTTGAGATTGGGATTTCCTAGGCTAGCCTTAAAATTAATTATCCTTCCCCCCTCCCCCGCCCCTTGAGTGCTGGGATTCTGGTGTGTGCTACCATGCCAGACTCGATTTAAATCTTGACTTAGAGGAAGGCTGAGCACAGGTGGCAGTTCTTTTATGTCTAAGTCTCCCCCATGTAACCGCCTTTCTAGCAGGGTTATTCTGATGCCTTAACTAGATTAGATCACTAGCCTGAACACTGGACAGTCTGTGCCGGAGAGCTCAGTCAGAACTCTCTGCTCCTACGAATGTTACTCTGTAATCACCTCTTTCTGTGCTGCTGTTTTCTCTTCATCTCCTCGCAGGCTCAGAAGTACAACTTGTAGAGTATGAGGCCTCAGCCGCCGGTCTCATCCGATCGTTCTGTGAGCGTTTTCCGGAGGATGGGCCTGAGCTGGAGGAGGTTCTTACCCAGCTGGCCGCCGCAGATGCCCGATTCTGGAGAGAACAGGTCCAGGAGGCCCCGTCTGGCCAGGCTTGAGATCTGTGTGGTCGCTCCCCTCTTTGTCAAACCAGGGCTGTCCGTGGCCCTGAATTGTGTGTGATTAGGAGTCAGGGGAGGGGCAGGAGCTTGGACTTTGGTGCTACCTCAGCTGAGGGTGGTGATGCTAACCCCTTCCATTGTCAGCACTTTCCAGTTTACCAAGTATGTCCTCGGTTCCTGGATCTGCACTGCCATATGTGGCGGGAGCTCAGCAGGGTGCCTAGTCCTGTTTTCCACAGGGGAAGGTGGCAGTTCTGAGAAGTGACTGTTCTAGATCCGGCAGGTGGCATGTGACAGAGCCAGGGCTCAAAGCATCTCACCAAATCCAGTGCTCTTCGTGTATTACTTTTATAGCCAGAAAAATAAATATGACAACCACCATCTTTGCAATGTGTGTGCTTCTTCCTCTTTCAGTTCAAAGCCAGGGGAGGGCAAAGTACATCACTTTTGGCTTCCAGTCCACAGTAAGATTTTGATATCATTTCCAAAGGCAGGCACAGATGCACACCATGGGTTCTAGAGCTCTCCTTTGTGACATATTTTTGTTTGGGGCTTTATTTTATTTTAAGATTTATTTATTTATTATATGTAAGTACACTGTAGCTGTCTTTAGGCACCCCAGAAAAGGGCATCAGATCTCATTACATATGGTTGTGAGCCACCATGTGGTTGCTGGGATTTGAACTCACGACCTTCAGAAGAGCAGCTGGCGCTCATAACCACTGAGCCATCTCTCCAGCCCCCTTATTTTATTTTTTTAAGATTTATTATTTAGCCAGGCAGTGGTGGCGCACGCCTTTAATCCCAGCACTTGGGAGGCAGAGGCAGGTGAATTTCTGAGTTCAAGGCCAGCCTGGTCCACAGAGTGAGTTCCAGGACAGCCAGGGCTACACAGAGAAACCCTGTCTCAAAAAACAAAAACAAAAAAAGATTTATTATTTACTTATTTTATATATGTGAGTACACTGTTACTGTCCTCAAACACACCAGAAGAGGGCATCAGATCCCTTGTGAGCCACCATGTGATTGCTGGGAATTGAACTCAGAACCTCTGAAAGAGCAGTCAGTGCTCTTGACCAGTGAGCCATCTCTCCAGCCCTGTGACATATTTTTTAAGAAGTGTGTGTGTGTGTGTGTGTGTGTGTGTGTGTGTGTGTGTGTGTGCATTTTCTCCACGTGTGTGCTGGTGTCAGCAGAGGCCAGAAGACAGCATCAGACCCCCTGGAACTAGAGTTACAGAAGTGTCAGCTGCCATGTGGGTGCTGAGAAGCAGTCCAGGGTCCTCTGCAAGAGCAGCAAGAATTCTTGTACTTTAAAATATTTCAGGAGCTAAAGCACTAGAACTCACTAACATGAGATCCCACCCTTTAATTTGTTTTTCAGCCTGGTCTTAACCCCTAAAAAAGGCTCCTCCCCAGGCCTCGATGCCAAGGCCCCTGTTTTCTATGCAGAAACCATAAGTCAATGTTACACAGGACAAGGAAACCAGCGCTTATCTTATTTGGTCCCAGCCGGGACAATTTCATCCCGGAACCTTTATTGCTATGCTTTCGGTTGCTGGGATTCTATTGGGCGTTGCGCGCCGGCTGAGCGGGTTGCCAAGGCGACGCCTGGGAAGATGGCTACTACGACTTCATCGGATTCCGACAGCGGGCGAGCTGAGAGGTTAAGTCCCTGGTCCTCACCGCTTTCTTTCCCTCAGATGAATAGATAGTGCTTGGTGGCAGGTCCTGGGCTCTTGCTTGCGAGCAGCGGTGGAAGTTCTGTAAAGGCCCTTTAGAAATCAGATACGAAAGCCGATGTCAAAGAAATGTCTGTATGCGATTGGCTGGTCACTCCGGGCGCCAATTGAGCCCAGATCTAGATCTTTCACAGTTTGTGCTCTCAGTCTCAGGTGTCATCTCGATTAGAGCTTTTTTTTTTTTTTTTTCTTTGCCGTGAGACTCACTTTCTAACTTTCTAATTTCCCTGTCAGCAACGAAGCCAATTCGAAATGGCTGGATGCACACTATGACCCCATGGCCAACATCCACACCTTCTCCTCCTGCCTGGGTGAGTCTTCAGACAGACCTAGGAACACCCAGATTCTAGAAGGATGGGAGGAACAGGTAACGGTTTTATGGAGAAACCTCTGGGATTCTGAGACTCATTTACGACCCTCTTGTGTTTTCTAGCACTGGCAGATTTGCATGGCGACGGGGAGTACAAGGTAGGCAATCAAAACGTTGAGTGGGGAAAATTCGGAAGTGAGATTTGCAAAGAGGCTCAACATACTCTGGAACTCAGTGTACCGAAAAGGCACATTTCGTTGCAGCTTCTTTCTTTCCGTTAATGATTTATTTATTTTTATGTGTATTGGTGCTTTGCTTGCATATGTGCTTGTGTAAGGGTGTCAGACCCCTTAGAACAGGATTTACAGGCAGTTGAAAGCTGCCTTGTGGGTGCTGGAGGTTGAACCAGGACCTCTGGAAGGGCAGCCAGTGCTCTTAACTGCTGAGCCATCTCTCTAACTCCAGTATTTCTTTGTAATTTGGAAAGTGAGCATTAATTTTATAACATGATCTGTAGAAATAAAACAGAAAGCAAGATGTTGTGGATTTATAGTACCAAGACATGATTCTCTAAAAAATAATTTGGGGGCCAGGAATGTTGGTGCATGCCTTTAGTTACAGCACTTGGACAACAGAAACAGGGAGATCTCTGAGTTTGAGGCTGACCTGTGAAGTTCAAGGCCAGGCAGGTCTACTTAGTGAGAGAGCATCAAAAACAACAACAACAAAAAAGCAAACTAACAAACAAAGCAATCCACATCCCAAAACAAAATTAGCAGCAAAATTAATTTGGAGACACTTAATTTATTTATCTAGTGTTAGAAGGATGCATGAAGTGTTGAGGTCAGGTAACAACTTTTGAGAGTCCGTTCTCTCCCGTCATGTAGGTACCAGTGGTTGAGCTTAGGTCATCAGACATGGTGGCAAGCACCTTCACCCACTGCGGGTCCCAGTTCTTTATGTCTAATTGTTATTGCTTAACTTTTTAGTTTATAATACAAAATAATGGGCTTAAAATGGAAAACGATTCACAAAGCTGTGTGTCTTTTTCTTTTTCTTTTTAGTCAAAGTTTTTCTATGTAGCGTCTTGGCTGTTCTGGAACTCAGTATGTAGTCCAGGCCCCAGGCTGGCCTCAGACTCACAGAGATTCACCTGCCCCTGCCTCCCAAGTGCTGGAATTAAAGGCGTGGGCCACTGTGTCCAGTTTCTGTCTGCCATCTGTGAGAAGAAACCATGTTAATGATCTTCTCTGTATCATTCACATTTTAGTATATGTGCTGCCGAGGTGAACATACAGCCTTAGGTTACACGCTGTCACATGACTCCTTGGGGTAGGGGAAATGCCCTGACTGGGAATGGGCACTGGAGTCTCAGGGGCGAAGGCACTTGCTGCTATGCTTCCTGAGCTGAGTTCAGTGCCTGGGATGAATGGGGTAGCAGGGAAGCACCAACTCCCTAAAGTTGCCCTCTGATCTCACACATGTGCTGTGGCATGGATGTCCCCACACACATAGAAATATATGGAATTTAGAATGCGAAAGGAAATAAAACTCGGGGAAGTAAGATTTTTCTGTGTCTCAAGAGGACATAGGTTATCAAGAGGCTGGCGATCACAGAGGCTGATAATGTTATTATGGGAGTCTATAATACTTTTCCCTCTACTTTTCTTTATAATTGGAAATTTTCCTTAGTAAAAAAATTTATTTCAATGCAAATATAAAATAAATATATTTTAGCCTCATAACAGAGAAGAATATTACAGCTATGTTCAAAGTCCCAAGTTCAATCCCCACTACCACAGGAAAAGGAAAGGAATGAATAATGAACAGATAAACCCTTCATCTGCCCCTGAGCACTCGCCAGGCCTATAATTCAGGATTTTATTTGATTTTCCTCCAGGTGTCATGAGGTAGGCATTCCCATTTTGTAAGAGAGAAACCTGAGTTCAGAATAGTTAAGTAACTTTGCTAAGGGGATACCTCGTCTAAGCCTCATGGCAAAACCTTGGCGAATGTGAGGATGGATTAGTAAGCACCAACAAATGCCGAATGGTCTCTTCTCCCTGCAGCTGGTGGTGGGAGACCTTGGCCCCAGTGGGCAGCAGCCCCGCCTGAAGGTGCTCAAAGGACCCACAGTGCTGACAGAAAGCCCACTGCCTGCCCTGCCAGCCTCGGCTGCCACCTTCCTCATGGACCAACATGAGCCCAGGACACCTGCCCTGGCCCTCGCTTCAGGACCTTGTGTCTATGTTTATAAGAACCTTAGACCCTACTTCAAGTTCAGCCTGCCCCAGTTACCTCCAAACCCTTTGGAACAAGACCTTTGGAACCAAGCCAAAGAGGTAGGTGACATAGCAAACAAGAACTCAGAGAAGCAGCCACTGAAGGAGGAGGACCAGATTCTTCAGGAGAGTGGGCTTGCAGTAGGGGAAGGTAGGCCATAGCCTAGCTCTGGCAGCAACAGTGAGATGCTGTGCTCGGCCCTGAGCAGTAGCTTCTAGAAAGGCACTGATCCAGGTCCTTTGGAGAGCAGAAGTCATAGGACCCCTCTGCACTAACTACATCCCTTCCTACCTGTGGAGAAAGAGGAACCAAAGAAGGAAAAGGCTCACCTGAGTGAGTGGGGGATGTCCCTGGAGAGTAGGGACACATTAGGAGGCAACACTACAGAGGATGATGAGTGTGGACATGATCCTGAGACCAATTCAAAGCAAGATCTCGGACTTGAGGTTGAGTGCCAGGCCATTGGGAAGACAGTGAAGAGGAAGACCTGCCCCTCATGCCCAAATATAGACATAGTGAGCTAGCTGAGGACATGGTTGCTAGAGCTCACAGGCTCTCCCTTCTCCCCATGCTGACACAGGACCGGATTGACCCCTTAACCCTCAAGGAAATGCTGGAGGACATCAGGTAAGAGCCCACTTCCCCTCTCTGCACTCCTTTATCCTAAAGCTCTCCTATGAACCCTCATGAAAGCTACCATGTCGGCCACTCTCATTGCAGGGAAAAGGCAGAGGTGCCTTTGTCTGTGCAGTCACTCAGGTAGGAGTCCTATGGGATCAGGGCGGAGGGGATGTCTGGGGACTGGCACCAGAGGCATCCAGGCCATGGCATGCTGGTGCCCATTCTGTGTGTGTGTGCAGGTTTCTGCAGCTGGAGCTGAGTGAAATGGAGGCATTTGTGAACCAGCACAAGGCCAAGGTTATCAAGCGTCAGGTAACACCCTTTCTCTTTTTATTGCCCTATCAAGGTGCTTCCATCTTTTAAATTGTGTGTGTGTTCACATGAAGACAGGTGCATGTGTGTGCGCTTGGGTGTGGAGGGCAGAGAATGAGGTGTCATCCTTAGGAATGCAGTCCATCTCCTTTGTGATAAGGTTTCTCTTGTCAGGTTTCTCTTGGCGTAGAATTCACCAATTAGGCTACCTATATCAGCCATCCAGGAGGCCTCCCCAGCACTGGTTTTCAGAGCCGTGTCACCATGCCTGGCGTTTCTTGCATGGCTTCAGGGGATCACACTCAGCTCCTGCTTGCTAGGCAAACACTTTACCAACAGAACTATATCTCCAGCTCCAAGCTCTCCCGTTAAAAAGAAAAAAGACCATGTAACCAGCAGTTAATTCTAACACTGAGCCTGGCCAGTAGCACTCTGTAGTTGTCCTTCCAGTGACACTACATGTCTCAAAGCAGGGAGCCTTCTTCAGTTCTAATTAACAGGGATGGATGGCTATGGAACAGCTACGACATAATATTATCACACTTATATTCTTGAGGATAAAGATAATGACATTCTTATTATAGAATGTTTAAAAATGAAAGAGGACTATAAAGATGACACCCTCTTCTTGCCATTTCTGAGCATTTCCTTCACAAATGTGCATTTTATGCTGTTTCCCTGGAGTGACATTTTGAGAATACCATATTTTGAGTCTTACATAGCCTTTGAGAATTCTAATTTTAGTAGCTCATTAATTATTTAGTTGGTTATGATTTTTCTATTTGTTTGATTTGGCTGGTTGCTTTTTTATGACAGTATCTCATTAGTTGAGTTTGGCTTTGCTCTCCTGATCCTCTTGCCTCTGCCTCACAGTGCTAAGTCTGCAGGGCTGCACCTCCACCCTCAGTGGTTGACTTCACCACATGTACCCACTACTCCTCCAGCACCCCTCTGCGCAACTGTAATGATGTGTGTACAGCATACAACACTTTCACTCAAAGAAGAACATTTTGCTTCTGCTAGTTTCCATAGAGAAACTCTTTAAAGACGAAGCCTTCCTTTTTGATGTCCAGTTATAGTTACAGAGTGAACAGGTGTCTACGGTAGAAGTTCCAGAGAAGCTCTGGTCTCACTGCTCAGAGAGAACCAGTGTCTGTGCTCCAGGGTTTAGCTTCTAGCATGGTTCTATGTTCACATACATTACTTTATTTTGTTTTGTTTTTGAGACAGGGTCTCACTATATAGTCCCAGCTATCCTGGAGCTTACTATATAGACCAGGCTGGCCTTGAATTTACAGAGATTCATGTGTCTATGCCTCCTGACTGCTGGGATTAAAGGCACGTACCACCACTTGTGGATTGTAGACATTTTTAAAGGCTATATTTTATTTTTATTTATGTGTATGAATGTTTGCCTGCATGTACACATGTGTACTGCATGTGTGCCTGCTGCCTGCAGATGCCCCTGTCATTGGATCTTTTTTTTTTTTTTTTTTTTTTTTTCGAGACAGGGTTTCTCTGTGTAGCCCTGGCTGTCCTGGAACTCACTCTGTAGACCAGGCTGGCCTCGAACACAGAAATCCACCTGCCTCTGCCTCCCAAGTGCTGGGATTAAAGGTGTGCGCCACCACTGCCCAGCCTCATTCGATCTTTTTAAAAAACATGTCTTTTTGTTGTTTGGAGTGTTTGTTTATTTGTTTGAGACAAGGTCTTGCTAGGTATTTTGGGCTAGCCTGGAAATGTAGTTTTAAGCCAAGCTGGCCTTGGACATGTAGCAATCCTCCAGCCCCTGCTGCTGTGACTGCAGGTATGAGTCACACCCAGCTTTAATGTGTGCTGGTTTTGATGGTGTGAACTCGCCTAAGTGGCTTAGACAGTACTTAGTATCAGCATTTAGGTTTGTTGCAGAAACACCTTTGCCGTCAACATCCAGGCACACTTCTCATGCTTGTTCCTCTTTTGCCCTCTCCCTTCCTTCCTCTGACTCTGGGGTATCTGGGGACATGGTGGGGTCTTCTACAGACAGTCATCACCACCATGACCACCCTGAAGAAGAACCTGGCAGATGAGGACGCAGTGTCCTGCCTGGTGCTAGGCACTGAGAACAAGGAACTCCTAGTGCTGGACCCCGAGGCCTTCACAATTTTGGCCAAGGTCAGTATCAGCTCTGTTCCTGGCTATATACAAGGTCCAGGCTGTGTTCCTCTCATTCTTCCAGTGTGGGCAGCGTCTGTTCAGAACGTGTAGCTAAGCGTGAAGAAAGATTAGATGTTCCGAAAGCTCACCACTCTTAAGTCTTGTGTGAAAGGTTCAGCATGGAACCGTCCAGTGTTCTCATGTGTGGAATAGTTGTCTAGCAGGGATCAGACATTATCGTTTTATAGAGAGGTCTATTTCTAGTTGATTACTGCCGCTGTTAAAACACTCTGAGCAAGAGAAACTTGGGAAGAGAGCTTGATTGACTGACAACTCTGGGTTACAGCTCACCATTTCAGGGAAGTGAGGCAGGAACTTAGGCAGCCAGCCACATCCCATCCACGGTGGAGAGCAGAGAGGGAGGAACACACCCAGGCTGTCTGCCGGCACAGCTTCATCTGCAGCTGGCTTCTTTCACTTAGACAGCCCAGGACCCAGCCAGTGAATCCACACTGCCCACATTCAAGGTGTGCCTTGCCAACTCAGTTAACTATCAAGACAGTTATCCACAGGGCAACCTGACCTAGGTAGCTCCTCAACTGAAAATCTTCTCAGGTGAGTCTAGGTTTGGTTAAGTTGGTAGTGAGTGCAAGCAGTCCAGTGTCCTTAGCTAGACGAGCTCATGTGCAGAATTTAACAATTTGCTCTTTTCATGTTACTGTAGAACGTGAGTGTCTTCCTTTGTTTACAAAACCACATCAACCTTTTTGTTGTTATTCTTTTTTTTTTGCAGTGTAGCCCAGGATAGCCTTGAACTTGTGATCTTCCTGGCTCTATTTCCCAAGTGCTAGGATTATGGTGTATATCACCACTGCAGCTTCATATCAGCCCTTTTAATGGCTCCACATTCTCTATGTAGTTATATATGTAAATACATACATACATGTGTTTACCTGGCCACTTGGTGTCCACTTAAATGTTTTTCACTATTATTAATGCTGCTCCAGTGGTCTTTCTTGTTCAAACACCTTTGTATATCTACTTACATAACTCTCATACTTTGCTGGAGGTGACAGGGTTAAACAAAATGGTGTAGACTTAAAGCTGTGACCAGTAGGAAGTGAACAAAGAGATCAGGATTTTAGTCAAGAATTAACAGTTTCTTCTTCCAACCACAGTCAGTAGGTTTGAGCCATTTTCTCTGCAGATGAGCCTACCCAGTGTCCCTGTCTTCCTGGAGGTTTCTGGCCAGTTTGATGTGGAGTTCCGGTTGACAGCTGCCTGCCGCAATGGGAGCATCTATATCCTGAGAAGGTAGCTACAGCTGTGGCCTCAGACACTGGTGGTTTCAGAGGCTTGTAAGATGAACAGGGGGTTTAGGCGGGAATTTGGGATTGAAAGGATAGGAAAATTTTGTAAAGGAGGGTGGAGGGGAGGAGGAGCCTGACAGTTAAGAGCCTGGCATGAGGCTATAATATGAGAGCAGTGCAGTCCGAGGTTGGAGGAAGCAGTCAGAGGGTGGAGGAAGCAGTCAGAGGGTGGAAGAAGCAGTCAGAGGGTGGAAGAAGCAGTCAGAGTGTGGCGGAAGCAGTCAGAAGGTAGAGGAAGCTGATAAATCTCTTGTATATATTATATTGTTTTATAATGTATGTGACACATGCATTAGTTTGATATTCCAGACATTGTTTGTTTTTTCAAGACAGGGTTTCTTTGTGTAGTTCTGGCTGTCCTGGAACTTGCACTGTAGACCTCTGTAGCCTCAAACTCTCAGAGTCAACATGCCTCTGCCTCCCGAGTGATGGAATTAAAGGTGTACACCACCACTGCCCAGCTAAATTATTTTATGTTTAGGAGTATTTTGCCCATGTGCATATCTGTATACCACATGCATGTGATATCCATAGGCTAGAAGAGGTCATCAGTCTCCTGGGACTAGATTTTCAGGTAACTGAGCAATGATATGGATGCTGGGAATTGAACCTGAGTCTTTAGAAGGGCAGTCTTAATCTCTGAGCGAGCTCTCCAGTCCTCCAGACAGTCTTTTTTTTTGTTTGTTTGTTTGGTTTTTTCGAGACAGGGTTTCTCTGTGAAGCCCTGGCTGTCCTGGAACTCACTCTGTAGACCAGGCTGGCCTACTCAGAAATCCGCCTGTCTCTGCCTCCCGAGTGCTGGGATTAAAAGCACGCGCCACCATTGCCCGGCCTCCAGACAGTCTTTTAACTCAAGATATTTATTGAGCATCTACGATGCATTCAGCACTGTACAGAGGGTTGGAGATTCACTGGTAGGTGGAATGCTGTAAATATGGTTCCTGCCTCCATGGGGAAGACATATAGTAAAAATAATGTAACTTAGATGAGAAGTGGAGGCTCGGTGGGAGAAGAAGCATCATCTGTTGGCGGCTTAAAGGAGGCGTGCACCTGTATCCCAACATTTGGAAGGCTAAGAAGGCAGAATTCCCGGAGCCTAGAGGCCAGTGAGATGCCCAGTCTTTACACAGCCTGCAGAAACTGGGACACAGCTATGGTTGAAAGGCAGAAATCATTCCCTTTGTCTGGAAAAGGAAAACTAAGAAGGAGAGACCAGATAACTGATGGGCCATCCTTCTGATAAACCAGCAAACTTTCCAAGTCCGATAGCACTGGCTAGACCACACTAAGGTAAACAAACGTATTCAGAACTCTGAAATCCCAGGACACTTGTCACCATAGTGAGGAGCAGGAGGGGACAGTAGGAAAACATACCTGGTGTCATACAGGGTTGCACATCTAAGCGGTAGAGAGAGAAATGATCTCATCATCTGCTCAGGACCAGGGGGGTTAATCTGGGGGGCTGAGAAGGGATGGGTCAGCCAGGGAGCTAGATGCGAGGCTTCTCTGGGCAGAGGGATCGTGTCTTTATTCCACAGAGACTCCAAACACCCCAAGTACTGCATCGAGCTGAGTGCCCAGCCTGTGGGGCTGGTCCGGGTACACAAGATCCTGGTGGTGGGCAGCACCCAAGAGAGTCTGCATGGCTTCACCCACAAGGTGTGGTCTCTAGCAAGCCCCTACCCCTCCACACTGTCTGCCCTGTGAGCCCACAGCTGTCCATTACTTGCCACTCCGGCCATCCCTTATTTCCATGTCAAGCCCTGAGCTCCCTGCAGATGCTGGCTGTTTCCTGTCAGGGTAAGAAGCTGTGGACAGTACAGATGCCTGCAGCCATCCTGACCATGAACCTCCTGGAGCAGCGATCCCGAGGTCTGCAAGCTGTCATGGCTGCTCTGGCCAATGGGGAAGTCCGAATTTACCGAGACAAGGCCCTGCTTAATGTCATCCAAGCCCCTGTGAGCATGCCTCCAGCAATGCTGCTGGCTCTTCCTTACCTGAGCCCTGTTGTTGTTTTTTCTTCTATAATTTCTTATTTAACCTTTGACAGTTTCATACATGAATGGCATTGATCCCATTCACCCACATTCCCTTCTTATCCAGCCCCAGTGCTTGGTGATACCCTTTTCCCCAACTGGTCTCCCTTCCCACTTTCAGGGGGTTTGGTTTTGTTTTGTTAATATAACCCACTGAGTTTACTTAGGGCTGTTTGCATGTGTATGGGGTGGGTTTATTTACTGGGCCATGGCCAACTTACTGGTGGCAACACCCCAGAATAAACATGAGTCCTCACCTCCAGCAGGTTAACCACCTCAGCTCCTGCTCCACCCATCCACCCCTGCTTCACTGCCTCTCCTGACCCCATGGGGGGAGCCTTAGAAATACTGGTTGAGCCCCTCATGATGGGTACAGTTGCCACAGGACAGGGAAAGGGGCATAAAAATGACTAAGCCCTTGATTCCAGGGAGGTTATGTGTGGTGACAGCTGACCAGAGACAGATGAACACACAGAGCAGGTGGGAGCAAAGCAAAGCACTAGAAAGCAGAGGGGCCGAGTGACTCAGGGCCAAATCAGTTTGCCAAGGGGATGGATGGCATAGGAACATTCTAGACAGGAGCAGCATGAACAGGCTGAGGGCATAAAGGTGCTTTGTTTTTGGAGACAGGATCTCACTGTGTAGCTGTGGCTGGCTTGGGATTCGCTCTATGGACCAGGTTGGCCTCTAACTCACAGAGTTCTCCATGCCTGCCTGCTGGGTGCTGGGACTAAAGGCCTGTGCCACTGTGCCCTGCTCCTTATTATTACTGTCATTGTCATCATCATCTAATTTCATCATTTTCCGTTTCCTCCCTCCAACCCTTCTCACATACCCACTTTCCTTTCTCTCTTTCAAAAGTATGGTCTCTTTTTTTTTTATTTGTTATTGTTTTACACACACACACACACACACACACACACACACACACACACACACACTCTATTACAATCTGATCAGTCTATATAGTATGTATTAGATTTCAGGGCTGACTATTGGGTATTGGATAACCAATTGGGATTTTTTAAATTGACTTTGTGTGTATGACTGTTTGCCTACATGCATGTCTGTGCGCCCCATGTGCACAGTTTCCATGGAGGCTAGAAAAGGACATAGGGTCCCCTGGATCCGGGGCTCACCATGTGGATGTGGGATTTGAACCAGGGTCCTCTGCTCAGACAGCCAATGCCTTTAACTCCTGATCCATCTCTCCAGTTTCAGGACTCCTTTTTACTTATAGTATATGTTAAATATACTATAAATAATATTTTTATGTGTGTACATGTGCCACAACAAGCATGTGGAGATCAGAGGACAAGTTTTAAGAATAGGCTCCTTCCTCCAAGGGTTCTGGGGACTGAACGCAGGTCGTTAGACTCACACAGTGAGAGCCTTTACCCTCCAAACCATCTCACCTCATAGAACTTACCTCTTAACTCCCTACTGGAGTTTGATGGCCATTGTATAAAATCTGAAAGCAGTGGATGGCCCTGTGGTACTGAGAAGCTATAGGGTTGGGAGAACTAAAGAGGAGAAACTGGGTAAGACAGACTGGAATCTGATGTGGAAGACCTTAATATAGACAATCTTTAAATATCTTGCTAAAAAGAGGAAAAGCCATTGGAAGTTTGTGGTTTTGAAAGGCAGCAAAGGCAACCAAGGACCCAGTGCAGGCAGATTATGTGGCAGGAGACTGATTAGAAGGCCACCCCAAAAGAGGGCTCAGGGTGTTTAGTGTAGAGCTTCAGCTCAGCCAGGGAGAGTAGAAGGGGATGGATAACCCGAGAGATGTCTCCAAGGCAGCATTGCCACACTTCTCACACTTTGCCCATCTTAACTCTCACTTGGGCTCTCCCCTCCAGCCTGTCTTGCTTTCCTCTCAAGATATTTTCCCAGCTAACGTCTGGTTTCCCCATGTAGGATGCAGTAACCAGCCTGTGCTTTGGCCGGTATGGGCGAGAAGACAACACCCTCATCATGACCACTAGAGGTGAGGACTCAGATCTGGGAAGGGCAGTGGGGCTGGAGGGAAGAGGATGAGATTCTGTGGGGAAGGAGGGTGTGGATAGAGAGAGGTGGGAACCCAGGCCCGCAGACACGCCCTGTGTAAGGTTGGATCAGATCATAATAGTTGGATTTTTTGCCTAGGAGCTAACCCTGGTCAGGCTGTGCCTCTCCAGCCTGTGCCTTCAGCATCCACCCAAGTGCTAAGAACATCACAGTTCTTCATGAACAGATGCCAAATGAATGAGCGAGCGAGCGGGTTGAGTGAGTGAATAAGAGCCTGCCAACAGCCAAGTGCGCCGTCCCACAATCGTAATAGTAGCACTTGGAAAGGTGGAGACGGTGGATTAGGAATTCAAGGTCATGTTCCACACAAAGGGAGGTCAAATCTATCCTAAGCTATATGGCTCCCTTCTTCAGGAGGAAAAAAAAAGACAGACTTGAGAAATTTCATTTCTTCTAGAAAGTGAGTCTTGTTGGAAAGACAGACATATTTGGACAAGAGTGCAGTTTTGGGAAGAATGGGAGCGTGGGGTAGGACAGGGCAATGGATATGTTTTTGTTTGCCCACTTCTCAGGTGGTGGCCTGATCATAAAGATCCTGAAGCGCACAGCAGTATTTGTGGAAGGGACAGGTGAGGTGGGCCCACCACTAGCACAGACCACGAAACTCAATGTGCCCAGAAAGACCCGGCTGTATGTGGATCAGACCCTGCGGGAGCGGGAAGCTGGCACAGGTGAGACTTGGGGGAAGAACACAGATATAAAAGTCTTAAAATTTCATAATCTTGGGCTGGAGAAATGTCTCAGTGGTTAAGAGCACTGACTGTTCTTCCAGAGTACCTGGATTTCATCCCCAGCACATGCGTGGTGGCTCACAATCATCTTAAGGCCTTTTCTGAGGGCTCCGATGCCCTCTTCTGGCCTCCGAAGGCACTGCACTCATGTGCACATGCAGACACACACATACACCTTAAAAAAACCAAAAACTTGTAAGCTTTTTTTTATCTGTACCAATAATATCTGACTGGCAAAAATGATGGGAAAAGGTCTGTTCACAATAGCAAGGAGATTCCTAGAAATAAATACTGAAGAGAAAATGTACAACGTCTAGTAAAGAAAATTGTAAATCTACCTACATGATGGATGTGGTGGCACACACATGTAACCCCAGCTCTTGGGAGGTGGAAGGTAGCATATCAAGTTCATGATCAGCTTTGGCCACATAGTGAGACCCTGACTGAAAACCAAAACAGCAACCTTAGAACAACAGCACCAGTGCGATCAGCCATATCTGGAGGTGGATTTGAAGAAGGGTTATCTGCACCTGGCAAATGATTAGGAGTATGGGATCCAACAAGGGGGCTTAGGGGTGGGGCAGTGCATGGGAGGTTGAGCTTGGGGTGGAGAGGACCTTAGATGGAGATGACTAAGAGCTAGTTCAAAGTAGAGGCAGGCCTGGGCACCCACAAGCTGCTGGAAACACACTATACAGTGGTGTCTGCACATCTGGGGCTTAGCATGTGGCTGTGGGAACAAGTTTGAAGCCTTTAGGAGCTGGAAGCTGGTGTTCTTTGGGGTGGCAGTCAGGGCAGGTCCTATATTATCCAGAGAACAAGATGGTGGGTGAGAAGACCAAGGTCAAAATCAGCCTTGAAACTGTGAAATCCGGTCTTGAGGGTTGAACAGAAGGAGCAGGACTGGAGACTGAGATTGTGTGAGCAGTGAGGTGGTAGGAGAACCAGGAAGGAGGAAGCAGTGTGTGGTCTACAGCATCCGAATGGCCCTCCCTACCCCAGTCTTCCACTGCGCCTGCAGGCCTTGCCCTGGCTATCCCACCATGCCTTCCTTTTCTATTCTTCTCACATAATCTAAGCAAGAGTACTCTCGCCTTGCACTGCTTCAGCCTTCATTTTCCCCTCTGCAGCCATGCACCGGACCTTCCAGACTGACCTCTATCTGCTGCGCCTGCGAGCTGCCAGAGCCTATGTTCAGGCCCTGGAGTCCAGCCTGAGCCCCATGTCAACCACAGCTCGGGAGACACTCAAGCTGCATGCTGTGGTAGGTATGCAGGTGTACGGACATTAGGGGTAGGGGTGAGTGGCATCCTCCCTGCTGCACAGGGCAGCACTCAGAGCTACTGCTAAGCCACCTAGCCCTGTGCTCCCATCCCACCTCCTCACAGATTTAGAGCCTGAGGCCCCTGTCTTCCTGAGAGGACTGCTCAGCCTTCTATACTCTTTTCTGTGGCTGCTACAGAGGGAGACATGCTCTTTTTGTTCTGTGCTATACCTCAAACAAACCTCTAGGCTGGAGTGGGGTATAATAAGCAAAGTAGTTACCATGGGACAATGTACATCCCAGGAACCTGGAGGGATTCTCCTGGTCACAGATGAAGACAGAGAGTGATTTCTGTTGGCATAGGCAGCCTATGGAACTAGTACAGGGAAGGTTCGCCCTGACCCAACCCTAGGTATATGTGTGCGTATGCACACATGCAGGCACACACACACAAGCCTGAGGTTCTAACCAGTTCTGAATGAGCCTGAGTGTGTTTTAAGGGCCACCTGTATTCTGATTGCTCCTTTTCTTTTTTCTTTTTTTCTCCCTCCTCCCCTTCTGGGGTTTCTCTGTGTAGCCCTGGCTGTCTTGGAACTCACTCTGTAGACCAGGCAGGCCTCAAACTGAGAGATCCATTTGCCTCTGCCTCCCCAGTGCTGGGATTAAAGGTCTTTGCCACCATGCCAAATTTCAGTTGTTTCTTTTCTGAAGAGAGTGGTTGGATACAGAAGAAAGGCTTACTGAACCACTTAGAATGGGAGGAGATGGCCTTTAAATCATGGAGTCACCATGATGGGAAAGGAAGGCAGTCGTGCCTGCGCTGGGGTCAGCGATGAGCACAGCTGCAGCCCTGAGCCAACTGTACTTGCATCTTGCTAAGTACAAGACCTTCCCTGATCTGTGCCTTCGCCATCTCTCTGCTTCTGTGCCCTTTAAGAAGCAGATAGATGGGACTGGAGAAGAGTATCTCAAGGCCCTTGATGGAGAGGCAGTAGGCACGATGGTAGTGTTTAGTGTTCAAGGCCAGTGGGTCCTAAGGGCCTCTCCATCTTACTCTCCCTACAGGTTCAAGGCCTGGGCCCCACCTTTAAGCTTACACTTCACCTGCAGAATACCTCAACGGCTCGGCCAGTACTGGGGCTGCAGGTCTGCTTCCTGTACAATGAGACACTCTATGCCTTGCCTCGGGCCTTCTTTAAGGTACTAGATCTCCATGCTGACATGGGTTCCAACAGTCAGGGCTGGGACTGGGGCTGATAAAGTGCCCCTATTAGGTTGTGGTAAGAGTAAGGGAGTGGCCAGTAGACCAACACAAGCCAGAGACTAGACTCCGCCCCCGCCTCCATTGCCTTTCTCCCAGCCAAAGAGACCCCAGGAAGCCACATAGAAGGAGCTGGAAAATAGCTGTGGGAGTTTTTCCTCTGCACTCCTGATTGGAGAGGGCAGGGGGCTCCAGAACTCATGCTGCTTCCCAGATGTTCCTGCTGAAGAAAAGGAGCCACTCACTCTCTGCCCCACTCACTACAGAAGCAAAGGACCTGCTTCCTCCAGGGCCAAGGTGTCCTCAAGTTGGGGGAAGCAATAACCAAAACTCTCAAACAGGGAGGAGTCAGCGTTGGTAGACGTCAAGAGGTCTAGGTTTAACCCCAGACACGTGGGCCCCAGGCATGCACTTACCCTCCCTGCACCTTGTTCCCTGGATCTGCTTAGTCATACTTGCCCAGGCTGAAGTGCCCTGAGAGGACAGGCATAAACACTTTGTAATCTGCCAGATGCTTTCTAGATGCGTGGGCTTTGAGGGCTAATCTATTTCTGTTCCTCAAACAGGTTCCCTTGCTGGTACCAGGACTCAGTTACCCACTGGAGACCTTTGTGGAGAGTCTCAGTAGCAAGGGCATCTCAGACATGATCAAGGTAGTTTGCTATTTCAGAGAGGCAAATGGGACCCTGGGGAAGCCAGTAGAATGAAGGTGGAGAAAAGCGTTGGGGCCCTGGGCTGTGATGGGGTATGTTAGCACAGCAGAGGCCTCCCAGCTGGGAGCCTATCACTTAAGCCAGCACAGACAGACTTGCTATTAGCAAAGAGGAAAGGTCGAGTTGCCCCCTCTGCTATGTCTTCTCCTTCCTAGGTGCTAGTGCTCCGGGAAGGCCAGAGTGCACCCCTGCTGAGTGCCCACATCAACATGCCTGTGAGTGAGGGTCTGGCAGCTGCCTGAGCCCTGGGCCAGCATTCAAGCCTCCACAAAATGGAGCCAGTCAGATCCAGTGACTTCCAGTGTCGCCAGACTGCTTCCCCCCGGCAGCAATGTAGTGAGATATCAGCTCCCTGTTCCTCTCTGAAATAGTCCCTTGCTCCCCACCTCTCCCAGTGGGCCTGAGCAACAAGACATGGAGTGCTCAGAATCAACTCCTCCTCCCTCAGAACCCACCTAAGCACTGTCCCTCAGTTCCTGCTGCCTACCACTCTCCCCGGCTCTTGAAAGAGAGGTCCCAGGAAATCAAGATAAACATAGCACCAATCCTTCCTTCCTTCCTTCCTTCCTCCCTCCCTCCTTCCCTCCCTCCCTCCCTCCCTCATTCTTCCTTCCTTCCTTCCTTCCTTCCTTCCTTCCTTCCTTCCTTCCTTCCTTCCTTCCTTCCTTCCTTCCTTCCACTCACCTATTTCAGATCAAGGCCACAGTTGATCAAGACCTGGAGATGTCAGCTGGTACTGATCCCTCTGTTGACCTTTGAAGTTGCAGGGGCGTGGATGCTGCCAGCTTAGTTTACAGGCACATGTACTAAGCTTCCTCAGCTGAAGAGGGCTTCTACTGTCTACCCTGAAGCCTAGGAGTCCCAGGGCTCTGTCCACAGGTCTTAGACTAGCCACAGAGATTGCCAGAGAATGTGGTGCAAGAAGTAGAAGGGACCCGTGTGAGGAGCTAGAGCCACATAGCAGCTGCCCTCCATGTGGATGCTCATGTCCAGAGACAGTGTTCCTGAAATGGATGCTGAGCTAGATAGCAGAGCTGGGGCTAGTGGCACTGGGAGAGGTGTTTCTGGGACCTGGGAAGTGACCCAAGAGGCAGATGCCAACAAGTGCCTGTCGGAAGGCACTTATGTCCAAGAGCCCAAGATGGTCCTGAGGGTGGAATGTTTACTGTGCAGTGGCCAGAATACGCCTGAGGTCATTGAAAAGGTATACACCAGGGGTATGGAACGAAGCTAAAGACTCGAGGAAGATGTGTTTAGATCTCAAGTGCCAGGGTCCCTGGCCCTCCTCGGAGACTGTTCTGAGTCCCTTGAGAACTGGAGCCCTGATGCATGGAGAGCACATCTTCTCCAGTCTGACCAGGTTCAGCCTGGTGTGTGGCACCCGGCTCAGGCTTGCAGGCTTCCACTTCCGTCCAGTATGAGAGGTTTGCCTGGATTAATTCTAAACTGTTGTCGGCTCTAGCACCATTAGAGCTTGGCAGCTCCTCAGGAGGAAGGAAAGAATTGGTCCAAGAAGGTGATACTTAACTGCACAGCTTTTGCCCATAAAACCAATGTCTCCAAGCTTGCCCCCACTGCCCAGAAACAGCCTCTGTGCCCACTCGGGAACCAGGGTGACACTGCCCACCTTGACCCTTTCAAAGAGTACTTCAGAGGCCAGGCTAAGAGTGGGCCTGGACCAAAGAAACAGCCCATCCCCCTCAAGACAGGCACTACCTGAGCAAGGATAGCAAAGGGTTCTTTGTGCGTCAGCCAGCGGAGGCAAGGAGGCACCGCTGCACCAAGCAGGAAGACTAACTGGAGACGGAAGGGTGGGTGGGAGGGAGTGTTGCTGGGAGTCAGAAACCCCAACTAACCGGCGACACTGAACAGGGAAGGAAGACCTGCCCAGGTGCTGAGCCCCTTGTCACTGCTGTCATGTGAGTGGGGCTGTGCTCTCATGGGGCCAGGGTGTGTGTTGGATCATGACACTCCAGTCCCTTTCACCCAAGTCAAGCTGTGAAATCAGAACAAAAATATTTGTGTGCTCTCTTCATGATGACACAAGGGGTGAGACATATGTCCAGGCCCTACCATGGAACACAGTGTCCACTGTCACACTATTAATGCCTAGTAAAAAATGTATGACATGCTCCTTATGCACATAAAAGAACATGAAGCACAAACAGAGAATTCAGTACTCACAGGAGTGAGCTCTAGGAAATTGTGAACCTTAAGGATGAGAAGAGTCTATCTTTTTAAAAATAATACTTCTTTTGAAACACACACCTATGTAGTGATCTGGAATAGACTACTTAAAATAAAATGCCCTCTTCCCATTCCATAGGACCATTCTTGTTCAACAGCCATTTTCATTAACTATTTTAAAAATAGATATATAAAGAGATTCTTTTAAAATTATGTGTGTGTGTGTGGGGGGGGAGCTATGTCTGTGTGTACAGGTGCCCAAGGAGGCCAGAAAAGGGCGTTGGATCCCCAGGAGCTGGAGTTACAGGTTGTGAGCACCCAGTATGGGTGCTGGCAGCCACACCTGGGAACTTGGCATGAGTAAGGGCTCTTACCCACTGAGCACCCCTCCAGCCCCGTACTCTCACTTCAGCAATCCATCTAAGACATTACCTGGTGACTCCCTGTTGTAACAGATGAGTGGTGCTCTTGAGACGCCTCCCCTGCTCTCTGTGCTTTAGGTAATCAGAACTCACTGTTTACATTGCTGTTTATATCGATTTGTGAAAGTCTTAGTAAAGCTAAGAATTAACTATAAATAACCACCTTTGAGCTTTTAGATGTTTTCATGGAATTGGCGTTTGGTTTGACTTTTCATTCTTTCATTGCTTAGTTTTCTAATATACCATTGAAAATTCTCTCATCCAATCTCACTTCTTTTCTCGGGACACTTCCTTCATACCTTGCTTCTGTGTAGACTTCTCTAAGAGAGTTCCCTTTCTCGTTACCCCTGGGTTAGACCCCCTGATTCCTGGGTTCCATGTCTTCTTTCTTATTCTGCCCTCACTGGGTAAAACATACCCAAGCGTGACTTCATTGTAAAACCCACCTGCGATGGCTGTTCCCAGTTGTCACCTTGACTGTATCTGGCCTGAACTACAATCCAGAAATGGAGGGCACACCTGTGATCCAGAAATTGAGCTGGAAGACACAGACTTTTGATCTGGATCTTGAAGCATAGTGACCATGAAAAGCTCAGGCCCAGGGAAGGTGATTTATGCCTTTAATCTCAGGAGACAGAGGCAAGCATATCTCTAAATTCAAGCCAGCCTGCGACAGAACAAATTCCAAGTGAAGAACATCTTAGGTCCAGGCGTGGTGGTACACACCTTTAATCTGAGCTATACTTTCTGCTGGAGGCCTACATAAGGACAATGGAAGAAGGAAGGCTTGCTTCTACTTTGCCTGCTTTCACTTATGTGCCAGCACATCTGTTGAACCTACTACTTCAGGATTCCAGCTTATACAGAAGACCAGCTGAAACGCCCAGCCTTGTGGAACTGAGCAGCTACTAGACTCTCGGACTTCCCACTCACAGCTGCCCGTTGTTGGGTCAGTTGGACTGCAGCCTGTAAGTCACTCTAATACATTCCCTTAATATAGAGAGATTCCATAAATTCTGTGACTCTAGAGAACCCTGACTAAGACACCACCAAAGTCTTTGTACCACTGCTTGTCTGGACGCTGCTGTATTCAGCACACATATGTAACAGCGTGGGTAGTAAAACAAAAGCTGGGAATAGTTTTCCTATAGACAAAGCTCCCATGTCTCCTGTGCTCAGTCCTAATGCTTGCTTTGAGGTGGGGGTAGATGGGTTTTCTTCCTCAGGGCTGGCCTGTTGTTCTCTCTCTGGGACCCCAGTTAAGCCCAACATCTGACAAACAGTCACTCCTGAGAGGACTAGATTGATCCTAATTTTCTTCTCTCTTCTTTCATGGTCATCTTTTTTGCTTTTTTGCTAAGAATGAGAATTTTGACCGGGCAGTGGTGGCACACGCCTTTAATCCCAGCACTTGGGAGGCAGAGGCAAGCGGATTTTGAGTTCGAGGCCAGCCTGGTCTACAGAGTGAGTTCCAGGACAGCCAGGGCAGAGAAACCCTGTCTCGAAAAATTTAAAAGAAAAAAAAAAAAAGAGAATTTTGTAAGCTTTTAAGTTTCAAACTGTTTTTCTTAGTTCTCAACTCCTCTGTTCAGTCCTTCTATTTTCTTCTAAGTTTTGCATTTGTTTGTGTGTGTGTGGCCTAACAGCATCTAATTAAACAAAAACTCATAATGAATTTATTTTATTTTATTTTGGCGGGGGTAAGGGAGTGGGTGGTTAATAGGAAGCACTCAAGGCTTTAACTGATATTGAACCAGAGGCCAGAGAATGAGGCAAAAATACAGAGCCCTTCATCTGGGGTGGGGAGAAGCAGAGGGCAAGGGTTTGTTTTTGCACAAAAACCCAGCCTCTCTGTGTGGAGGCTGTGCAGGGCCACCTGCAGCCACAGCAGAGCCCCCAAGAGGCACAGCCTGAGACTCTTGTGGTCTGGCCTCTCCCTCCAGGCCCAAGATTGGGTCCTTTTTTATTCTCTTTACAATATAAATAGAATTTCATAATGAATTTATTTAATAAAACAAGCTAGCTGGAAGGGTGGCTCAGTGATGAAGAGCAGGTGCTGATCTTGCAGAGGATCTGGGCTCAGTTCCTAGCATCCATGTGGCATGATTCACAGTTGCCTGTGACTTCAGTTCCAGGGGATCTGACCACCTCTTTTGGCACTAGGCACCCACATGGTTCACATACATACATGTAGGCACTCATTAGCATAAAATAAAAAGTTTAAAATAAAGTAAAAAAAAAAAAGTGAGGGTGCATTCCACATTGCACAGTGATATCACCCATGCAGAGAAGAACCATAAACATAGTTTTTTAAATGATTTATATTTATGTGCATTGATGTTTTGCCTGCATTTATGTAAGGATGTCAGATCTTGGAGTTACAGACAATTGTGAGCCGCCATGTGGCTTCTGGGAATTAAACCCTCATCCTCTGGAGGAGCAGTCAGTGCTCTTAACCACTGAGCCACCTCTCCAGTCCCCTATAAAAATATTTTAAATGTAAAAGGAAGCCAGATCTGGTGGCTCACACCTCTAAGCCCAGAATTCAGAAATTTGAGGCAGGAAAGTTCAAAGCCATCCTGGGCTACATAGCTCCAGGCCAGTCTGAACTGCTGTCTCCACCAAAATAGTTGCTTTAGAGGAAGAACAAAGACGTTATGATTATAAATACAGCAAACAAAAGAATCTACAATGAGGGGCTATTGAGACAGCCCAGCAAGTAAAGACACCCACTGCCCAACCTGATGACCTGAGTCCCATCCCAGGCCCCACGTGGTGGGGAGAACCAAGTTACCCTCTGACCGCCACACGTGCTGTGGCACAGGTGTGCCTCTCGCATGCACACACAAGTTAATTTTTTAAAAATCTAGTGCTCTTTATGTATGCCTAACAATCTCTTCCTAAATCCTTTATAATAACATTAAAATATAAAATATAAATCCACTCAAAAGACATGATCTTTGTCAGAAAAAAAAAGCTTTATTGAAAATATTGAAAGCTGGCATGGTGGTGCACACTTTTAATCCCAGTGCTTAGGAGGCAGAGACAGGTAAATCTCTGAGTTTAAGGCCAGCCTGGTCTAAATAGTAATTTCTAGGCTAACCACAGCTATGAAGCTACAAAGTGAGACCCTGTCTCAAAAAATAAAAATATTCATTGAGGAGATAAACCACGTTCATGACCTGAAAATTTGAACCTCACATAGATGCTGATTTTCTCCAAGCTAACACACAGTCCATTGGCTTCCACTTATTTCCAGGTGGGCTTTCATTGGTGAAATCTGAAGAGCTGAGTCTCAGATTGGTATGGAAGAGCAAGGGCTCCCAGGGAGTGATTCCCACTAAGTGGGGGGAATGTGCATGGGGGGGGGGTAGAAAAATAACTAGTAGAAGAAAATAGAAAATGTTTGGTTATGGTATATTCAGATCTCCATACCACTACATGCGGTAATTTAGACACATCTCAGAAACAATATGCCCTCTTCTTGTCTCCATGGGCACCCACATATACATGCCCATGCATGCACACAAACACACACACACACACACACACACACACACACACACACACACACACACATTAAAATCACCCTTCATGAACTCTGGAACACTTGGAAGCTAGTTATTTTGCCTCTGATGTTCCCATGTTCTCTTTCTTGCCTCAGCTGTGCAAAAGTAAAGCAGATTCAAAGACCTGAGTTCAAATCTAACCTCTTAGGCCAGTCATGGTGGCAAATGTCTTTAATCCCAGCACTCAGAAAGGAGAAGGCGGTGGATTTCCTTGAGTTTAAGGCCAGTAAGGTCTACATTTCTACCCCGCAATCTTGTCACATGGTCTAGCAGGGCTTTTCTGTTTCTTAGAGAACAAAGATCCTAACTGTGGCCCCACATACAGGTTAGCTACAAGAGCTTCCTCCAAGCCCCTGCTGCAGACATGTTTCTATGGAGTGCTATTCTCTAGAGTATGTGTGGATTCTCCTTGCCTGGATCTCACTACACCCTGCCAGGGCCAGAGGAGGCAGAGCCCTGGCCCATTGGGATCTCAGACTTTCTGTAGTCAGTCTCCAGGCCTAATGTGGGAACTGGAAAACAGCAACCAAAATAAAGTGCGGGATGGGAACCCAGCAAAGATGGGGGAGGCCAAGGACCAGGTGGGCACTTTACAAGCCTGTGGAAGGGCAGTCAGTCAGGCCAAGTGGCCCCCTTGCCAGACCCTCCTTTGCCAAAGGGGCCAACTATAGAGATGGAAGAGCCCACATTGGACAGGTTCAAAGGAGCTAGAGCTGCCCACTACACACATGAAGGGGCAATCTGCCCTCCCTTCTGTGGCTGGCATGAAGCTAACAAGTTCTCAGTTCGCTCCTCTTCTCCCTTCTGCCCTGTTCAGTTTTGGCTCTACCTGGACTCAGGAAGTCACAAGACCCACATCAGTTAGAGTCTGGAAAGTGATCCCATCTCCAGGCAAAGGAGAAGCTAGAAAAGGCCAGAACCAGACTAGGACCCAGCGAGGCCCCAGGGCTGCCTGCAGGTTGTGGCAGGTGCCCAGGTCATAGGAGTGTTGACCCCGAGCCCACTCCCAGGTGGTCTGGCCCCGAAGCAACAGCATCCCATGGAAAAGCAGCCCAGCGGCGCACAGCAGCACACCCGCCACACACGTGTCCACCACAAAGGCTAGGGTGAACTGGGCCAGAGACACTTTGCCTGTGGGGAGAAAACAGAAAGGTTCTCAGGGAATTGCAATTGGCTGGCCTCCCCAAACCCCAATCCTGCTCTCCTCCCACCAAAGAAGCTCATGCCTCCATTCTGTAAATTCAATTACTTAGTTACACCTAGAATCTGTATCACATGGAAAAGTAGATCATTTACCATCTTGACCTCAGTAGGCAGCAAGTTCCTGCTGAACAATTAATTGACCTCCAGAGGCCATGAAACACTGTGCTAAGTGAAAGAAGCAAGGCATGAAGGGCCATGCATTGTGGGATATGCTTTCTGTGAGCTGTTTTGAATGGGCAAACACATGCACAGAAAGCACACTAATGATGGTCAGGGCTGAGAGAATCTAGGGAGTCGTGAGAGGGGCTCTTACTGGACACAGAATTTCTCTTTGGAGTGAAAAATGTTCTGAAATTAGATAGTGGTAATGGTTGTACTACACTATACTAATACAGACATTTAGTATATTTAGAAATATACTAAAATCTACTGAGTTGTACACTTCCAACTGGCTAAAATGATGTGTTTTGTATCAATAAAGGAGTACTTGGTCTGAGGAAATGGCTCATGCAGTAAACAGTTTGCCTTGCAAGCATAAGGCCCTGAGTTCAGATCCCCAAGACCCACATAAAAATCTGTATATGGTGACATATGCCTGTAATTCTAGCGATGGTTACATGGGAGGAAGACACAGATGTGTCTCTGGAGTCTGTTGGCTAGCTGGCCTGGCCTAGCTGACAAAGTTCCAGGCCAATGAGCTGCTGCTTCAAACAGAAGGTGGAAGGTGCCCAAGATTGTCTTCTGACCTTCACAAGTATACACACACACACACACACACACCATGGCAGAAGTGCTGTGCAAAAAATACTAAGGGAAGAGAAAACAGACTTTGCTATTTTGATAAAAGGGAGAGAGAACATCCCGTCCAGAAGAGACTCTCCTAGGAGTCAGTGTTGATGGTCTGGCAGTTTAAGTATCCTGTGGTACAGCAGATCTGTATGCAGCTGAAACCTGGAGGGAGGGGCTCCAAGAACAGCAGGGCATGCCAACGTGAGGGAAGAGGTTCCCTACACTCGAGTACAAGTTACCGAGTCAGGGAGACATGAGAGGAAGACCAGACAGAAGGTAGAGATGGAAATATCAAAGCCCGAGCCAAGGGCAAAACTGTTAAGAATGTGGCGCTGGAAGCATCTGAACCTGAGAGGTCCTAAAGCAAGGAGAGAGCTGGATTTCCTAGACAGCCTGGCTTGTGCCACCCTAGGAGGAAGGGCAGAGCGGAGACGAGGAGAAGAATGAGCAAGAAGAAAGCAGCTGTAAGCCTGCACAAGTCCTTGAAAGGAGAAGGCAAAATAAGGAGGTGTAGGGGAACCCCCAAGAACACCAATGAAGAGAGCTGAGGCACAGGAGTAGACAAAATAGGCAGAGGCCTCCAGCAAGGGGACACCAGCTTTCAAAGCCCTCCCACCCTCATGGGAAAGTTGAACACAGGAACATTGTTGTTCTTTTGTTTTTGAGACAAAAATAGCTCAGGGTCATCTGTAGCTCCATATGTAACACATTCCCCACAAACTCTCAATGCTCCTGTCAACCTTGGCTTCATATGGAGAATAAGGTGAACCGGAGCATGAACACAGCATCCTGACATCTGACAGCTCTCAGCAGCCACGGGAGGGAAGTTGAGCTAGGATGCTTGAGATGTTGGCAGGAGAAAGGTGGACATGAAGGGCTCTATGCAAGCTAGACTGGAGCAGGAGATGTGGCAGGCAAGATGAATAGTGACCTGTTCTGGGTTCTGACAAGAAGAAGGTGTGGATGTAAGAGTTGGGGAAATGAAACACAGGCCAAGAAATGGAAGCCAGAGTGAGCACATGCCTGTAAGCCCAGCATTTGGAGAGTTGAGGAAGCAGATTATGAGTTCAAGGCCAGCGTAGGCTACACAACAAGACTGTGTAGAAAGGAAGGAAGGAAGGAAGGAAATAGAGAAGGAAGGAAGGAATAGCCAAGCAAGCCTCATGGGCACGAGTAAGGCCACTGGCAGTTGGTGGTTTTGGTTCAACAGATTTGGGGGTTGAGAGGCTGGAAGCCCAAGTCAGTGTCTGGGGACAGTGAGGTAAGCTATGATAACTGCAGGAAAGCACCCAGTCTCAGAAAACACAGGCCCAGAGCGTGTGTGTGTGTGTGTGTGTGTGTGTGTGTGTGTGTGTGTGTGTGTGTGTGTTGGGGGGGCTATTTGGGATAGAGGTAGGATTCAATAGGATGAGGAGGCATGGTGTTTTCTCAGAATGCCCAGGGAGATTACAGAACAAGGTTAACAGGAACAGTAGAAAGGTCAGGAGAAAGGATTCCGGAAACAAAGCCCAATGTATTCTGACCAGAAGGGACAAAGAATACACAAATTCATGGGACTTTTATCTTGGAAGATGTCAGAAGAAAGAGGAATACTCACACCATCCAGAACCCAGTAACTCAATCAAGTCTCCTCCCAATTCCCAAAAGGAAGGGCTTCCCTGCCTGTAACTTTCACTGGCTCCCCATTGCCCCATCAAATCAGACCCATCTCTCACCCCAGCATTCATAGCCTCTACCACACAGTCCTGACCCTATTCTAGCCCTAGTTCTCACCGTGTCCATGAAACTGCATTTGTTCCTTTCAGGGTTTGTGTACATGCAATGGCACCCATTCTGTGTGTGTGTGTGTGGGGGGGGTGTATTTGGACCATTAAGTCCATCTCCCCTAAGATAACCTTCTAGCATCCCAACAACCCATAGGCTCCCAAATCAGCCTTTCCTCTTCTGTAGCAAGCCCTAGGGTCCTTCATAATTCTGGGGGCCAGAACTCTGCTCTTCTCTTGGAGCAGGTAAAGTACAGTACTTCACACTCAGCTAAGTAGCAGGCTCCCCTCTCTTCTTAAATGACATTGGGCCTGAGTCCATAGCATTGGCTAAGAGAACCAGCTGGACAACACCCCACCCATGGGAAGGGGCCTTGCTCCCCAGCCCAATGCAAGGGTCTCTGGCTCCCACAAGGTTCAGAAAGCTCCCCACCTGTGAGTAGCATGAGCCAGGGCAACAGCAGGAGAGCCACGGTGTAGAGGGCTGAGTGGGCCTGCAGCAAGGCTGACAGGGCGGGGCTTAGCAGCACTGAGATGTGGAGCAGGACACCAGCAGCATGAAGCAGGAGGCACAGGAAGGGCCGGTAATTATGGAAGCCCACACAGCGGCCCAGTAGGCGACAGTGGTGGTCACGACGTAGGATACACACACGGCAGGCAGAGCAGTGCCCACTACGTGGTGGCACCTGGCTTTGGCACTGGTAACAGTAACTGCAGGGGTGGGGGCAAGGACACAGGTAAGTGCCCCCAGTAGCTCTCAATACCCCAGACCATGCCCAACCTCAGCCTCAGAGACCATCCTGGAAAAGCAAGAACAGTCACCATCTTTACCAGGCACCTCCAACTAGTGATTACCCTCTGTGACATGCCTACTGAGAAGCAAAGTGTTCAAAGGCTTGGACGTGCTTCCGCCACATTTCTTCCTCCCTCTCCACTCCAGTCACTGGCCTTGTGGTTTTGGAATGTTCTGGGCATACAGTGGCATCTGCCTTTACTTCGGCTGCTTCCCTCTCCCAGAAACCAGTTCAAAATTTCCAAAGTAGCTGACTCCACCACCTCAAGGCTTTGTGCAAATACTTGAGTGATGTTCACCTTGGCCATTTATTTATTTTTAGTTTTTAGTTGCAAATGGACAAGTTAGTCTTAATATATTTGTGGATGCTATGGCCTTTTAGTAAAATGCAAATTAATCAAGCTAATTAACAAATCCATCACCCAAAAGTCTTGTGCTGAAAATTGAACATTATTTAAAATTGAAACTTTGTGCTGGGGAGATGGCTCAGTGGTTAAAGGCATTTGCTTCACAGACCTGATGACCTCTTCTGAACCCACGTGGTGGGAGAGAACCGACTCCTCCAACCTCCACCTGCGTGTCTCAGCATGCATGCCTGGACTCAGACACACATCATACATACAGACAAATAATAAAAATAAAATTTGCCCTTCTCACTGCCTTTACCCTACTCTATTTTTTGTTTCCGTATCAATCATCCTTTACCATCTATTTTTCCAATTTGCTTTTTTATTGGCTTATTATTATCTTTATTATCTGCCCCTTCCGCCACTGAAATCAACTCCAGGAGGTCGGGCATCTGTTTTCACTTGAGTCCTCGGAACAGTGCCTGCTCAATATCTGAATGAATAAGTGGCGGATGCCAGATTCTAAAGAAGTTCTATGGGAACCCGGATGCTAACGTCATTTGGTTTCTGACACCTCAAGTTCTGGGGCCTCTCTTGGTACCAGCACCCCCACACACACCCCGCTTCTGCCCGGGGACACCCCCCCCCCGAGCCCGACACTCACGCCCAGCCCTGGCCCAGGCCGCGGCCAGCCAGCATCACGCCCCGAATGCTGGAATCCGAGCGCAGGAAGAGCCCCACGTTGCCCAGCAGATTGAGCAGCTGATAAGCAGCCAGCGCCAGTTGCAAGGCCCGGGCCAGTGGTCCCAGTGGGGGCGGCCCAGGCCCCAGCACCATCACGTAGACCAGCTCCAGGACCACGACGGCGGCCCACAGCGCGGTGAGCACCAGTGGCATCCGCGCGGGCGCTCCTTCTGCGACCCGAGCTGCCCAGGGCTCCCCCATGGTCCGACCTACCAGCTTTCGGATCACTGGGATTCCACTGCTTCCGTATTGGGGAGGGCATAGCAGCGGACTGATGTCCGCCGCAACCAATAGGAGCTCTGCAGGAGCTCACTGAGCGCCAGACTTAGAGGGAGGGGTCAAAGATACGGAGAAGTGATTGGCTGACTGACCAGATGTTCGAAAATCCCGTTGGTGCTGCCGCCCAGGTGTCAAAAAGAAGCGGTCTCCTAGCTTGCGGCAGGGGCCGCCCCCTGGTGTGGCTGACTGCCACTCCAAGAGGATTGAGTTGCAGTCCCCGGAGCGTCGGGGTTTCCCGGCTCAGCACATTCTCCCTACACTCCCCTACAGCCGCCCCGGTATTAATAGACCTGGCTGGCCCCATCATCTGGCCCCGAGCCCTTCCCAATGCTCGGGTGTCTCCACCACTCTAGAAAACTCCCCAAACAACTTGTTGCGTTGGTGTTACAGACTGTGAAATAGAAATAGGAGTCTGTTTCTCGCGCGCAGTGCTTAAGAGGGACAGACTCAGGTCTAACAGGCAGCCTTTAGGATGGCCTGCAGCCACCATTTGGACTCCACTTTATAGATGAGGAAACAGACAAGGTCCACGTCTGTCCCAAGATCACACAGCAAGCTAACCACAGAGCTGAAATGCGAACCCATTATCTAGGCCAGTAGTCGCCCCAGCATGCCCCGCGATTCCGCAACCTTTCACTCCAGCACAATCTCTTCTCTGGTCCAGACCCAACCTCCCTCGATCCCTATCTGGCCCCACCCACCTCCCCCATATTTAGTATAAACCCAATCGGGGGCTGGGCCAGGCCCTATTTAACCCGGCCTGAGCGTGCAGGAGCTCGCCCAGTGGAGCAGAACAGAGCCAAGAGCCTGAGCAAGATGATGATGGTTATGCAGCCCGAGGGTCTGGGGGCCGGGGAGGGGCCCTTCTCTGGCGGCGGGGGCGGCGACTACATGGAACAAGAGGAGGACTGGGACCGCGACTTGCTGTTGGACCCGGCCTGGGAGAAACAGCAGCGGAAAGTGAGTGCTCACCCATTTTCCAAAGGCAAAAACTGAGGCTGGGAGGCCAGAGAGTTCTTCGCCGGCATCTGGGCAGTTCAAGGGCAAAGCCTGCCTGTAATCTAGACTGTGACTCCCCAAACCAGGCTCTGATCATCAGTTATCTGCTGTCCTCAAAGATTAGAAAAGAGGCTGAGAGTTCTCATGAGGGATTTGGGATGTCAAGAACACTGTGGAGTCCCTCGGTGACTCCCCAGTCCTTTAAGCCCACTGCCCCTCTTGTGCTTGTGAAAGTGGATTTTGGACAAGGTTCAAGAGACCTAACTTGTTCTTGGGTGGGAGGTGAGGGGTTCTCAGGAACCACCCTATTCTCCAGTTAAGTATCCCTAGACCCCATCCTCAGGAGAACATGCCAGACACACAACCTGTGGGTTTGGGGGTGTAGGGGAGAACCATCTCATATTCTTTCCCATCCTCTACTATGTCTTCTGCTTAGGGTGATGTCCACATTCCCTCTACTGACTTGACAATTGAGGAAACTGAGGCCCAGAAAAGGGCAGAGATAGGCAGCCTGTTATATACTGTGAGATAGAAAGGAATGCCCCGCAATCCGGGGGTCTTTGTTCCTTGCCCCACCCCACTCTTTCCCAAGATACTCCTCCCTGTCTAGAAGCCCTGAGTCTGCTGAAAAGGCCAGAAGGTCAGGAGGAGGGGAGCCCCGGGTCCCCTTACCAGTAACTTAACCCAGGCTCCCACATGGACACTTGTGCTGAGGCAGCGCCTTTGTGGGAGCTCAAGAAGGCCATGTGGGCAGCTGTTGCCCAGGCCCAGCCTTGTAGGGCACTGCCCCCTCCTTCCCTGGATCCTTTTCACTCCTAGCTCCCCAGAAGAGGGAGCAGGACACCTGGGTTCCCTGAAGAGAAAATGACTCCATCCAAACTGAGAAATTTTTGAGGATCTGCAGGCCGGGCTTACGGTGGGCACCATGAAGCCATTGAACTTGCCTTTTGCCAACTGTGCATGCTTTCAGGAAAGTAGAGGACTTTGCAGGACCTGAGAACCCCAGAATTTACAACCAGATCATTTCCGCTGTATTAGATGACAGGAGCTGACTGCAGGGGTGAGAAGCCTGAGCAGAATGGAGTGAGGCCTGGGATGATGCATTCTCCCCCCCCCTCCCCTTCCCCCAACCCTTCCCCCTCTCCTCTGCACCTGTCTCCAAGCATGGCTGTGGTTCCCGAGTCCCTGCAATCCTTGGGGTGATGTCATCCCTGCCCCTTGTTCCAGCTGCCATTTGCTCCTCAACAACCCTGCCCTACCCGCAGCCATCCGTCCCTCCCCCAGATCAAAGCCTATGTGTTCCTACCATAACATCTGTCAGTCTCTTTCTTGCCTTTGTCATTTAAAATATCAGAACCATCCTCTCATTCCAATTTCAAGCCATCCATGTCCATCAACAATGTCTACCACCAACCCAAGTCCACCATTAATCCATCAACAGAAAGGGTAGATTCTCTGAAAACCAGTGAGCATGCCCTGTAGCTGGACGTGTGTGTTTTTCTTTCTCACTCCACATTGTTTATCTCGCAGTTGTAACATTCTTGTGGTACAGCAGGTACAGCCCTGCCCCATCCATCCTGCTCCTACATTCTTCCTCACTTACCGGTGACTCCGATATCTATGGTTTCCAGCTTTGGAACACTCTGTTCTCCCCTGATACCACAGTTCTCTTTGGCTGATAGTATTTTTAAAAAATTGGTTCATAAACATTTCTAGGCTTTTTTAAGGTCTCATGTAGCCCAAGATGGTCTTGAATTTGCCACGTAACCAAGGATGACCTTAAACTTTGGATTCCCAGCCTCCCCTTTTTTTAAGAAAAAATTTTATGAGATTTCTTCGTTTTATTTTATGTGTGTTTTGCTGCATATATGTATGTGCATTACATCCATGTTTGGTGTCTGAGGAGGTCAGAATAGGATATCAGATGCCCTGGACCTGGAGTTATGGGTGGTAATGAGCCACCAAACAGATGCTGGGAATTGAACCTGGATCTTCTGCAAGAGCAACAAATGCTCTTAATCACGACGTGATCGCTCCAGCTCCTTCTCCACTTTCTAAGCGGGGGATGCAGACATGCACTACCACATTAGGTTTTAAGTGGTGCTAGGAGTCAAGCCTGGGGCTTCTTGTGTACTAGGCAGTCACTCTACCAACCCAGCTACATGTCAGAATTTCCATTAAAGATTTATTTTTATTTATGTGTATGAACATGGGAGTCCATGGAGACCAGAAGAGGGTGTCAGATCTCTGGAGTTGGAGTTTCAAGCAGTTATAAGCCTCCTGACATTGGTGCTGGGAATCCAATCTGGGTCTTCGGAATAACAACCAGTAATCTTACCACTGAGCAATCTTACCACTGCTCAAGCCCCATAAGTAGGCCATAGGAAGTCCGGAATCAGAATGGAACAAAAGCCAACCCCCACCTCCTCATCCCCACTCCCGTCTCTATCTATCCCTTGTATCCATCCCACTCCTCATTTTCCCCTTCTGTTCTGACAACCATCATCCCTGCTCTGCAACCAGAGTGAGCCTTTAAATGTACCAATCTAGACAACATTTGGGAGACAGAGGCAGGCCGATTTCTGTCAGTTGATCTGTTCACATAATGAGTTCCAGGATAACCCGGGCTGCACAGAGAGGCTTGTCTCAAAAAAAAAAAAAAAAAAAAAAAAAAAAAAAAAAAAAAGAAAGATAAATTAAGTTCTGATGCCTCCCTCTTGCCTGAAGCTTTGCCAACTCTCTGGAGCTCTCAGGATCAAGTTCAAACTCCCCAGCTTAGCACCCAGGATCATGCATGACCTGGCCCCTGCCACCCCTCCGGTCTGTCTCTCACCACTGATAGCCCAACACCCCCAGCTTCGTTCCACAGTGAAGTCCCATAAACAGAACAACTGTTTCTCACTACACGTTTCCCCTCGTGTCTGCCCCTGCCTGGCATGCCCTTGTCTGCCCTTCCTGGGCCTGCACAAGCTCCTGCTCTTCCATCACTCCTCTGATCCAACATGAGCCTACATCAAGAAAGTTCCATTTAGTTGAGACAGTCCCTCTCCACCCCAGATTCCTCTTCATGTCTCTGTCAGTACACCTCAGAAACCAACATGATTCTGATTGGTTGTGAATTCCTTCAGGGCAGGGCTATATCTTATTAAAACTTACATTTGGGGCTGAGGATGTAGCTCCGTTGCTAATAACGTTTTGGTTTGCTTTTTGTGTGTGTGTGTTTTTCAAGACAGGGTTTCTCTGTGTAGCCCTGGCTGTCCTGGAACTCACTCTGTAGACCAGGCTGGCCTCGAACTCAGAAATCCACCTGCCTCTGTCTCCCAAGTGCTGGGATTAAAGGGGTGCGCCACCACTGCCCAGCTGCTAATAAAGTTTTGACTTAGTTTAGCATGAGTGAAGACCTAGCTTGGATCCTCAGCATCAGATAACCTGGGTATGGTGGTGCAGGTCTGTAATCCCAGGACTCAGGAGATAGGGAGATAGGAGGATCAGAAGTTCATTGTCACCACTGGCTACCTAGTTAAAAAAAAATATACAAAACTGTGGGATACATAAGTCTCAGACTTAAAAAAAAACAAAAATCCTTCATGTTTGCCCCCGCCCCCCCTTACCAAGCTGCCTACCTCTCTGCCATCTGTAGACCCAGGGAATCCAGACTCCAGTAGTGGAGCAACTGTAGTAAATATGAATATAATCTCTTGTGCTTGGTCCCTATTGACTAAGGACCCCTTTAACCCCCCCCCCCATGACAGAAGCTCACCAAGGTCCCTAGCCGTGGCAGCTATCCAGTGTTTATAGCATTCCCTTCACACCTGGAGACCTGGCTGAGGAGAGAATTCCAGCTGGCTTCCAGGGCACCTCTCAGGAGCATCTGGTTTGTGGTGGGAGGAATGGAGGAATGGTCTGAATTCCAGGATCCTTCCAGGTTGGAGGAAGAATGACCAGAGGCATTATAGAGTCTGACTTCCCGCCCCTTACTTGGACAAATATGGAAACCTAATGATAGAGAAGTCAAGGACTGGCCTTGGGCCGTGGAGAGGGATAACAGCGGGGATTGGAGCCCAGCTGTGGACTCCATCAAGGATCCAGAGCTAGTGGTAGTGCTCAGGGTTTGAAGACCTGGTAGGCTGGCAAGTGTCTATGTTGTCACAGAACACGGTCATTCTCAACAGACACAGCAGTACCGCGATCTTCTTGTCTCAGGTGGAAGCTGAGGCCGTAGGGAAGGGGATCGTGTAGATTGCAGCATCTGGCAGGCATCAACAGGTCACTTCTATGAGACCCTGTGAGGATAACTAAGTGCTTAATAAATCATTCTGAAACAACAATAAACTGTTGATCATTGGTGCAATGCTTTTTCCTCCAGGGTCTCCCTGGCAGGTGATTCCCATTTCTCATCTAGATGTGGTTCCCCTGAGGATCTCTCAGTTGAGAGCCCATATCTCCAGACTGTCTGGACCTCCGGGTACTCCGCACTTGGGAGTGTGTTAATGTTTCCTAGTTCCATCTCCAGTGATTAAGATTAGATAAAGCTGGAGTGCTGACACAGGGAAGTCCCAAATCCAAACTGGTGCCACAGAGGCCCCAGTGCCATTTCTCTTCTCTCAGGAGAACTAAAACTCCAAGAGGGATAGGAGTGGAGAAGGATACACAGAAGCCAGTGGCAGAGCCAGGATTTACATTCAGGGCCTTGGCTTCTAAGACCTATCCTAATGGAGGAGCTAGGTCTGTGTGTACCAGACTCAGTCCTAGGCATCCCCATCCCTAGATCCAGTCCTTCAGTCCAATCACTGTCCTCTGTCCCCAGACCTTCACTGCATGGTGCAACTCACATCTGCGCAAGGCAGGCACACAGATTGAGAACATCGAAGAGGACTTCCGCAATGGCCTGAAGCTCATGCTGCTCCTGGAGGTCATTTCCGGTGAGGGCGTACAGCAGTGGTCAGGGAATCTGGAGACCTATGGGAGTGGTGGCAGCGGAGTGCTGGAAGGGACTTGTATTAGAGATGGGGCAGCTTGGGAAAAGCAGTTTTAAATCTTTAATTTTAAATATTTATTTACTTATTGCTAAGAATCAAATTCAGAGCCGCAATCAGGCTAGACAAACACTCCACTACTGGGGTACATCTCAAGCTCCCTCTCATGACCTTTGACTCTTACTCACTCCTTTTATTCTCAGGAGAGAGGCTGCCCAGACCAGATAAAGGCAAGATGCGCTTCCACAAAATCGCCAATGTCAATAAAGCCCTGGACTTCATTGCCAGCAAAGGAGTTAAGCTAGTGTCCATCGGTGCTGAAGGTGAGAAGGGGGCAAGAGGGGTCTTGGCAAGGACTCAGGGGGAGTTAAGAGGTTTCTTCTATCTACAAGACCCAGTGGAGATAATTCCCGTCTGTCAGAAGCAAATGTACTGAAAATGCTAGTCCAGCACCTGGTACCTAGCAGGTGTCCAACAAATCATCCTAAAACAACACTAGCTGACTACGGTGTGCTTCTTGGGTATTTACCTGCTAGCTTCCAGGTCTTGGGAGGGAGGGACACAAGGGCCGGGAGGCTGAGCCAGAGGATCATAAGCTGAGGCCCGGACAAAAAGGCCTGGAGTCCAACCCTGACCCCTCTCCCTGGCAGAAATTGTCGATGGGAACCTGAAGATGACCCTGGGCATGATCTGGACCATCATCCTCCGCTTTGCCATTCAGGACATCTCTGTAGAAGGTGAGGAGAGGAGTCATTTGAGAGGGCCAGATCTGACCCTTTCCCACTTTCCCAGCTAACACTTCTGCCCCTTTGCCACCCAGAGACCTCAGCCAAAGAAGGCTTGCTTCTCTGGTGTCAGCGGAAAACAGCACCATACCGCAATGTCAACGTACAGAACTTCCATACCAGGTCTGTTTGATGGCCTCCAGGGGGCACAGTGAGCAGCCTTGGTCTGTGAGGGCATAGACTGGCCCCATCCCAAACCTCAGCAGTTGGAGGGGCTCTGGTTCAGTTCTTGGGACAGTCTCTGAAAAGAGGACTCAGGATATATTGAAGTGAATGAAAAAGAATAAGGGGGCCGCAGGACACTTCCGGGGCAAGGAACAGCTGTGACATCCCTGGAAATATATTCAGTCAGAGAAGACATGGAGACCTACACATCTAGAAATTGGTCTGGTCTGGGCCCTAGGAATGGGAAGGGATTAGGAGGAGCTGGGAGAAGCTGGCAATGGGGGGCAAAGGAATTTGCACCTGTTTCTCACACAAAAGGCTGTCCTGCAGGAGAGTTTCTAGGCTGAGGGTGGGACATGGCCTCAGCCTGAACTGGGGCCTGACAACCCTTTCTTTCTGTCCAGCTGGAAGGATGGCCTGGCCCTATGTGCTCTCATCCATCGCCACAGGCCAGACCTCATTGATTATGCCAAGCTTCGCAAGGTGAGCCTCTATAACTCACAGACCCAACTCTGCAGTCTCTGCCCTCAGCTGACCTTTCACCTTTCCCCTTCATGCCTATCTAGGATGACCCAATTGGAAACCTGAACACTGCCTTCGAGGTGGCAGAGAAATACCTGGACATCCCTAAGATGCTGGATGCAGAAGGTAGGTCAATGAATGAGAGCAGCATTAAGTACTCATTTGACCCAGTCCAACCTCCACACAGCCCCTGCTCTCCCCTCCTCTAGTGATATTTACTCTTCCTGCCTCCTACTCTATCCCTCCCCTTCTTTCTTTTCAAGGTCTTATGTTTTTTTGAGACAGAGCCTCATGTAGCTCAGGCTGGCTTTGAACTCCTGACTTTACTGCCTCCACCCACTGCATCCAAGTGCTGGAATTACAGACATGTGCTACAATGTTTCCTCTTCTCCATGAAATTTCCATTACATTCCCCCCTGCCCTCCCTCTCCTGGCTTTCCTCTATGGAATGGATCTGCTCTATCTCCTGTCCAAGCCCCTGATCATCCAGGATAATATTGATTCCCATGACTGGAAGTTCCTCTGGGGCACATTCTGCCAGTGGACCCTGGACCCACGCAATGTTCAGTCAATGAGGCAGCAAATATTTTCTGAGCAATTGCTGCATGGTACCCTAGATGTCCGTGTACCACAGAGAACTGCTTTTAGTCCCTCACCCCAAGGAAATCATAAGACTTAGAGAAAAGGCAGAGACAACTCAGCCACAGACTGGCTGGGAGCACCAAGCAGTGTGCACTGATTCCTCATGAGGGCTTCAGTGGCTGCATGCTCATGCATGGTCTCATGCCAGGACCTGGGGTGATCTTAGAGGGCTCCCTGTCATTCAGAGGGTATTCTCTGTATGGAGGGGAGAGTCTTGAGTTCATTCTCCACCCTGGCTTTGGTCAACATACACATTATAAGAGAAGAGTTGAGGATGTAGCTAAGTGGTAGAGCACTTCCCTATCAAGAGAAAAGTCCTGGGTTTGATTCTCAGTGCCTCAAAACAAATAAGTGCCACCTTGCTGTCCTCCCCCAGATATCGTGAACACCCCCAAACCAGATGAGAAAGCCATCATGACCTATGTTTCCTGCTTCTACCATGCATTTGCTGGGGCTGAGCAGGTAAAGGAGGGCCTCATTGCTGCCCCACTGAGGGCATTGCTGCCTAGGTAGGGCCCGATGGCCCAACCTTGGTGTTAACATTTGGAGGTGCCCAGGCATATAAGTGGGAGGGAGGGCCACTGTCTCAGTTGTAGACAATGGGTTTTCAGGGAGCTCAGGGGCAGAAGCCTTTGTCCTGAGAGCTTCCTCTTGCCTTAAAAATATGTTCACTGGTCCTTCTTGATTTGTACATGGGCCAAGTTTTAAAGGGCTTCACAGAGGGAGGAAGGTTGGGGTGTCTGGGGTAGCTTGTCCTAAGCCCTCTTGCTGTCTCCACTACAGGCAGAGACTGCTGCCAACAGGATCTGCAAGGTCTTAGCTGTGAACCAGGAAAATGAGAAGCTGATGGAGGAGTATGAGAAACTGGCCAGTGAGGTGCGCCTAGGGCCTGAGAGCCCTGTTCTACTGTGCTCCTCACCCGTTCCTGCTGATCCTCCCAACGCCTCTAACTTCAGGCATGAGTCTGCAGAGCCTCCTTCCAGCTTCTGTCTGGCCCTGCCTCTCCACCATCTCCTGCCCTCTGTCGACCAAACTCCCCTGGCCATTGCTCATTCACTCACCGCTCACTCATTCACTGATCCCTTCCTTCCCTTGTATTTAGGCAGCCATATGGCCTTTGTCTCCATGCCAACCTATGTTGGCCCCTGGACTCAGAGATTGTCCTGGAAGTGGGATGTGGCTCAGTGGCAGAGTGCTTGTCTACACTATGGGAAACTCTAGATTCAATCCCCCAAACACTCACTCTCTCTCTCTCTCTCTCTCTCTCTCTCTCTCTCTCTCTCTCACACACACACACACACACACACACACACACACACACACACTCACACAGACTATCCCGTTCTGAAAGACCCTTCCATGTATTTGAGGCCCAACTCTCTGGCCACAGTCTATGTGTGGAGTGGAGATGGGTGAGCGAGGCATGAAGGTCAACTCAGAACTCTCTACCTTGTTCTGATCCCGACAGCTGTTGGAGTGGATCCGCCGCACTGTCCCATGGCTAGAGAACCGCGTGGGTGAACCAAGCATGAGTGCCATGCAACGTAAGCTGGAGGACTTCCGTGACTATAGACGCCTGCACAAGCCTCCCCGTGTGCAGGAGAAGTGCCAGCTGGAGATCAACTTCAACACGCTGCAGACCAAGCTGCGCCTGAGCCACCGACCTGCTTTCATGCCCTCAGAGGGCAAGCTGGTTTCGGTGAGCTCAGTTAGGCATGAGGGTGCTCTAGCTTTGCTCATATATCCTGGGTGACCTTGAGTTCTTGATCCCCATCTACATAATGGGTGAAGGAGGCCACCTTTGTTCTCCACACAGGACATAGCCAATGCATGGCGGGGACTGGAGCAGGTAGAGAAGGGCTATGAGGACTGGCTGCTCTCTGAGATCAGGCGTCTGCAGAGGCTTCAGCACCTGGCTGAGAAGTTCCAACAGAAGGCTTCCCTGCATGAAGCTTGGACCCGGGGTAGGTATATTTCATGGGGCTAGACTCTTTCCTGGAACAAAATGCACAGGACACGAGCAGATACTCCACAGGGAACTGGAGACAAACTTCTCCCCCCCAACCCCCACTTCAGAAGTTGCCTTGCTATATAGTAGGTGCTAACTAGCTTGGAATTCACTATGTAGACCAGGCAGAGATTCACCTGCCTCTGCCTCCCGAGTGCTGGGATTAAAGACATGAGCTACCGAACCTGGCTGGAGATCAGATTTTCCATTCCATCCCGACTCGCTGCTATGTAGTCGGAACTCCTCCTGGGACTAGTTTTGTTATCTATAAACTTACCCTCCCTCCTCTCAGGCTCTGGTCCTCTGTACTCCTAATTTGTCACTTAGCTTCTGTCTATGAAACAGGTGTCCAAAGATAAGCCTGTGCCTACTCTTAATATCACTGTCATATATCAATACAAAATACTGCATGAGTCAAATATATCACTCTCTGTAATATCATCTACTCGGGAGTGTCAGAGATTTCCGTCCCACAAAAGAATGAGGACTGGAGGAAGGGCTCGGTGGTTAAGAGCACTGACTGCTCCTGCAGAGGACCTGGGTTCCATTCCCAGCAACCAGATGATCGCTCACAGCCATCTGTAACTCCAGTTCCAGGGCACCCAGAACACTCTTCTGGCTTCCGTGTGCACCAGACATGTACATGTTGCACATATATATGTGTAGACAAAACTCATACACATAAAAATAAATGTTAAAAAGAACAACTCCTTAAAAACCAATCTGTTCTGTTAAAATAAATAAACAAACATTCATGATGGATTACAGCATAGTGAATAACAATAGTTTGGACATTTTATAAGAATTTCTGAAGTTATGGCAGCACACTCATTTAACCCCAGCATGGGGAGACAGGGGGAGACGGATCTTTTGAGTTTGAGGCCAGCCTGGGCTATAGAGTGAGCTCCAGGATAGGCAGTTGAGAGTCCCTGTCTCAAAAACAAACAAACAAAAAAAGAATTTCTGAAATTTACAGCTTAGGTGACCCTTGGGCAATCTCTGAACATTTATACTTGTCACCTCCAGCAAAATGCAGGGGCCTCTAATGAAGTGTTCCCACCACTGTTGTGATAATGCTGATGCTCTTTATTTGTAAAATTATAGTACTTATTACATATAAAACAATTTCACATATACACACACGCTTTTACATTTATTATTCATTCATACAGTAATTATTTACGCATGGTCTGCCATCCACCAAGTTGTCAGGCACTGTACCAGGTGCTGGGAAGCAGTGGTGTGCAAATGAAGCCAGGTCAAACGATTGAGGGGTTCACAGAGGAATGGAGTAGTTCAAATGTGGGGTGGTGATGGCAGAGGCTTGAGGATCTCTGAGTTCGAGGTCAGCCTGGTCCAAATAGCAAGTTCCAGTACTCCAGGACTACTAGAAAGACACAGTCTCAAATGAACCAGCCAACCAAACCAAAAAAAATAAACAACAACAACAAACCAAAAACTAACAATAAAGGGTGGGGGTCTCAATATCAGGAAATTCCTTGTAGCAAAGGTCATCCTAGAAGGTGCTGGGTTAGGGAACACTGACATCATCAATAAGCAAAGCCAAAGGTCAGGCTGGCATCTCAGGGTATGCTGGGAAACCTAACACTCCAACTGTGGCAGCCTTTGTTTTCTGGAACCCTGTTTTCTTCCTGAGCAGGCAAAGAGGAAATGTTGAACCAGCATGACTACGAGTCAGCTTCGCTGCAGGAGGTGCGTGCGCTCTTGCGGCGTCACGAGGCCTTTGAGAGCGACTTGGCTGCGCACCAGGACCGGGTGGAACACATTGCTGCCCTGGCCCAGGAACTCAAGTAGGCGTGGCCAGAGACCCTGCCCCACCCCCTCCTCATTGAGCCCCGCCCTACTTCTCTGTCAGACCCTTGGTAAATGAGTAGTTGCATCCTGTTTCCTCTCACACCATTACTTGCTTAAGCCCTTCCTGAAACACCATCCCCAGCCCTTTACCCACTCTGCTGCCTGTACAGTTGTCCACTGGTACTCATCCGTCCCATTCCATGAGGAGATCTGTCCCCCACAACCTGGAAACCCCCTTCACCTCAGGATATTAGCCCACTACTCCAGTCAGCCTTGGCCTCACCATCCACAACTTCCAGTTTCCCTTCTTCCACAACTCTGCTTCTGAAACACCAGGCACCTCCAGAGACTGGAGCTGAGGGTCCTGGGTGCCAGTCTTCCTGAAGGGACACACTGAGAGCCCTGGGAGAATAACTCCTCTGCCCCATGCTTGCTCTGGCTGCACTCCTGCACCCTCATCTTGCCTTGGGTTCCACCGGGGTCTGCCTCTACACTCATTCCCCTTTTGCCCTGTCAGTGAGCTGGACTACCATGAGGCAGCCTCGGTGAACAGTCGCTGCCAAGCCATCTGTGACCAGTGGGATAACTTGGGTACACTGACCCAGAAGAGGAGGGACGCACTAGAGGTGGGCAGGAGGGTCAGGGAACTGAGGGCAAAGTGATGAAGCCAGCAAGCTGGAAAGGATCTGATCCATGGTCCCTCTGGCCTCTAGAGGATGGAGAAGCTCCTAGAAACCATTGACCAGCTGCAGCTGGAGTTTGCTCGGAGGGCAGCCCCCTTCAATAACTGGCTGGATGGGGCAATTGAGGACCTGCAGGATGTGTGGCTAGTGCACTCTGTGGAAGAGACCCAGGTGAGTGAAGGCATTAAGGGAAAAGTCTGGGAGGCACTGGATGTGCTTAGAGGAAAACTGGTCTCACATCCCATCAGCCAAACCTTTCAGTTCCTGGATAATAGAAATAGAAAGCAGGAAAAAACCAAACAACCCAGTTCTAGAGTGCTGGATGAGAGGCAAGAGGCATAGGCTTTTGGACAAGTCTTGAACCAACTACTAGGTGTCCTAGCTCCCTGTTCTGCCCCCTTTGTTGCCTGCGATAAATGGGTGTACTGGCTGATTCTTCCCGTTTCCCCCAGAGCCTGCTAACAGCACATGAACAGTTCAAGGCAACACTGCCTGAGGCTGATCGAGAGCGAGGTGCCATCCTGGGCATTCAAGGAGAGATCCAGAAGATCTGCCAAACATATGGACTGCGGCCAAAGTCCAGCAACCCCTACATCACCCTCAGCTCACAGGACATCAACAATAAGTGGGACACAGTGAGTGCAACCAGCAGCCCGGCATGCTCCCCACTTGTTCTTGAACATTTGAATCAATGAAGTCTCTGATGTCCTAAGATATGGGGACTAAAGCCCACCTCCATCCATCTGGGGCCCGCCACAGATTCCACGTGGCATTGGATAAGCCTCCAATATCATTCCTCTGTCAGGACCAACATACATATAGAATATTGTTTGCATACCATCCACATGCCCACCTATATGTCATTGGTCCCATTTTATAGATGAGGAACCTGGAGCCTATAAATATGAAGCCATTGCCTCGGAGTTTATCCACATATACCATTTTGGCTCATGAGAACAATAACTGAGGTTTGAGGGCCTGAAGGCCATCTTGCCTCAGCACCATCTTCTGGCCCCCACAGTTGACTATGGTATGGCCTCTCTCCTTCCCAGGTCAGAAAGCTGGTACCCAGCCGTGACCAGACACTGCAGGAGGAGCTGGCCCGGCAGCAGGTGAATGAGAGGCTCCGGCGACAGTTTGCAGCACAGGCCAATGCCATAGGACCCTGGATCCAGGGAAAGGTCGAGGTAAGGGTTTGGGGAGCTGGGCCAACGCAGGGATTGGGATGAGGACTGGCCCACAGGGCGCTGAGAGTTCTTATCCCGCCTGGATACCCTTGCAGGAAGTAGGGCGGCTGGCAGCTGGGCTAGCCGGCTCTCTGGAGGAGCAGATGGCAGGTCTGCGGCAGCAGGAACAGAACATCATCAATTACAAGAGCAACATCGACCGGCTGGAGGGTGACCACCAACTGCTGCAGGAGAGCCTAGTCTTTGACAACAAGCACACAGTCTACAGCATGGAGGTGGGGTCTCATCCTTGGGAGAAAGGGAAGGGAAGCCTGGCCTGATCACAGCTGGGTAGAGCCTGTCTGTCCCAGGAGGGTTGCCAATTCAGCCCGGCAATCTTTTACAATGTCCCTCTGGCAGTTTGACTATCCTGCAATGGAAAGTGACTTGTCTAGGCTGGGTGTGGGGGTGCACATCCGTTATGCCATCACTTGAGATGCTCAAGGATCAGGAGTTCAAGGTCATTCTCAGCTATGTAGCCAGTTCAAGGCCAGTTTGGGCTCTATGATGCAAGGAAGGAAGGAGGGAGGGAGAAAAGAGACCTGTTCAAAGTCACAAAGCATTCTAAACTCAGGATTGGCCATGCTGGTCAATCAATACTTAATCAAATTTTAACATAGAAAGGGCTGCTTAGAGTCACTTAAGTGAACCTTGAGATAGGGTTAATGAGGTCCAATAAGGGGGAGGATTTGCCCAATGCTACACAGTGGATTAAGAGTACAATTAACTAGACAGCCAGGTGTGGTGGACATGTCTTTAATCATATTTGGAATGCAAAGGCAGATGGATCTCCGTGAGTTTGAGGCCAGCCTGATCTACATAGAGAGTTCCAGGACAGCCAGGGCTACAGAGACCCTGTCTCCAAACAAACAAACAAACAAACAAACAAAAAAAGGAGTAAAATTTGGAGTAAGGACCAAGAACTGGCCACTCACTGACTGCCCTGTCTCTCCCTTTCTAGCACATTCGTGTGGGCTGGGAGCAATTGCTCACCTCCATTGCCCGTACCATCAATGAGGTAGAAAACCAGGTACTGACCCGAGATGCCAAGGGCCTGAGCCAGGAGCAGCTCAATGAGTTCCGTGCATCCTTCAACCACTTTGACCGGGTCAGTGGGGGCTAAGTGCTGTGGGCTGACAGACTTGGGGGGTAGTGGGATTGGGAGACCAAGCCTGACATCCATTTGCCCTCAACAGAAGCGGAATGGGATGATGGAGCCGGATGACTTCCGGGCTTGCCTCATCTCCATGGGTTATGATCTGGTGAGTCCTCATGACCACTTTAGAAGTGTCATCAGACCCCTCCTTCTACCTGGCCCCCTCTTCACACGAAATATCTCCTCTGCTTTTCACACTCACAAAAACACTAAGACACTAAGAGGTAAATTAACTAGTCCTATGTGACCTCAAGGTTTTAGCTTGAACCATTTTCCCCTCTAAGAAACAATGCTAAGTTGTAAAATATCAGAATCATGACGCAAGATGATTGAGAATTAGATTGAGATGTAGGAGAATTGCTACAGGACATGGCTACTTCTTTCTGCCTAGCACGAAGGACTCCCTAAAGCCAAGCTGACTGATGTCTTAGGAAAAAAGAGGGTATCTTGTCACTGGGGCGATATAAGCCAAGTATGAAAAGTCCCCAGGAGGGGACGTGAGGAGCAAGATCTCTTGCCTTTAGCATGTATGGACACAGTGCCTGACCTCTAACTCTGCAGGGAGAAGTGGAGTTTGCTCGAATCATGACCATGGTGGACCCCAATGCAGCTGGGGTTGTGACCTTCCAAGCCTTCATTGACTTCATGACCCGAGAGACTGCTGAGACAGACACAGCTGAGCAAGTGGTAGCCTCCTTCAAAATCCTGGCAGGAGACAAGGTGAATCTCACTCGGTGGAGGGGCTGGAAGGCTAGGACATGACCCAAGACCAATGGGCCCTTAACGTCTCCTCTCTTCTAGAACTACATTACCCCAGAAGAGCTGCGGAGAGAGCTCCCAGCCGAGCAGGCTGAATACTGCATCCGTCGGATGGCACCCTACAAAGGATCTGGGGCTCCATCTGGAGCTCTGGACTACGTGGCTTTCTCTAGTGCCCTCTATGGAGAGAGTGACCTCTGACATTCTTAGTAGAGAAGGAGAGAGGGCACTTCCTGTGGTGGATTCAACTATCTCTCAGAGCAAGGGCTTCAAATCACCCAGCACCATGTTTCTGAATAAAGATTAGGCTGTGGGCCTCTCCCATCTGCTTTTGTTTTGTTTTGTTTTTTTAGATTTATTAATTTTATATGAGTACATTGTCACTGTCTTCAGACACACCAGAAGAGGGCATTGGATCCCATTATAGATGGTTGTGAACCACCATGTGGTTGCTGGGAATTGAACTCAGGACCTCTGGAAAAGCAGTCAGTGCTCTTAACAGCTGAGCCATCTCTCCAGCCCTACTTTTGGTTCTTAAGGAGAACCTGACTCCTGGAGCTCCTTGGTGGGACCAGCTATCCCACCCTGACCCACTAGGGGTCCCTAAGACCCATCTTTCCCTTCAGAGACTAAGCACTTACACCACACAAGGGGAGCAGGCTACCTCTTTATTGCTCTTAGAGAAGGCTGGTTACAACTTTCCTGGATATGGAAGAGGACCAGAAAATTTACAGCATCAGACTATGGAACATGAAAGCAGAAAGACAGAGCCTGCTGAGGACAGATCTAGTTTTATGATTAGCATATTTTCATCCTGCATCATCCTGCCCAGGGTTCTTGCCCCAGCATTGGCTTCCATGGAAGCCTCCTGTGCCTCAGGATCCTCTTAGCTACCACAATTCAACAAAGATGCAGCTGGGGAATTTCAGCTGAACATGAGAGGAAGGAGGGAAGAAGGGCCCACTGCTCACCCTGAGGTACAAAGTGCCTGTTCCTCAGCCAGCTCAGTCTCTTGCAGAGGGGCCTGGGCATGAGTCAGGCTAAGGAAGGGGCCACTGTGGTCAACATCAGGTCCTGTGCCAGCAAGTCTCTCAGTTCACCACTGCCGAGCTGGCCATGGTATTCACACCACAGGCCCCGGACCCACGGTACAAGTAGTAATAACCCTGCAGGACAGTGGGGCTTGGTTAGAGTGCTTGGGTAAGGGAGAGGCTGGAGAGTCAGGGGCCAACCAGGCAAAACTCACCTCCTCACCCCAGTCACTGCCCCAGCTGTTCTTGATGGCCCAGTAAGGAATGTTGGAGCCTGGGGAACAATATGGAGTACAAGAAGTCAGAGACCCTTCTCCACTCAGAGATTCATACACTGCATCCTTCAAATATCTTCAGTGGGCCTATGGTATAACAGGAAGTAGGAAAACAGCAAAGAGCCGGTAAGGCCCACCTACCATTCTCATGGTGACCTCATGTACCTATAAGGCTTGGAGAAAGCACTTGTCCAGTGCCTCTAGGATAACCCTTCAACCTTCCCTGGCCCCAACTTTCCTGTCTACAAAAGGCATGGGTGTTTTTCTGATGCTGGGGTTCAGAACAAGGTTCTCAGGCATTGCCAGGATGATCCCCCTCAGAAGGCCCGAGAAGCAGCTATCTAGCCTGTGACTGGAGCCTGAGGTGGATGGAAGGGAAGCAGGAGGCCAGTGAGACTCACGGTTGCCATAGCCCACCAGCAACACAGCGTGGTCGATGAACCAAGGGCTGCAGAGGGGCCGGAGTGGGTGAGCAATCCCATGGCGGTAGAACTGAGAAGAAAACAGGGAGCAGGGGGCCATCTTAAAGAAGTGAGGAAGGCACAGACAAGAGATGGGGAGGGACAGAGAGGTCAGGACCTCACCTGCATGCCGAAGGCATTAATAGCAACTGAGATCGGTCCTTTCTGGGCCAGCCAGGCTGCTATCTCTGAAAGGGGAAGGCAGAGCCAGTGGTACCGTGGCCCAGCGGCATGGACCTGGACCCGCCCACGGTGCCTCGCACTCACTATTCTCATTCCGGCTCAGCTCCACTGAATCGTTGATGTAGACTTTTGCCATCTGTGCTGAGAAGTTACAGGTCTGAACGTGGCCCTGGTAGCCGTAGTCAGCCTCTGTCTCCAGCCCTCCTGGGGAATGAGTAGAGTCCTGTTTATCACTTACTCATGTTCTCCCAGACAGAAGACTGCCGAGCATCCCACTGACACTGAGGTCACATGCTCCTTACATACCCCCAGGGGCCTGGCACCCCTCTGAGGAATCTCCTCAGAGTAATGATGACAGGCCTAGGAATGAGAGGGTGTGGGGAAGAAGCTATAATATCAACAAAGACAGTACTCCCCTCCCACCTCTGCCTCCTCGCCCAGGCCTTATCTCAGGCTGCCTGGCACCTTCGCTGTCTGCTGCTTGTCCTGCTCTGACAGTCTACTGCTAATGTAGCCCACACTCTTGGAAGGCTCCTGGACCAGCTTCTTTCTAAGCTACCTCAGTCCCTTAGCTCACCATCCTACCACTGCAGCCCATGGCTGAGTTTAATACCTCCCCTCAGGAGAGAGATGCATCACTGTCTAGTTTGGTTGAATACTACGAACACAGACGTCCAGGAAGTGAAGACACCAAGATTCACTGGGTCCTTGTCACGCATCAGAATCTCACATCTGTTCACTACATCACTCGCCATGGAGACAGTCATACCAAGTGGACATCGTATATCCCATTTCACAGCTAAGATAACTGGGGCTCTGACAGAACTGACTTACCATAGGTCTTCAGTCAGAAAGGGTCAGCACAAAGACCAGGACCCAGTACTGTGTGACTCTCAGGCCCTCTTGCAAAGAGGTGGTACCTGATTGCCCTCCTATCCAAATTAACACATACCCAAATTCTTTATGGCTGTGTAGGCGTTGGAGGGCAATCCACCCAAGCAGGCCTTGTCCATCTTGTCACAATCCAAGAGCTCTAGGAGACAGAAGGCTGGTTCCAAGGGGCCCTCTGAAGGGGCTGGCCTGGGGAAAGGGGACTAGAGCAGAATGCTCACCCTGTTCTGATAGGGAGAGCAGAGTCCCCCGGTTCAGAAACCATTGGCCCTCAACATTGCCTGTGACAGAGAAGGCCCAGCAGGAGCCACACATGCCCTGTAAAACAATGGACATGGTTAAGGCTCTATCTTCAGGCCTCATGCAGTCTGCCTTCTTATTTCCACTTCTGGGACTCCAACCTGGTCCTTCACTTCAGTGACAGCCCCTTTCTTCCTCCAGTCCCATTCAGGCGGGGCGGGGTCATTTATGGACTTGGCTAGACTCATCTTCCCACCAGACTCCTTTTGTAAGAGGGGGTTCAGATAGATGGTGTGGAATTCCTCCTCTGTAGGCAGAGATGGGCAGGGCAGAGAGGAATGAGTATTTTAAGGCAGCCCTCATGGGAAGCCTGAGGAGCACAGGTTCTGTGCAGCTTTGGTCAGCATCCCTACCTGTGAGGTCACTGAACTTGGTGATTCCATACTGAGCTGTGCCACGGTCTAGGGCCTGAATCTTCTGTGCTCGTATCATATTTCTGGCAAAGACAGTCAAGCGCCACTGGGCTTCTGAAGATCAAAGAGGAGAGTCTTGAACCCAACCAGATCATAAAAGGAGAGATAGGTAAGCTTCTGAGTGTGCGTGAGTGTGAGTGTGAATGACTGTGTGTATGAGTGTATGTGTGAATTAGTGTGTGCACCTTAGTGTTTGCCTTTATGTATACATGTATGTGCATACATGTGTGTACATGTGTGGTGTGTATACCTTTGTGTATGTGTGTGCATGAGTGTGTGTCTTTGTGTACGCTTCTGTATGCATACATGTATGTGCATGAGTGTGTGTTATAAGTGTGCATGAATGTATGTTTTGTGTGTGTGTGTGTGTGTGTGTGTGCGCGCTGCGCGCAGACCAAAGGACAACCTCTGCTGTTATTTCTCAAGACCTTTCACTTTTGTTTGAGGCACTGATCTCTTATTGGCTTGGAACTCAAGTAAGCTAGGCTAGCTGGGATGAGCCTATTATTTTCTCCTGTTTCACTACTGCTGGGGTTACAAATCTAGGCCACCAGATCGGGCTTCTTTGGTGGGTTCTGGGGATTGAACTGAGGTCTTCACAGTTTCAAGGCAAGGGCTTTATTAACTGAGTCACTGCCTTAGTCCCTGAAGCTGTTTGTAAGGCTGTAGAATAAGACATGAGGGGAGCATTCTTCAAAGTGACAAAGTGAGAGGTGTGCTCAACTTTGGGGACCCAAACTGGAGCAATGACTTATTAATATAAAAGCAGTAACCTAAATGAGACCTAAGGATGTCACCCAGGAGGGGTTACCGGAAGGCCGTGACAGAGGAAATCCAACAGAGAAAATCTGGTCTAAGCCTTACCCCATCCTTCCCAGAGAGATGAAGCCCAAGGTTTCTGGTTAGGAAGGTAAGACAAAAGGAGGGAACAGGCCACTCCTTGACAAGATGGCTGCCTAGAAAGCTGGATACAAGCTTAGGGATATGGGGTCCTTGAGACACAAGAGCCTTTTTATTTGGTTTCAGACCCCTGGACAAGGGAGTAAGGTGCGTATTTTACATATCAAAGCAGGTCTGGCCTCCCGGTTCTCCCAGCATCCCTCAGCCCCTACCCTGGCCCACCTTGCCCCCAACCCTGAACTTTCCAGCCTGGGGACTGGGCTGCCCTCAGAGGCTCTTTCCAATATAATCCAGATATTTTGGTCTCCTCACTCTCTCTCTCCTTCTCTCTTCTTCTTTTTCTCTTCTCTCTCTTTGTGTGACCTTTCTCTCTTTCTCTCCCTCACCCCCTCTCCCCATGGTGATAGTGGCCTAGTCCTTGGGGCCAGTGAACTTGCCAGAGAGCAGCTTCCCAATAAATCTGCATTTAATATAATCTAATCTCGCTTGATTTGGCTCATTTTACCAGTGGAGAAATAATTTATCACTTGTGTTCTTTATCTCCTCAGTATCAAGGTGCCATGACAGGAGAAGGCCCAAGTCTGATTGGGACAGGAACGGACAAGGCTGGGGCCTACCTTCCCTTGATTCATAAGTCCGGTTATAGGTGGTCATGAAGTCCTTGAAGAGTGTAGCCATCTTCAAAGAAAAGTCCTAGGAAGGCAAAAGTTTACAAGTTCAGCAGACCTCAGTACAAGAATTGAGAGCTCTATCTACCCTGGAGGACCAAGACAGGGAAGTCACCATGGGAAGAGGAAGTGAGGAGGAAGAGAGAGAAAGGACGTGCAGAGAGAGACAAGAGAAAGAAAAGAGGAGTAAGGGGCCACTGTCTCTCCTAGACACAGGCTCCTTACCTGGGGCAGGGGATCCTTGTCCAACAACGGCAGGAATGAGTGGAAAGTCTCATTTCTATACTCTGGATAGGGTTGGAACAGAGAGGTAATCAAGGCTGGATTCTGAGTCAAGTATGGTCTGGGCTATCCCAGTCTCCTTGAGCTATCCCAGCACCTGTAACCTTGGCATTCATTGGGCTACAGTCCCTCCTCAGTAGCAAGTGTTCTTTTAGCTCATCCAGGACTTCAAAACTGCAGAGCTGGAGGGAAAGAAAGAAAACAGTCTGGGACAGTTTGCAACAAGGTCCTGGCAAGAGCAACTATTAGTTCCTCAAAGGAGAGTCACATGGAAGGCAATCATAACTTGGTGAAAGAGCAAGGACAGCAGCAGACACCCAGCACCCAAACGCCCACCCTTTCAGAGCATCTTGGTCTCTAACTGGTATCAGGGGTAACCGATGCTTCGACAGGACCCATCATTCCACTTGCTTGCCAGTTAGGGCCAACAATTGTTGACCTCTTCACTCACCATTGTTTTCTTGGTCTCAGGCAGCAGGCACACCAGGGGATCATTGCAAGGTGGCTCCTCTAATGTGGCTTTCAGGGAGAACAGAGAGCCCCGGCCTGCCTGGATGGAGAAGGTGGGGCTGACACAGTCATTCTCCACCCCCTTTGCTCCTCTTAGGAGACCATTGCCCATCTGTGCCTTCCTACCGGGTACAAGTCTGCATAGGTCCTTCCCTCCCCCATCCTGGCCATCACTCCAAATTTAAGCCAAACTCCACCTTGCACCATTCCTGGGCCCAGGCCCCGCGCCCGCTCCCCGCGCGTCCTCACCCGGCGGACGCGCCCGCGCACGGCCCCTAGCACAGCCCTTGTCCCCGCAGCACGGCCGTAATTGTACAAGTCCAGCGCGAAGCGGGCGGGCGCCCACAGCTCCTGGGACGACAGGTTCCAGGCCTGCTCATCATCCACCCAGGGCTTGGCGGGGACCGGGCTCAAGGCCACGGTAGGGAGCAGCGTCAGCAGCCACAGAAGCTGTAGCAGAGGCGCCATAGCGAAGTCGAAGCTGCTTGCCGATTCACTGACCCACAAACCCGTGTATCAAGCGACCCGAGGTGGAGCCTGCTGTCAGAGGCCACAGAGTGTCTCCCTACAACCCTGGAGAACGCCGGGGCAGCCAATAGGCACGGATTCCTGGCGCTTGCGCCCTTGTGCGCTTGCGCGCTCGCTTATTTACGCGAGGCACGTGGACCACGGGGGGTGGGGTATACGGGGAGAGGACGATAAGTTGAGAATAAAGCAAGAATCTACGACCTTTTCTGTCTTACGCAGGAAAAGGCAGATCCACTTAACCATGGCAGACCTGTGAAATAGGTGCTGTCCCATTTCGTAGATAAAAAGAAGCTTACAGATGGCTCTGATAAGAGTTCAACTTGAACCCAGATAATTGGTTCCTGAGCCTGCCTTTGTGGTGTGATCTCTCCTTTGCGCCCCTATTGTCATTCACGAGATGCTCAGCAATACTAGGGGTTCTGGGACCAGAGGATATATGTAGTTGGGTGGATAGTGCTTGCCTAGCTCTCACAAATGCCCTGTGTACCATCCCCTCGCACGGAATAAACCTAGCATGGTGAGGCACATCTGTAATTCCAGCATTCAGGAAGAGACAGGAAGTTCTAAAGCTCAAGGTAATTCTTGGATACATAGAGAATTTGAGCCTAGGCTACTTGAGTTTGGCTGTTGTGAGGCTTAAAGACATCTATATGCATAATCAACAAAACTGTGCGAAGGGCGGGATCATATCTTAAATCCTTAAGCACCCTGTTCCGGGGCTGCCAAGGGACGGTATCACAACTGAAAATAGAGGGTGAAAAAAAAACCTCCAAAGTGTAAAAATGCATGTGAGAATAAGCAAATGAACCATAAACCAAGATGCATTCTCTGTACGCCTCAGGGACCAGAAAGGAGGGCTTTATTCTAAAATGGAAATTTCCATAAACTGTTTGGATACAAAAATCCATTGGTTCTGGATTAGAGGCGGAAATTATCCTCAGCTCAGTGGAGGAGCTGCTGCCAGGAGTATCTTGTCTAAAGCTGTTGAAATAAGCCTTGCCACAGAAGTCTTGTGTATACGTGTGGAGTGTGCAAAGTATATATGAAGGAATATTTTGAAGTCCTTAAGACAGTTCTCTTGGTTTGTTTGTCTTCAAGACAGGGTCTCACTATGTAGACCAGGCTTGCTTCGAACTCATAGAGATTACCTGCCTTACTACCTCCCTAGTGCTAAGATTAAGTCATATACTGCCAAGGGCAGGTAAGGTATGTATTAGTTGGTAAAGCACTTGTCTTGCAAGCTTGATAATTTAAGTTTAATCCTCAGCACCCACATAAAAAAAAAAAAAAAAAAGCTATGTATGGGACACTCACTATAATTCCTTTGCCTGGAGGTAAAGGCAAGAGGATCCCTGGGGTTCATGGATCATCCATCACCCAGTGCAGCCTAATTGATGAGTTCGAGGCCAGTGAGAAAACCTGTTTCATAGGAGGTGAACGGCTTTCCTGATGATGACGTCCTAGGCTGTACTCTGGCCTCCATGTGTGCACATGTACACACACACACACACACACACACACACACACACACACACACGCAGGTGGATAACATCCAAAGTTTTCATCTGGCCTGCCCATAGATGTTTTTGTACAGGACTATCCTCTGAGACAAACTGCTATCATCCTGAGGAGTTCTTCTGGATCTGCCTCAAAGATCACCACAGTGTAGATGTTAATCTGGGGGCTTTTCTTCACCCCTTTGCTCTCAAGTAACAACATGGCATTTCTATGCCTGCTCTAGCCCGCTTAGCTCTTGAATAAATGACACAGAGACCTAATAAATTTATTAACAAGCTGCAGGCAGTATACTGGGCAGATATTCTTCTATTCTAACCCTCTATGCTGCCTACTTCTCAGCCATGTAGTACCTGCAATCTGAGTCTTGTCCTGGCTCCCTCTGTTCCATGTGTGTCCTCATGGTGACTCCTGGTCCTTCTCCTCTTCCTCTTCTTCTTCTCTCCTCTCTCTTTTTGTTTGGGCCCCCCTGACTGGGGTTGGAAGTCTCCTCTGTTCTCTTCTGCCCATCTTTAGGCTGAATCATTTCTTTATTAACCAATCAAAGGTAATGGAAAAGAATTTTTGTACATCATTGAGACAAGAGATGCTCCAAATATCTGACAATGTCAGTGTCTACACTGCAACCAGATCCCTGGGCACAGCAATCGGCATCTGAATACACAGTGCATAAACCCTCCAACATCACAGCTGGGCTTACTGACTATCAACTGTTCCTCTTGGAAGCGGGGGGCCAGGGCATGAGACCCTCACCTGAGTATTCAGCTACCCTTCCAACCAGTTGTTTGCAATTCTATCCTAACTGTACACGGATTCGTGGTCTCTGGGAAGGGCTAAGGCAGTGGTTCTCAACCTATAGGTTGAGACTCATTTGGGGGTCAAAAACCTTTTGACAGGGTTTGTGTATCCCAATACCCTGCATATCAGAGATTTACATTATGATCCATAACAGTAGCAAAATTACAGTTATAAAGTAGTAACAAAAATAATTTTATGGCTAGGGTTCACTACAACACGAGGAACTGTAGTAAAGGGTCGCAGCCTTAGGAAGGTTGGGAACCACTCATTAGAGGATATGGTTGGGGAAGGATTAGGGACACTTACACATTTACACAGCCATACACGTTGGCTTACATACACATCCTCTAGGCCCCTCCCAGGGACCTAGCAATAGTGACCTAGCAATACATTGCTTGCTGTGTACTAGCCAGGTGCATCAGCAGCATGTACAAAAAGGACTGCTCACTACCCCAGCCCTTCTCATTCTACCCCCCCTCCACATGCTCCCGGCTGGCCTCTCTTTCTGTCCTTCTTTCTGTTCTTCTCTGTCCCTGCTTTCTCTGCCCTCAGGGCTCTGTCTGACTCTACCCCTTCTCCAGGTCCTCACTCCCCTCCCTTCCCAAATAACCCCCCCTTATACCAGGTCTGTCACCTGTCTTGATTTCTCAGAGGGACACCTTGGTGTGGGCCTGCCAGGTAACTCCTTACCCTCTGTTGGCATTCTATCTAAACTCCACCCCACGGTTACCTGGAAACAGCCAGGTATGCTCCTCCCCACAGTTGCCTGGCAACAGCCAGGTGGGCCTGGCCCACTATAAAAGGGGCTGTTTGCCCCTTCCTCTCTCTCTTATCTCTTTCTCTTGCCTCTCTTACTTCCCTTACCTCTCCCCATTCCCTTCCCCCCTCTCTCCACGTGGTCATGGCCGGCTTCCACTCTTCTACTTCTCTACTCTCTCCCTCTCTCTGCCTTTCTCTGCCTCTACTACCCTCTTAACTCCCCTTCCCATGCCCTAAATAAACTCTATTTCTATACTATACCTTTGTGTGTGGCTAGTTCCTCAGAGGGAAGGGGTGCCTGGGCTCGGGCCTACTGAGGCACACCCTTCCCCCACACCTACCTCCCCATAGCCCCATATAACATATATCTCTCTCTATATTTTTATAAACACAACATTGGTGCCATGTGACTCGGATTAGAAACTCTGCAGGTTTGC